>CM060603.1:40479240-41079240 GCA_030578255.1 Tiaroga cobitis
CGTTATAGGCAGTGACATCGCGTGGTATGGCTCTCTGTGAGCCTCACTTTCTTTATTGTGGAGTTTTGCAAGGCCTCCTATCGGTCTAGAGAGTCGTCCCGCTAAGGCCTCTTCTCTCGAGGGCTCCGCTTGAATAGCAGTATCGAGTTGTCAGGCTCTTTTGTGAGCCTTGGTGTAGAACGTGGTTAGGCCTCCTCTCACTTTAGAGAGTCATCTTGCTGAGGCCTCCTTTACAGCTCAGTCTGGGTGGTCACTTCGGTTATATGGCTCTCTGTAAGCCTCCTTGGCAGAACCACCCTTAAGGAGGCGTTGTTAGGTTTTTTCAATTTAGAGAGTCGTCACTCTGAGACCTCTGCCCTCCCGAGATCCGTTTGGATAGCAGTATTGAGTTATCAGGCTCTTTTGTGAGCCTCTTTGATAATCAGTCCTTAGCGTAGAACATAGTTAGGCCTCTTCTCATTTAGAGAGTTGTTTTGCTGAGCCCTCCATCCATTCATAGAGCTCTCCTTGGATTCTATCTTTAATGATATTAGGTCTCCTTTCGTTTGAAAGTGGATTTCCTGATTAAGGGGTATAATGTGCCCTAATAATGTCCCCTTATCCTTAGCCATATTATCTTGAAGGTATTCGTTAGAAAACCAGGCCCTGAGCTCTACCCACGGGGTATGTAGCCTGGCCCTAGTCACAGAATCCACTGGTGCGTACCATCTAGGACGAGGAATGGTGACTTTGGACCTATAGCTCAATGGAGTCATTGACTTTTTGTCAGCTGTTACGACCTTCATTCCTTCAGCATGGCGGAGTGGGTATTTGTTCCCCAAAGCGTCCTGGGATGCAGTGCAAGTTCCCATTCAAAAGAGAATGTCTTGGATACAATTGTAACCCTGGTTCAAGGGGAACGAGACACTGAGTTATGCCTGTCCAAGTCTCCTTCAGACAAAAGAAGTTGTTGAAGTGTACTACAGGCGCCCTTTTATGGTTACACTGGTAGTGACGTCATAAACTGTCACCGACCAATGTTACTGTCGTATTTAGAGAGGATGCAGTATCTCGTTCCCCTTCTCAGGAAATCAGGGTTACATTTGTAACCGAAACGTTTTTCGTCTTCTTAGTACATTGTATTTGGAAATCCATCCTGTGGCGCAGAAATCCGTCTTATAGCTCTGCAGGCACATAAATACAGCAAATAACCAGTTTGAATTCTGCCCCCGGTTAAATATACATCACACTCACACACAGGCTGTGTGTAAATATAGGACTTGTTTGTTTTTGATTGGGTTGTGTTATTTATTGGATTTCAGAGTTCTATATAATGGTCATTGTGCAGTGTTCCCTGCCCAGCACCATTATTGTTCTGTATTTCAAATCGGACATGAAGAGTGAGCCTTTAATAACCAAAGCCCCAGCTCTCCAGTTATTCCACAAACACTTCACTGTGGTCGTCAAGGTAACCGCTGTCCCTCTCCCAGTGGGGAAGTAAGTTTGGTAGGATTGTTCATTGAAATTTTTAAAGTGAGCGGTCCTAGTTTCATTGCATCTCTCCCGCAGCACCGCAGCCCTTAATGCTTCTCTTGTTTCTCATTCATTTACATTTGCTCAGTTTAATTTGTGCCGCTCCCTGCTCTGTGTTTGATTGCTGTTTTCCATTTCCTCAGTACAAATGACTTGTGACAGCAAACCCGACCACTGAATGAGGGGAATTTCAATGTCGGCTTTGCTGCTGGTGACAGAAAACCAGATGACATCTCCAGCGAGAGCACACTCATCGTCTGCGGCATCAAAGACAAAGGTGTTGAGAGGAGTTGAATTTAAAACCTGAATTATAAAGAAGGTAAATGTTGCTGCATGTGGGTATATATCACATCTCATGCAACAGCAGTGAAGTTAACTCAGAGACAATGCATTTTGCTTAAAAAGTGTATTGGCGCAGACACACTTTTAAGCATAGAGCATAGTTCATAGATCATAGAGCATAGATATTTAAATGTAGAAAGCATAAATAAACTAACCTCAGAATTTAATAAGAAATTATTGGGTTCATATTTAAAAGTCAATCAAAACTTTCTTACTAGGCTGCACTCTAAAAATTTACTTTTCAAAGTTGTAAATAAAACAAAGATTATTGCAATCAATCTTTATGTCTTTCTATTTCAAAATGTCATGTTTAATTAAATATGTAACTTGATGTTTCTTTGTAATTAATTATGAAATTTACTAGCAATTTCTGAAATTCTACACACGTAAAGAACTGTTTTCACATATGCTGCATGGGATACTAGTTAATGTTAACCAATAACCAGATGCCATTGTTTTATATTTCACTTGTTGACAATGTAGAGAAAATCTTTTTTTTTTTTACAATTCAGTCGTTTCCTGACGGATATTCTTATTTAGTCAAATAAAAGCCACACTACAGATTTAAAACGGGTTACGAATGCCGTTTCATGTTGAATTCAGGCAAAAGACTCTATTTGTTCTACATTTAATCTCATTGGTGTTTAGACCAAATTGAGGTATTAAAATAGCCTGGCTAACATCAGACCACGTCTCACTGACATTGAGACGTGGTCTGGGAACCACATGTTCATTTTCTCGTATTTGAGGCGTGGTTTACGAATGCCCAGAGCCGTTTATTGGCTGCTACGAATGTCTATCAAATGCGTCTGTACGTAGCTCATAGCCAATCGTTTTAATTATACCAGATGACGTATATAGAGTGAAAGAAATTAGACGAGGAAGAAGACGATGGGTCCGAGATTTATTTGCGTTCTAAACTACTTAGAACTATATCTAAGGCTGCATCGAAAGGTAACTTCGCGTCTGCTGCCATGTTTGATCCATAGGTATAAAGAAACTGCTTCGGTGTGTCGCATAGACGTCGTCATCGTCTTGCCGCTCCCTCCCCGTTCTGTGATTGGTCCCCTCGCTGAGGCGAAAATTTGGTCCATGGTATCCAGACTGCCTAGCAGCGTGAATAAAATCACGCTGCACAAAGGCAGTATGGGGAAACCCAGGCTAGTATTAAACAGATCTCATTTGTAATTTTCAGAAGGGAGACTGTTGAATAGCTCAACTCATTATTTTTCGTTTAAACTGAATAGAAAAAAAATGCTTTATTATGAGGTTGAGGGTTTGTAAGGAAGCCCACATGGCAGCCCTGCTCTAGTCTTTACCATGAGTTATCATTCTGTTTTGCTTTTCTTCGGAGAGAAAGAACCCAGACACTTCATCCATCTGGTTCATCTGAACCAGACACTTCATCAATCAGGTCAAGGTGCATCCTGCGCACTATACTCAGAATTAACGAATGAACGAGAGCGAGAGACAGACGGAAAAAGGGCTTGTGCATGCACATCAGCGGCTGAGAATGATCGAGGCGGTGAATATATCTGTGTCTCAAAGCGTTCTTGAATTATTCTTCATCGGCTCATGTTGGTGTTGAGAGAGAGAAATGTGAGGAAGAGAGAGAGAGAGAGAGAGAGAGAGAGAGAGAGAGAGAGAGAGAGAGAGAGAGAGAGAGAGAGAGAGAGAGAGAGAGAGAGTGCTGAAGATGGAGAGAGAAATTGCAACTAATAGGCATCTGGGTAAGCAGTGGCAAGTCCTCTGTTATCCAGCAGCACTTGCTTCTGTTGGCTCTTAAATTGCTCTGAGATTTAAAAGCTCCTGGCCTCTCGTGCTCACCTGGGACTGCATCAGATCCATGTCTCGCATACACAGCCAACAGGAACGCTTACCTCCATCAACCCGGCCAATTAAAAAGCCTCCCCCTCTGCCCACGCTCTGTCTCGGCCGAGCGCCGTTTGTAATGAAGATGAGACGGCTGCAGGAATACTGCGGGTCACACAGACGAGCTGAGAGCGGGCTGCCAGTGCCATATTCCATCAGTGTACAGGTCAAGGGTCCGATCGGGGACGTGTCCAGCTAAAAGACACCTGCTTTCTTTTGCATTTAACTTCTCTAGATATGTTTTTGATGCAAGAACACATTCCTTTGGGAATGAACGCTGAGACTTGGTTTTCTCTGTGTTTTAAAAATGTTTCTTCTCAGAATTTTTTTGGGTTTGGTAGGGTAGAAACTTCTGCGGTTACGATTGATTTTGTATTTAGAGCTGCACAATATATTGGCACCATATTGGTTATTAGTCCATCCGTCCGTCCGTCCGTCCATCCATCTATCCTCATTGTCATGGGTGGGTTCTATATAAGTAATCACACGAAGATGAAGAACTCCAAGAAACAGTATAGAACAGAATAACAGGGGAAACACATCCACAACACTTAAGACGAGACCCATACAAAGAACTGAACAAAACAGGGATATACTGTATACACAGGCTTGAGTTAATTAACTGAACGACAGGTGAACAGAATCATTAATCAAAGGGAACACACTAGAAAACTAGGTCACACAGGCAAACAGAAATATGCATACAAGCATACAGTCATATAATGCACACTAAAGGTACTGTAGAAATCTTTGTGTAAAATATTTATATATTCTTATTTTTGTCTCTGTTAAATGTACACTAGAGACACGTGACATATGGCTCTTGTTGTTTACTTCTCTTCTCTTTTCTGCTGGTTGTTCTTCAACCTCTTGACCGAGTCTTGACAAAAACAAAACATGCTTTGCTTTCATTTAATCTGTGATGACTCATGAAAACCTAGTCACTTTGTCATCAGCGATGGCCTTTTTACAACAATGGCTTGAATTCAAAGGCTTGTTACAATTTTATTTTAAATTTTTTTGCACTACAGTGATATGACTGAGCTTGTGAAATCCTTGACAAATTAATATTCAGAAGTAAAACGTTGCATGTGTTAAGTGCTTCATTAAACTAGACTCCTGCTGAGAAGAATACCCCACCAGCGCAGATTCACGCTTGGCCGATGAACTGCTCCATGCATACGTGACCTGCCTTGTGCAAGTGTAAAATGCTGAATATCGCAGGAGCCCTGGTTGGGTTTTCACTCAGTCACACGCTCTCTGAATGTCCTCTAAATTTCTCACTGTGTCCTGTATTACACAAGCCCTGAGCTGAACATGCCTCAGCTGCCATTAAACTTTCATTACAGCTGCGGACTGGTATTTTGCATGTTTGAGAAAAAAGAAAAGGGCATGGGGACTTAATAAGAGGTGAGATTTTATAAGCACGTTAGATGAATTATTAGGTTGAAATGTGCATATATGCCAAGATATTTCTAACCCCCATGCACACATATATCTGTCTATCTGTCTGTCTAGCAGATGTATGCATATCTATCTATCTATCTATCTATCTATCTATCTATCTATCTATCTATCTATCTATCTATCTATCTATCTATCTATCTATCTATCTATCTATCTATCATCAGATGTATGTCTATCTGTCTGTCTATCGACATCTATCTAGCAGACGTATGCATTTGTACCTATCTATCTTGTAGACGTATGCATATTTAAAGTCTTTTTGATTTTTCTTTATTAAAAAATATCTAAAAATAACCTTTAAAAAGAACATTTTACTTAAATTAAGGTACTTAAATGTGTATATTGCCTTATTCAAATGCAGATTTTTCTTTTTGTAGATATTTGTCTTAATACGGATCTGTTCGATTTTTTTTTTTTTTATCTATACTAACTTTTAATGAACATTTTCAAAATTCAAGCGTCTCGCACCTCATCAGGGATTGTCTTTGAACTTGAATTCACGTGTACAAAACAACACATTCTATGTGTGATACTCTGCTTTGTCATACATGTGATGCCGCATGCTGCGTCTGGTCTGGTGTGTGACCCCTTTAATGATCAACTTGTGCTGTCTCTGACCACACTGTCTCCACCGACCCAGTCCATAATCACACTAGATATATAATACAAATATCTCAAGTGTGTAAACATGTATACGCAGACTTGACGAGAGAACGACACGAGATCAGCCCAGCGCTCAGCAGCACTGGAGAGTATGCTAACTCGCTAATTACAGCCTGTTCCAACAAACTTCAGCCCGCATGGAGTTAGCGGCCCCCAGGAGCCCACACACTGACCCTGTTTGACATGGAGCTCTGAGCTCAAGACACAACGAAATTAAACACGTCAACCTCGGCACTACACAGGGGACCTCAGGCGCTGCGTAATGAGAGAGAGCAGGACTGAGCTGCAGGAAGTTCAGGAGAAAGTTCTTCATCTGTTTCTGAGGATTATTAAGAAGTTGTATCTCCACAATTTGAAGTTTATCTTGACTTTCAAGGAACATCTTGTTTGTTGTCTCTCTCTGTCCCACTCTAAAGCTGCCTTTACCGATCATTCATTTGTGCTGTGGTATAATGTTTGTGCTTCCATCTGTGTCTGTCTCTAATCCCTCTCTTTTAATATTCTAATAAAGGCCCAAGGTTGCCTGATGGTTTGGCATCCTGATCAGAAAAAGAAATTAAATCACAAAGGATAACAGGCAGCCGAACTCACACCATGACCACATTTATCATACTCTGTTCTATTCTGTTCTATTTATTTATTGTGTTCTGCTCTACTATGTTTTGTTCTGTTTGTATTATTATATTCTTTTCAGTTCTTTTTTTCCATTTACTTCCCCATTCTAGTATTTTCTATTGTGTTCTGCTCTATTCAATTCTTATTTTGTTCTCTTCTGTCTATTACATATTGTTCTATTCTATTCAGTTTACACTGTCATTATGTTTTGTCTGTTCTGTTCGATTCTGTTCTTTTGTATTAATTTCTATTCTATTCTATTCTTTTTTTTTTCATATTTTATTCGAATATTTTCTAATCTGACATACTCTCTGATGTTTAAATCTATTCTACAGATTTTGTCCCAAATGAAGCACAGACAAAAAAAAAAAAAAAAAAAAAAAAAAAAAGGAACATGAAACCAATGATCTCAATTATTAAAAATATTATTTTGGTAAAAGCTGGAATAAATTATTAGATGGGGGAAAAAGTATTTGAATTTTAGTTAAATAATAAAATAACTAAAAGTGAAATAAACATTAATTAAATATTTAAAAAAATAAAACAAAATCAAATAAAAATGACAAAAACAAAGAACTACTAAAATTAAAATATAAACGGAAAATATAAAAATAAAGCAAAACTAAAATAATAATGCATATTAAAATAGTGTATAAATAATATGATACTATTGTTATCGAATTTCATTGCTGACTTGAAATGTAATTTGACAGAGAGTTTTGACATTTCAGATGGAGCTGTTCTGGTTTGACTGTTTTCTGAAGATGTCCTATACGGCTCCTGAGTGATCTGACTTTCCCTGAAGGTACTTTGCTGTAGTTCTGCTCATTACTGTGATTCCAGCGATAAGAGGTGAATGCTAGATGTTACGCAGTGAGTCGTATGAGGATTAGAGTCCTAAACACAACAGAGAGACAAGAGACAGTCCACAGCGGTTCTGCCGTACAGCTCTCACTCACACAGAGAGGACATCCATCACATTTATCTCAATTAAACACACATTGTAAACAAGCGGCTCCGATCTGATTAGCCACACCAACTCAATCAGCGTGGGTGGACTCGTGGCAGATACAGATAGCAGGCATGAAATCCGGACACAAACGGATTATCACACACACCAGAGACCAGGATTGGCCTTCTAATGAACAACCTTTGTGAGGCTCGCGCAAATGAGAAACGAGAGAAACCAAGTTAGAGGCGTCATTTTAAATGCTCACAAACAGCTCTCGGCTCTTTTGATCAGTGTTGAGGCAGCGCTGTGAAATTACTGTCAAACGCAACTTTATAGAGAAGACATGCAACAAAACAAGCACACAATCCACGGGTCGCTTCGTGCATGGAGCGGCACTGTTAGCTAGCTAGAATTGTTCAATCAGCATAATGTGTGGTATTGTGTTGCTGTGGTCACCTTCCATTACAGTGCCAGTAAACTGGATATATTATTAAAAGCTGGCTGGTTCAAGTTCACTTTTACTAACTTTCAAAGTAAGATTTGTTTTAAACGGTTGCTCTAATTGTGCATTTTCAATGAGGCCTATACTGAATTTGATTTTAAATTTGAATAAAAGAAGCAAACACGATTCAGAAGTGCAATTCATATTTGAAAGTGTTAGGAGGTAGAATTACAATGGATTGAAATTTATATAACTGTCATTTCTTACTAGACATGCAACGTTTGTGAAGAGAAACTCTGAATATTCGCTTGACAAAGCCTTCCTTGAAAGTTTTGTGAAAATTGGATGGATAGATAAGTGGATGGATAGATACTGTAGATAGATACTATGTATGTACGTACGTATGGGCGGATGGATGGATGGAGTGCAGCTATTATCAAGACATGAAATTTGACGTAAGAATGAGAAGCTTAAAGCGATTAAAACGAAGTAACAACTGAACAAATACGCTGTGTAAAACATTTTCAGAACAAGTTTGCAATAAAGGGCAAAAACACACATTTGCATAGAGCAGAGAGTGAAGTTGTAGAATCAGAAATCTCATTTGCTAACAGGAATTGTAGAATTTTCCAAAACAAAAGAGACTGTTAATTGGAGCTTTCAAACAACACGTCCTAAACCTTTGATCTCAGAACAGACATGCAACAGAACAGAGCGTCACAGGGAGATACAGCTTGTCCATTGCAATAAACACAATTCTCTGCATGATTTAATATGTTGTTTCCAGTGCGAGCGAATTTAAATAGGTGGTTCCGTGAATCATTCATGTTCTGTGTGATGAGGTGAGCTTATAAATACTTAGTGTGAAATTGTAGCTCGATAAAGTAACCCATCGGCTTTATTTACAAATGTGGTCATTAAGGTGAGTCCAATATAAAGGAGAATCACTGGGGCAAGTTGGCACACTTTTCACTCCAGTCAAGATTTCGCAAGGTTATTTTTCATGTCAATTTCAATTTAAACACATACCTTAAAGTCTTGGCTAAAAAAAAGAATTTGAAGATCTCCACTCCCTAAATTTACTGAACACAATTTTAAAACGTGACAACTTGCCCCAGCCTGACATTGATTAAAAATACACACATCCTGAGAACAGAATTGATCTTAATTATCGAGGTTACACTTAATTGTGGGATAGTGTGGTTTTGCTGTGTTTACTTGTTTACCAAACAGCTATTACAAGTATCGTAATTAGTATTTTAGGTTCAGAATTCACAAAAAACGTTTTTTTTGGGAATTAGCCTATACATCAGATGTGAGAAATTAACTTACAAAATCATTGCTAGAGAAAACAAGCATTTGTGTAAAAAGCCGAATCATTTGGCACAAAAAACAACAACAACGAAGATGTTAATTAGGGTGACAGCTAATTTATATAACAAGTCGAAAACAAGGTAATGAACAAATGAGCACGCAAAATATTATGCTACAAACAAGACAATGCAGGGCCTTCATTTACATGAGCAAAGTGATTCAAACTGATCCAACAGAATTAATTGCACCTTCTGATATGAGAGAGGAAAAGAGTTTAGAAGAGCCTGTCTGATTGTTGAATTAAAGACAAATATACACTGCCACGTTTTCTTTTTCCTTTAAATAAATGAATACATATATTCAGCAAGGATGCATTAATATGATCAAAAGTTAAAATGTTAAAATAAAAAACTGTTCTTTTAAATCATAATGATATTTCACAATATTATTGTTTTTACAATACAAAAAAATGCAGTGTGTGTGATATCAGTAATGATGAGACTGATACAGTTTCGGGAACCAGTACCTGATACTTTTGTTCTTTAAATTGATATTCTCTGCTCCTTCCATGAATATCATCTGTGCTTTCCCTTCATCAAAGGAGACAGAAAAATAAGTGACTCCACCGTATCATAAATCTAAAATGAAGAGGATGATGTCTGCTCAGCTCGTCCTGTCATCAGTCAGTCTGTAATGATGGGGTCTCTTTTGAAGGCGGGAGGGCCCAGGGGCCCCATTTGGGCAGCCATTATAAATGAGGCTTATCATGGCAGCATAAACTGTCATTCAATCACGCTCAGCCTGTCCTCTATACATCCTTTTATCAGGATCTGTCTGTGGATTCATTCTCAAACACTGCATCCACACACACACACACACACACACCTACATTAAGGCCGATGCGCATACTCCACTAATGCACGCTTCACATTCACACACCTTATGCGTGTGGCTTTACGTGTGCTTTTGATGTGAGAAAATTCACATGCAATTAAATGATCAAGCATATTGTAATATGGTCATTCAAATTCTCACATTTATAATCTCTGATAATATGAGCATGCACTTGACATTCTGCTGTTCCAAAGCTATCTCACGACCAATTCGTACGAATTTGTACGAGTGATTAAAAGGTGGCTAATCCGTACGAATTCGTACGATTTGTCTAAACCCACGTGATGGGTAGGTTTAGGGGCGGGGTCAGGGGTAGGTCATTCGTACGAATTCATACGAATTTGGTAACTCGTAAATTATGTACGAATTAGCAAAAATCGTACGAATTTGTACGAGTGAGGTCGTAGGAATTCGTACGAATTAGCCACCTCGTAAAATTCGTACGAATTCCCGTGAGATCAGGTTGGCTGTTCAAGACAGTACAATTGAACACATTTGAAAGCAATAGTTGGCAGAGGCTATTAACACTAACTCCGCCCACCAGTGTCTGATTGAGACAGACAACATTACAAAAGATATCCCACTGATAATAGGAGTAGCGGCGTGGCGAGTGGCGCTAACTTTTGGCGAGACCGACCGGAGTTTGAATCCGGCATTTACCAAACCCATTCTTCTCCCTTTTTGCTAGGCATATCAGCTCGGAAAGGTGTTATTTTAAATAAGAATCAGGAAAATAATTGAACCCTTCACATTTGTCCCACTCCCCTCGGGAGAAAAGTAGTTTTACGTTCTCTGTTTAAGCCTATTATTGATTTTATCCTAAAAATGAAAACTGTAATGACAGTGTTTTACCAAACGAGGGAGAAAAATATCAGGTTTCAACCGGCCTGAGTAAATTGCAGAAATTCTTTATTTTAGCAAACGTAACGCTAACAGCCGTTGTAATTTAGTGAGTGGAGGCGGTGAACAGGATGAACAGAGTGAACAGGATTGTGTTCCTCTGATGACTGACCTGGGAAACCTCTAAATGCAGCTGTTAATAATGATATTTTTATTCTCTCTGTCTGGCTTTCTCTGTCCCTCTCATTCAGACTTTCTTTTTGTCTATCTTGTTCTCACTCTCATTTATTTTTGTTATTCAAGTATTGTTTCTCTGTTAATGGGTGTTTCTTCAACTATATAAGCACTTTTGGCCCTGTGGGCTTTTAGGAATTAAACCCTTTTTAAAATATACTTTTCACAGACACACACAAACACACACACACACACACACACACACTTATTGAATTTGTCTACTAACAATATCCAAAACTGGATACTGTATATACACTTAATATGAGTTTTTTTTTTTAACTAAAATAAAAAGCTTTACTGGGTCTATTTTTGGTCCGCCAATGCAAATAATTCATTAAAAAACAAAAACAAACTGTGTAACTGTGTAAATTGTGTGTAACTTTTAATTTTGTATACACACTTGTGCATCCCTTTTGCATTTTAGGTTTCAGCGATGTTAGGCCAATCAGCGCTTTGATAGAGTCGACCAATGAAATCGAGCCATAGCCAGCAGAGTCTTCGCTGCGGGGTGTGGTTTTCGGTTAAGGGGCGTGGTTTTCGCATAACTGGTTTGGGGGGAAAAATCACGCGTGTCAGACAAGCCATAGCTACAGGAAAGTGATGTGGTCAGCAGGAAGTTGATGTCAGCACCCTCTGTTCACCATTAGATCAATGAATGTTTCATCCTCATGCCAGCGTTTAAAAAACAGCAGTTTCAAATCTATTCATAACCTCACAAAATGCAAAGCAAAGTGTAAATTGTAAAGCTGATTGATTATACAGCAGGTATGAGTGTATTTCATGGGAGCCACTTCAAGGGGGAGCAAAAAATCGATTAGACTGTTTATTTTGTGGGATTAAAGTCTTTCTTTTTAGCTTGCCTGCACATTTGATCTGCTAAACAAAGTCTCTCCAGTGCTGTAAGATGTTATAGCTATTTGTGGCACGGACTAAAACATTCAATGTTTAAGATTCCCCAGGTCTTTT
Organism: Tiaroga cobitis; assembly: GCA_030578255.1. NCBI lineage: Eukaryota > Metazoa > Chordata > Actinopteri > Cypriniformes > Leuciscidae > Tiaroga > Tiaroga cobitis. The sequence continues at coordinate 40,491,354 of CM060603.1, forward strand.
ATTCTAAGGGTTTGATATAAATCCATTGTTTTACGCCACTAGGCAGAATCTCCCAAAAACTCAAACTCAAAAAAAAAGGAATGAAAGTAGTCCATAAAAATGAATATGTTGGCATAATTCGCATGTAATCTGCATGCAAATGCATTAGAGTATATATAACTCTACAGTATTTCAAATGTTCTGAAAACATACTGTACGGTATGACATGGAATGACATTCGGGTGACCAAATGATGTCAAAATGTAAATTTTTGTGGGAACTATTCCTCTGAAAGGCCTCTGTTCCATCTGTGTGAAATTGTCAACATCTCAGAGTTTAGCCGAGTAAATCCTTCTCTCAGATAAGCCACTTCAGGCTTTACTCAAAACCTCTGGGCCAATCTATGAGCTGTGAGGAAAATACCAAACCGCTAATTAACAAAAGCTATCTTGTCTATGATTTGGAAATAAACTCTAATTTAGTCCTGAAAGCAATTAAGCTAGTCTGTAATGGTAAAACAAATGATAGCAGAAGGTTAATGGGAAGGGAATTAAAATTGAGATTATGCTGATTAAAGCCAACTGTCATGTGGTCAGATGGAAGCAGAAAGAAATGAGGGAATGAAAAAGAGACGCTCACAGGAAGCCGGGATTGAGCCGGGCAGCAACTGTTGAAGGAAAAACACAGATCAGGCTGATATGGACTGATTTAAGAACAAACCAAAGATATGTCAGCCAAATCTCTTTATTCGCATGTCTGAGTTATATGGAAGGTTTGAATATTCACATATAACAGCCCTCTGTAGGTGCTAACAATACTTTTAACCATCATGCTCTGTTTAGATTGATTTTACATCCTCATTGTTTGGAGTCCCAGAGAGCCCAAATAACAAAAGCCTAAAAACAATCTTTCAAATGTGTGCCAGCATTAACCATTACTAATGCAAGTAAAATGGCTATCAGTGTGATTATATGAACCAATTTGCTTTAATGCAGCCCTGTCGCAAACTAGCTTTGTGTGGAAAAGTTTAACAGTACTTTTGCTGTAAAAGTAGAAAACTAGCATGGTGAATTAGCACACTATGCAAACTTTCAGAGTTAGCGTTACACTACAACAACTGAAAATGCATAACTCTCGAACTCTCTGTTTGTCATCATCATCATCAAAGCTTTATTAAGTTCTCGCGCATGCGTCGTGGAAATCTCTTGAAGTCTCGTCTCAGGCCTACAAGGAAGAAAAGGAATAGTCGAATAAAGTCGTTATTTTTGTTTGTTTTTTTCGCACAAAAAGTATTCTTGTCGCTTGATAAACTTATAGTTGAGCCACTGTTGCGACATGGAATATTTAAACATTTTCTTTAATGACTTTCTGGGCCATCAAGTTTCATTCCCTTAGGCAGCCTATGTAGCAGTCATCCACCTCTCAGATTTAATCATAAATATCTTCATTTGTGTTCCGAAGACGAACGAAGGCCTTACGGGGTTGGTACAGCATGGGGGTGAGTAATTAATGACTTAATTTTCATTTTTGGGTGAACTAACCCTTTAAGCAGCAGCCTCATTCCGTCATTATAAGCTACATTGAGTTTCTGCATGCTGCTCTTTCTGTAGCGCCGCCACAAATGGGCAGTATACATCGGAGTGCAGTATGTCCTAAAAAGTCAACATGGCATCATGACTTTTGCGTAAACATAGCCTACATGTATGTACGTGTATGTCTACGCCGGTAAATGTCCGAGTGATTCCGCGTGTATGTACACGCCGTTAAATGTCCGAGCGAAACGAAACAAAATGTAGATCTACATCTGGGGAGCGATATTTTTTTTCCTAGGATGGTAGGAGAAGACTAATAAATGGTATTAACCCCAGTGACGGGTAGGTTTAGGGACGGGGTTAGGGTAGGTCATATATTTATATATACAGTAATGTAACGTTAAGTCAACGGCGTTCATAAACATGCTGAAAAGCGATTATGCGTGTTGATAGCACGCCAAAAATGGAAATACGAATTGGCGTGTCATACATACGCCATTTCATGAGATCAGTCTGTAAAAAGTGGAATATTTACAGATCCAAAGCACATACAAAATTTACGAATCAACGTATTAGCTTGTGCATACGACACTGTCTATAAATATCCCCATCATCAGACAGATCCTCAGTTATATAATGTCCCAAATATTTAGCCTCTTTGCATACCTTAAGGTCAATACCAGACAGAGAAAAATCAGAAAATAACAGTTTCCTGTCCTCCTTACTCCTAACAATCATAACATTACTCTTCTTTGCATTATATTTAATGTCAAAATTTGAGCCATATTGAGAACAGACCCTCAGTAACTGTTGAAGGCCAGCACTATATGGACTGAAGATAACCAAATCATCTGCATACATAAAGTGCTTTTACCGATCATACAACCAGTTCCACAGCTGTTTAGCAATTTCGATAAATCATCCATATACACATTAAAGAGAAAGGGGGACAGAATGCTTCCCTGTCTGACTCCATTGCATACATTAAATGGAGCAGACACACAATTACCCCATTTCACATGCATTTGCCATTGACTGATGAGCGTACCAAAAAGGCAAAATTCTCACTAGAAATTTGGGAACTCCTCTATTGAGTAACTTATAAAATAATTGCTCATGATTTACACGATCAAAGGCTTTAAAGGCATCAATAAAACACATAAAAATTTTAGAATTATGCCTTTAGAATTATCTAGAATCTCCTTTAAAAGCAAAAATACACATATCTGTGCCATGTTTAGGGTTAAAACCAAATTGTTTATCACTGGTCAGGATAAACTGTTCCAACTTATCCAGTAAGGTCCTCTCCAAGACCTTGGATAGAATACTGGCTAGTGCTATTGGCCTGTAGTTATCCATGCTATTTATTTTGCCAGCTTTATCTTTAATAATAGGCACTAACATCCAGTGTTGTGCCTGAACGCGTTCAATTAACTCATTCATATTTTGGGCGAACGTGAACTGAACGTACTGAATTACTGCCTGATGAACGTTACTGTGAACGCGTTCATTCTGGTGTCTCTGAACGCACGCTGAATTTGAATTTAAATATGGGAATTGTCCATTTTGATTTCATGGTGACTAACATTAACACGCCACCTTAAACATGTTAGTGTGATTGCTACTAAATCATATTTTTAATTTACTGTAAGTAGGCCTTCTTGACCTTCTGCTCAAAACTGCACTCCAGAGATAGGGATAAAATAACACTGTAAGCTCATACAATGCACAATATTATTTTCCTACCATGGTCTTTTCAATTTTCATCATTCTTGTGGCACATGTCATGTAAACCCTTTTTCATCTTGCTGCGTTGCAGAGCCATTATTGACATCCTGTGAAAGCTTTTCATGTTGCCAATACTTCCTCAGTCAACAACTTTTCGATCGGCCCATTTGTTTTCATCTCAGTAACTGTGTGGTGTTCTGAAGTATACATGTTGACAGCCACTGTAACTAGCTGCCACTCAGCTATTTTTCTTTTGTTAGCAGCACCTGTGGTGAGACCAGGGGAAAGATTTCATCAGGAACATTTCTTCAAGGTCAGATTTTCAGATTCTCACCCTAGGACCATCTTAACTTGCATTCTTTTCTGTTTCCCAAATCAGCATGTAGATCAATCCCAGCATGTAGATCAATCCAGGAGCAGAATTGAGGCCAAAACTTTCCCCATTATCTCAAATAGCTGTCACCTTATTAAATATTACTGAATAGAGTAAACAATACAATGACAACCACATTCACATCTGCTTTTCACATCAGTTTTATGTTTTAAAACTTTTTGTTTTCTTTTTTTTCAGATTTTCTGTCTCAGTGTTTTCATTTTTAGACCCCACATTACATAAAGAAACACTTTCTGTGTTCATAGTTTTTCCATGTTGGGAGTCAAAACATTGTGCAGTACTTACTTATGACGTCCATTATGCAACATGCCGTATATGACTGTCATGCTAGGCTGTTCATTCATTCTACTAATGGAAATCCAGTTACCTTTATTCAGTAGTCTAGACTTCACACTGCGTTTCTGCATTAGCCTTCTTAACACCGACATATTTACTGTACATGCACGCAGGATCATAATTTATTTAATCAGAAACCATTTTGCTTGCTTAGAGGAAGTTACTAGAAGTTTTACAATAATTAAAATTTATGAAGGGATTACATGCAGAAAAAGTGTACATTAGGTTCCTGTTCTGTTGTGTTTCGTTTCATGCATGAGATGCATATTTCATGTCATTTTGTTCATGAGACCATTTTTCAGATGTTCAGTGTGTATGGCTGCATTATCTTCTTGAAAATGAGGCCATTGTGAGTGAATAATGTTTGCAGCATTGTGTGCACGTGAGCCAGGAAATCTATGAGGCCGTAAAGACATTGGAGGTTAAAGGTTTTCTTCAAGTGTATATACAGGGTAAAAGATGACGCATTTCACTGTTTCCCATTATTCAAGGGTCCAGGCTTTGCACACTGACCTCGGATGAGTTTGGAAAAGCAGCTCTGCCATAAATTGTAGGTTTTTAAAGCTCAAAACAGATGGTTTTCAGTTCAGGTCAGAGAGGTGCTGCTTCAATTCGTGGCAATTTTGAGGCTGTACTTTGGTGGCATTTAGCGACTGTCCTGTGAAATGTCCACTCGTCCCTGTCATTGATCTTTGAATTGCGACCACATCTCCTTTTATGATCGGTCTGAGGACTTACGCTGTCAGCGTCACCCCATAAAATGATAGAAATCAACTCCGATGATATCAGCACACTAAACACTGCATCCCGATTTGAACTCCTGACCAACAGCGTGTTCCAGGTCCTGCCAATATCCAGCAACTTCACACAGCCATTGAAGAGGAGTGGACCAACAATCCACAGGCCACAATCAACAACCTAATCAACTCTATGCGAAGGAGATGTGTTGCACTGCGTGAGGAAAACGGTGGTCACACCAGATACTAACTGGGTTTCGTACCAATCCCCCCCCCCCTCCCCCCTCCCCCCTCCCCCCTCCCCCTCCCCCTCCAAAACCCCCGAACCCCCCACTACAGTAAAACTGCCCATTTTAGAGTAGCCTTTTATTGTGGCCAGCCTAAGGCACACCTGTGCAATAAACATGCTGTCTAATCAGCATCTTGATATGTCACACCTGTGAGCTGCATTATCTTGGCAAAGGAGAAGTGCTCACTAACACAGATTTAGACAGATTTGAGAACAATATTTGAGAGAAATAGTCCTTTTGTGTTCTCAGAAAAAGTCTTAGATCTTTGAGTTCAGCTCATGAAAAATGGAGGCAAAAACAAAAGTGTTGCGTTTATGATTTTGTTCTCAACATGATGTTTTATTTACAAAGTTCGGGAGAAGCACGTTCAGATAATAAACCCGGATGGAGAGCACTCGGCAATCATGATTAAAACGTGCATATCTAGACTCAGCAGTCTCACCTCAATTATCTGACAGTTTAGCAGCGTCCATCCACCACCCCTTCTCCACTCTTCTAGTCCTAAACCACTTTACATACATACAGGGGGGAGTACTCTGGGTTCGGGCCGAATTCCGAGCTCGGAGCCCTCCCCCCGGACAGCACGCCAAATACGCATTATACTTTATTCCCTTTAATTGTATGTAAGTGTGAACTCGTGAAATCATTGATGCTGTGCAGTGCCCTCCGAGAAGCTTGAAAGAATTTACCATGAGCATACTGAAAAAAAAACAGCAGTGTTTCTAAGCAAATAGCTTTTTTATGAACCTGTGAGCTTGTATCAGTCTTTCGATCTTGTACTTTTTTACGCCATAGACAGAACACAATCAGAACAAACCAAATCAAAAACTAAAACAATGAGAAAATGTGGAGTGCGTACCTCCGAATGAGGCAGCTGGCTACTTATTTTGCTGTGATGCATCTGATAAATCAAACCCCAATCAGTCTACACACTCTTCTGTGTTTCTGAGAGCTTCACCTCCTGGTCTCAAATATCTGTTGTTTTCTATGAAGTTTTATGGAAAGAGATTCTCTCCTAAAGTTGAAGGAGGATCAGGATAAAATAAATCAGGTATGATACTGTGTTATTAAATGCTGCACATAGACATGTCATGTTTGGTTTATCTGATTTAGAACTACAGGTTGTAGATTTTAAGCTGCTTTTAAGTGCATATTCCCTATCCTATTTCCTATCTTTTTTCTTTTTTTTGTTGTGCCAGGTAGAAACAGTATTTTTTTCTCACACAGATACTTTCTGTTTTAGCTAGATAATAACAAGCAGATTCTTGTGGAACAGGGCTGGTTTCAGAAGGTCCAGGGTTATAAAAACAGGAGCAGTCCTCTGGAGAGCTGTGCTAAAGAGAGTCCTCTCCAGTACTCTACACATGACATTTAAGAGATTCACTGAAAGGTTAGGCTTTCTCACACACGCACACACGCATACACACACACACACACACACACACACACACACACACACACACACACCACACCACACCACACACACACACACACACACGCACACACACACACACACACACACACACCCACGCACACACTACACACACCCACACCACACCCCACCCCACACACACACCTACACACCTACCTTTATGTGTGTGGGCCCCAGATCATCTATTGTGAATGCATCTATAAAATAAGTAATGTTTGCATATGCCGCTTTTCAGACCCTCTACTTTCTCTTTTCTATGTTAAGATTCGAGTTCTAAATATGGCTTGATAAACAAAAGTTTGCATGAATTAGCATATTCATATGGTTACCATGGTGTTCTCTGATTAGGGACTAATAGCATTCCAGTTTGCAGCTATACAGTGTGTATTTTCGATCTATTGTCTTTACATTTTTGTCTTTTAATCTTTTTTTTTTCAATAAAATTTTCTATTCCAATACAAATAAACAAATGAGTGTAAAATGAAATAAATTAAATTTTAATTTAAAATACAATAATCCTATAATACAATATCATATTATTTAAGGAAAAAAAATTCTTCAAAATATAACTTTTAATATCAATTTTACAGTTTTAATTTTAAAAAAACATGTAAAAGATTGGAGCATTTACCTTATACATTTCTCAAGTTGTGCCCAAAAAAATCAACTACATTTATTTTTTTAAATTTGATAAATATGTTATTGTTAACTAAAACTATTATGTTTTATTTTTATTTTTTAAAAAGAAGCTAAAATAAAATATAAATGTTAGATGAAAAACTTGCCTTGAACTGTTGCAATGGCAGCTAACTTAAATAAAATAAGTTTGTTGAAATGCTAAAATGACTCAACTTAAAACTGAAGTAAAAATAAATCATACCTAAATGAAAAAATTTATTTTTTTAAAACAAAAACTAATAAAAATGCCACATAAAAATATTAAAACTTAAACTAAAATGAAATGAAAACTGAAAACATAAATATAAAAGCTAATTCAAAATATTAAGAAATAGTAAATTAAAATAACACTGATAAATGTAACTCTGTAATATTTATGTTTAAGCTCAGTGTTTTTAGTTATGTGTTTGCACCCCCAAAAGTATATTCGGTAGTGTTGTAGTCAAGACCACCTAACCCGAGACCAAGTCGAGACTGAGACCAAGACAAAACCAAGACTGAGGCCGGGCGAGACCGATTCAAGACCTGGGGTGCGTTTCCCGAAAGCATCGTTAGCCAACTATGGTCGCAAGGTCCGTCGTTACCAATAGAGTTCAATGGGAATTGCGATCATAGTTGGATAACGATCCTTTCGGGAAACGCACCCCAGGACCAGAATAAAAAACGATCTCACACAAGTACTTTTTTTGCAATCATATCTTACATTTTTGGGGGGCATTTGTATTAATTTTGGTGATGTTTTTGACATAATTCCCCACAAAATTCTTACCCGGCAGAACAGTAGCAAACAAAATTTAATTAGAAATAAGTTATTGATTACATTTGAAGCAGGACGTTTTACATCCAATCACATTAATGATGTTACAGTTTTTTTTTTTTCGATTGCTAAACGACAGTGAGCACAACTGGAGCTTCATGTGCAAAACTCTAACTACAGTCTGCACTACCAACAGTCACCTGAGCTACACAGTTCACATCACCTGTAAAACTCATTCCAAGCAACACAACTCTTAACACATGGCTCAAAACACTGAGATAACACACACTGTCACTCAGAACACACTGAGAGTAAAAACACTAGTATCAAACACCAATACAGAATATACAAACTTTTCATCTTTACAGTTTGAACAATTTCAGTGACTTCAAACAAAGTAATATTTTCTTCAAAGAAAGGAGTGACATTCTTTCACATGATTTACTGTATTTAAATTTTTAGAACATAACAATTCTTTAAGGTAAATGAAAATTAGCAGTTTGCTTCAATAGTCTGTAGTAATTTACGGAATTACAGTAATGAGGAAAAAAAGGTAGAAACTAAAAGTACATAGCCTACTGCAGTGGTGGAAAGAGTACTGAAAAAGCATACTCAAGTAAAAGTACTGTTACTTGTCAAAAAATGTAGTGAGAGTAGAGTAAAAGTACCGGTCCTAAAAACTACTCAAAGTAGGAGTAAAAAGTAGCCCTTTTAAAAGTACTCAAGAGTAGTGAGTAGGCTAGTGAGTATTATGCTATGAATGTTAGTCCACCTTATGCCCTGCAAATTGAAAATGTAGCTTACTCTTTTATCACAGATTCATAGAAAAAAAGAAACAGTATTTCAATATTTCTCCAACAGTTTTATTTTTGACTGCTAGCACTAAAAATACAGCGTTTCCCCTACCATTGTTTTGGACGACCCCCGCCCCTGCATGTTGCATGTGAATGAATGGTGCAGCCGACGCGCAGTTTCATTTACCACACACACACACACACACACACACACACACACACTGAAGCACGTGTGAGGTGTGACACTTGCGCTGTTTTTTTGCCTATATGAAGACACAAATGCATGAACTTCCTCCAGGCTCAAGATCCACTCCGAAAGTCACTTCGTGAACAAAATAAATTGGCGCCAGGTGTCTCGAAGTCTGTTGATGCTGGTTTGATGCAAAGTTTTCCGCGCGCGATTTGATTTGACGGGAATCACGCATGGAGTCACATGATGACTTATTATAAAAATAAATATTAATATAAATGTTGCGACGGCAGGTTCAGGGAAAATAGCGCAGTAAAAGTACCGATACAGCACTTAAAATGTACTCAAGTAAAAGTAAAAGTAAAAGTACACGGTTTTTAAACTACTTAAAAAAGTACAATTCCTAAAAAAAACTACTCAATTACAGTAACGAGAGTATTTGTAATTCGTTACTTTACACCACTGGCCTATAATTTGAGCAAATAATTAAGCTTTTCAGCTGAAATTGCAGTCAGCAGTGTTTGAAATGCACATGGCTGAAATCTATTCTGTTTTGAATGTGTGGTTCACAGTTTTGACAGCAGTGTGTTAGCATTTGAACAAAGTGCTGTAAATCCACAGTGTTGTGCAGGTTGTGGTTAAAGTCATGGGATAAGTGTGTAGAGTTTTGAAAACTGTGTTCAAGCAATGAAAAACGAACTAGAGTTTGGTCCACATGAACTGCTGCTGTGCAGATTGTAGTTAGAGTTTTGCACATGTAGCTCCAGTTGTGCTCACTGTCGTTTAGCAATCCAAAAAAACTGTAACATAAATCAGACAAAGCACCAGCAATTTATTGTTGTTATGTCCCCGCAGTTGTGGTCTTGACCAGTCTTGGAGGAGTTACACCGCACTCACGATCATCAAGGTGCCAGACAAAAAAAAAACATTTGAAAACTTTGTCTTTTCTGGCCTTCCGTCCACACTGAGATGGAGTTTTTATTACAGTAATGAAAACGAAGCTTTTTGAAAACACTCTCCAAAGTGGATAAATTTGAAAACACCGTTTTGGTATTTTAGTGTGGACTGTCAAAACGGAGGTATATAAAAACGATGATGTAAGTTTAGTCATACAGTTTTTTTTGGATTGCTAAACGACAGTGAGCACAACTGGAGCTACATGTGCAAAACTCTAACTACAATCTGCACAGCAGCAGTTCATGTGGACCAAACTCTAGTTCGTTTTTCATTGCTTGAACACAGCTTTCAAAACTCTAGACACTTATCCCATGACTTTAGCCACAACCTGCACAACACTGTGGATTCACAGCACTTTGTTCAAATGCTAAAGCCTGGCTCACACGGGACGATTTAAAAATTGTCGGCCGATTTTCCAAACCTGAGAGACTCCACACACGGCGATAAAAAATCACGGGTCTAACAGTTTTGGTCGTACAGTGTGTGGTGCGCAGCCACACGGCAAAATCAACACATCACACATGAACCGATTTGACTCCAGAGCATTCCCAGGTCAGACGGAAAATCTCGCAAAATCCCTCGAGATCAAACGTGACTTCAGAGTAAACAATCATGGCGGACGAAGAGGATGCAGTGGCGATAGTTTGTAGCCTAGTTTGTTTTTAACCGAAAAAAAAAAAAACGTTATCAAAAGAAAAGGCGATGGTCAAAGAAGTGGAGACAACGCGAGCATGGACGGCTGTTTTGATTTTGTTTCCCGGTGCTTCCTCTGCGCCTCGTCACCTCGCTTTCTGATTGGCTACACGCCACAGTCTACAGGCTGCGTGCTCGTTTGTCCCCGGGGGACACCACACACGAGGAGAAATCGGGCCAAAAAAATCCAACATGTTGGATATCCCCGATTTGAGATCGGAGCGGTCCCGACGTCCTTCCGAGCAGACGAGAGCACTCTTAACACACCACACACGGCAGGAATATCTGATCAGATTATTTTACGAATAATTCGGAGCATACTTAAGATTGTCGGAAGGGGTAAATCGGGGCTAAAATCGGCCTAATTATCCTGCCGTGTGAACCAGGCTTAACACACTGCTGTCAAAACTGTGAACCACACATTCAAAACAGAATAGATTTCAGCCTTGTGCCTTTCAAACACTGCTGACTGCAATTTCAGCTGAAAGGCTAAGCAGGTGTCTTGTTTTAGACTTGTTAGTGAACACACACACACACACACACACACACACACACACATATATATATATATATATATATATATATATATATATATATTTTAGGGCTGTCAAACGATTATAATATTTAATCGCGATTAATCGCATTAATGTCATAGTTAACTCGTGATTAATCGCAATTATTTTTATCAATTATAAATGTCTCTTGATTTTCTTTTTGTCCCATTATTTTTCTCATTTTAATGCTCTTATCAACATGGAAAAGTGGATCGGCTTGCTTTGTGCAAATGTTTTTTATTGAAAACAACATTGACATATACTGTGTTCAATTTCACACTAACATTTGCACTTGGAGCAAATAATCTCTCAATGTAACACTGTCCATTAATAAAAGGGTGAAAAAAATACGGACGAGGTCCTGATATTGACGAGGGGGCGGAGAATTCGCATCAGCTGTGTGTGTGTGTGTGTGCCTGGCCATCAAGTGGTATTTCAGACTGGACGTGGTGCGATGATGATAGCTCAGTTCACAACGACAAAACACACAGATCACTTTGGTCTTGTCAATGGAACCATTTGGCAACTTTTTAAAAGTAAACTTTCCATTCAGAATGTTATTGGCATCCATTTCGGCGTCTCGCGCTCGTCATCCACTCAAAGCGTAACGTTAACCAACTATTTGGCCGGCTCGCAAGCCCAAACAAGTGTGTGCGGCGCGCCTGTTGTTTTGTTTCCGGTCTAGCTAGATCCGCTTGCGCTTTGGTCGACGAAGCAACAAAACATCCTCGCACGTCGCAAGCCATTGAAATGAATGTGTTTCATAGCGCAGTGCCGTGCATGCCGAGTCCTGTTGCAAAAGCATGTGAAAAAAACTACAAAGTTTGCTAGGCCAAAAAGGCCGTTAATCGCGCGATAAAAAAATTGACGCCGTTAAAATGGGTTTGCGTTAACGCCGTTAATAATGCGTTTAACTGACAGCCCTAATATATTTAGATAAAGATATAGGTAGAGCTCAGAAAGACTAATTTTGGAAATGGAACAAGGAAGACGGGTTCGTGGAGGGAGAAGGGTGGCAGGGAGAGGGCGGATGCGTGGAGGAAGACAGAAGACAAAGAACTGTTATTTCAGATGAAATAAGGGCTACCTTTTTTTCTCATTACTATAATTCAGTAAATTACTACAGACTATTGAAGCAAACCGCTAATTTTAATTTACCTTAAAGAATTGTTATGTTCTAAAAATTTAAATAAATCATGTGAAAGAATGTCACTCTTTTCTTTTAAGAAAATATTACTTTGTATGAAGTCAATGAAATTGTTCAAACTGTAAAGATGAAAAGTTTGTATATTCTGTATTGGTGTTTGATGCTAGTGTTTTTACTCTCAGTGTGTTCTGAGTGACAGTGTGTGTTATCTCAGTGAGGGTTGTGTAGTGTGTGTCTGCATGAGCCTGTTTTGAGCCATGTGTTAAGAGTTGTGTTGCTTGGAATGAGTTTTGCAGGTGATGTGAACTGTGTAGCTCAGGTGACTGTTGGTAGTGCAGACTGTAGTTAGAGTTTTGCACATGTAGCTCCAGTTGTGCTCACTGTCGTTTAGCAATCGAAAAAAAAACTGTGAACGAAAACGCCGTTTTCGAATGTAGACTTAACCTTAGTCTGAGGCAGAGACAAGACCAAGACCTTCAAAAATGGTCTCTAGACTGGTCTCGTGACCAAGACTTATCTCAAGTACTACAACACAATGTTCTGGTCTTGTAGGCCTATGAAATGTTTTCACTCATTATTGCATCTTTCAGGTGAAAATCACATGTGCTTATAAAAATAACCCAAACAGTGTAGGACGAGATGTGTGCCAAAGTTGAGAACAAACCCTGAATCCTGTATGAGCAACCATAATAGTGATGCTCATCTTAGCAGGAGCCAATTAAAACAGAAAGTAATAATTGCTCACTTTTTTTTGTGCCTTAGTCATTAATAAAGTTGAAAGCATGTATGAGAAGGAGAGCTCATCTGCACCTGATTTCTTTTGCTAATATTGCTGAGACTTTTGTGTAGGTGTCATTGTTTTGATCATTAAACAGTGGCTCTTTGTATTCATCAGATGAAGTCATCTTTCTGTGTTGTTGCAGCACATGTTTGCTTGTGTTGTGTTGGTGGCTCCTGTCATTGAGTCTAGACTCTGTTGCATCACATAATATTCTTTCAACACTAAATATGGTCAAAAACGTTCCCCAGAGACTAATTAAAGATGCCGCAACATACGACTTTCAATATGGTTCTGTTTAAGAACATCCCTCCAACCTTTCGCTGCTCTTCTGCAGGAACGTCTCTAATAACTCTGTGTCGTGTTCATCTCCATGTTTGGAATTGATTCATGTTCATAGATCATTTGAAATATTCAACGGTGCAGATCTATTCAACATCTAGAACCGACGGCAATGACACAAATAGCTTTTGTTTTAAAGGGGTCATTTAATGCCATTTTTGTACAAGCTAATATGATTCTTTAGGGTCTAAATTAAAAGTTTGTAATATACTTTAATTAAAACGCATTCATTGTGAAGCGTGCAGCTAGCGATTTGCAAAGATTAATATAAATATTTATATAACGTTTAATAAAACGTTACACTCACTTCAGTTCTTCTGGAGGTTCAGCAGGAACACGAATATCTGGTACCGATCCTTTTTTCAGGAGCAGCTTCTTAGCAAAACCAGCTTTATACTGATCCTCGTTTATAAAGCAGTCTGGTGTGTGAAATGATTCGCGCAAACATGAGAGCATTGACGTTGCTCGTGGGGAATATTCCCTTCGAAAACAAACTCAGCCACTGCGTCTTAAGCGGTTCGGATTTAGGAACATTAAAATCAATGGCGCCATCAGGGGGTGGCCAGCCTGGTCGACTCCTGGCCACCCCACTGGCCACCCCAATGGCCAGTACAAATTTTAGTAGCATCAGTTATGCATTTCGTAAATAAGTCAAAAATGTTCTTTAGTAAAAGAAGACGGGGAATTATGTGTCGTGACGTGCTTTTTAAGTGCCAAACGGTTACAGTATACTGTTTCAGCAGCTTTTTGATGTGTCTTTGCCACGTTTTGACAAGCAGGGATGCAAACAGCGCGCTTTTCGGCGCCTCCCGATTTTTTCACGTCAGTTTGGGTGACAAAGTCATCTGAAGTCATTCCATAGCTTAATGTGAGGGACAGAAGTCTATTTACATCATATACGTAAAATCGTTTTGTCTGCGGCTGTCAATCATTCTCCATTCATATTCAAACAGCGCGCGCGCCTCTTGGATGCACGGTAAAACTCTCTCCAATATGATATATTCACATTATAATGCATTATCTGTAGATAAAAGGCTGTAGATTTGCATAAAATTACTTTATTTTGTTGGAGTTTGTTGCTGTTTTTAAACGACTCACTACGGTGTGCTTGCTAGATCACACACATCACAAGGACTATGAATCGGCATCAAACGCACAATAACTGGAATTCAAAACTGTGAAACAAAGGAACAAATCGCACTAGGATTTGTGCGCTCGACATTTCTTCGCTTTGTGACGTGAACTTTTAAATGCGCACTTATGCAGCGCTGCACACTGTGACTCCATGTTGCTTTGAGCACATCATTCTGCACCCGCGATGCGCATACACGCTGTGTGCGCTCTGTTTTTCATGTTATCATGGGTTTGCGCACTGAAATATTATTAAAAGCCAATATATTTTGTTATACCTAGCCTGCTCAATACATTTAAAATAAGCATAATTTAATTGCATATTATTTCTTTGTAGTGTAGGCTATATATGCACTTCTGAATTCTTGACATTCATATATAAATATAAAATTGTGAAATGTATGATTGCCTGATTGAATTTTATAAGAGAACTAATAGTAATTTGTTTTTATTAACATATTTAGATTTATTAAAATTACTGTGCAGATTTTTTCAAGAATTGCTTTTTGCTGCTGATTTATACACTCATTAAGTTTATTAAAAATTCATAATACATTTATGTAATATTTAAAGGTGTTAACTGTAATCTTACACTGCAAAATAATAACTTAAAAAGGATTAAATTCATCACAATTATGTAAGTATCTGGAAATTTGCCGCGGGGCGAGGGCCCTTATATAGCCTATATCATATCTATATAATATATATCATTATATATAATATAATATATATTAGTAGGGCCCTACTAATATCATTAGTAACATTAAATATAACACAATAAACCAAAGTATATCAGTAGGAGTTTCCTTAAATCTTTCTGATAGTTTTCTACAGGCCGGTTTACTACAACAGTAGAATACAATTCTGATATTATGGTTTAGTTTTGGTGTGCCACCCCAAGATTTTAAGTGGCCCCATGTGGCCACCCCTATAAAAAATTCTGGAGGCGCCACTGATTGAAATGACTGCTGTGTTTGTTATTACACCCAAGAACAGAACACCACAATCGCTTAGACGCCATTCTGCTCATAGACAGTGCTCCAGTATCAACAATGACCGCGCCGGTCCGTGCGGACTATGATTGACAGCTCGCTCACTAGCGAGGGCGGGTCTGTGTTGAAACGCTGCTGTCAATCAACAATTGTGGGAGGGGCGTCCGATTTAGTGACGTCACAAAATAGAACGGCTCAATTTGAGGCAGGGGAAAACATATAAGGAGATTAAAAAAAAAAACACTGGATGGATTTTTATCAATTTATGATGGTTGTGTACAGGCACTGCTAACACACATTTCAGTACAATCAACTTGTAAAAGTGCATGTACCATTATATGACCCCTTAAAAACACTCGGGTTGTTCATATATTTTTTGGACCTTTGGATATTTGGCAACTAGCCAAAATCATATATTACAATTATGTATTTGATGCCATATATATAATCATAATTTATATATATATATATATATAGCTTTTTCCAATTGGACCTAGGTCCCCTGGCACCCTATGTCAAGTCCATGGTAACTAACCTTGGTGTTAAGATGGATAGTGATTTTCGACTAGAGAAGCAGATAAATTCTGTTGTAAGAGCTAGACTGCTTACCAAACTGAAGCCATTTTTATCATTTACGGATTTTGCGAGGGTTATACATGCTTTTGTCACAACTCGTCTGGACTATTGTAATGCTTTATATGTAGGTATTAACCAGGTCTCCCTCTCCAGATTACAAATGGTTCAAAATGCTGCTTCTCGAGTCCTTACCGGAACACGAAAACGAGATCACATTACGCCTGTTCTTGCCTCCCTTCATTGTCTACCGGTTTGTTTTAGAATACATTTTAAGATTCTGTTGTTTGTTTTTAAATCTCTTTATGGTCAAGCCCCAGTTTATATCTCCGAACTACTGAAGATGCACGCTCCTCTGAGGTCATTAAGGTCTGCTGACCAGCTACTCTTTTCTGTCCCTAGAACGCGGCTCAAAAATAGGGGTGATCGAGCATTTTCAGTTGTGGCCCCAAGGCTGGTGAATGATCTGCCTCTGCACGTCAGATTAGCCCCTGGCCTGCACATTTTTAAATCACGACTTAAGACGCATTTTTATTCATTGGCATTTTTATTCATTGGCATTTAAACCGGCTTGAGAGTTGTATCTTGTACAGTTTTCTAGTTTTTTTTTTTTTTTTTTTTTTTTTTTTAATTGCTTGCTTGTTATTGTTTCCCATGTTTTTTTTTTTTATAACTGTCTCTGAAATTGTTAATGTCCAACACTTTGGTCAACCTCGGTTGTTTTTAAATGTGCTTTACAAATAAAGTTGGTATGGTATGGTATGGTGTGGTATATATATATATATATATATATATATATATATATATATATATATATATATATATATATATTATACTTATTATATGATGATAATTATATGTGATAATGCCATGGTACTTTCATCCGAAAATTGAAATGGTATTTCCATAAAAACTATTGCACTAATATACTCTTTAAAAAGTGTCATGCTGCTACCACAGTATTTTGGAAATTTTTTGGACATTCATTTAAAAAAAAAAAAATTTTATGTGTGTGTACCATAATAATACCATGTTTTTTGGACATGTAGCATGCAACAGTGTTTTTGGCATGTTGCATGTTTATACCACAGTTTTTTGGACATGTACAATGGTACTATCATGGGATTTTGACAACGCTGCACGACCAATTTGTACGAATTCGTACGTGTGATTAAAAGGTGGCTAATCCGTACGAATTCGTACGATTTGTCTAAACCCACGTGATGGGTAGGTTTAGGGGCGGGGTCAGGGGTAGGTCATTCGGATGAATTCATACGAATTTGGTAAATCGTAAAATATGTACGAATTAGCAAAAATCGTACGAATTTGTACGATTGAGGTCGTATGAATTCGTACGAATTAGCAACCTCGTAAAATTTGTACGAACTGCCGTGAGATCGGGTTGGATTTTGAACATGTCCAGTGGTAATACCATGTTTTTTGGACATGTACTATGGTAAAACTTGGTATTTTGGATACTATGGTAGTTCTCAGAAGTACCATGTAAATACAATGGCAAATGAATTTCAGTACCATGGTATCTTTCAGAGTACCATAGTATTGCAGTCGTATAGCATCATTTTCAATGATACCACGTGATTTCGAGTTCTTTGTGTTATCACATGCAAAGGTTTTCCACCGGTCTTAATCAACAGGACTCCCTGCTAGTGTCATTTCTCCCCCATCTCATCATATTTAAAGCTTCCCACGTCTGAGATCTCATTTCCACTCAAGCGCTGGTCTGTGTTCCCGGACGTGATAAAAGAAATTTCAACGCGGTGCGATTCCATGCTTTGCCGTGTTTGCTTTCATGTTCTCCAGTGAATAATACCATTTCCAATTCATTAAGGTGCACTTTTGTTTTAGAGGGTTTGCAAATTAAACAGGAAGGTGTTTTTCCTCTGCTTCTCATTCGCTGAGTTTGTTTCTCGCTCTCCTTCGCAAGGACTCGATGGCTGCGTGACTTTAGCTCTGACTCACTAATAGAGAAACTCCCTGAGAGACTGGAGCCAGACGTTACTCACCATCAGTCTTAGTCTGATCGCACCTGCATTAATGCAAATCAACTCAATCTGACCAATGATTGCAAACACACTTTTATATGTTTAAATGTCTGCAAACTGAACAAAATGTCAATATATATGGGTAACATATGTATTTTCAGCCAATGTGCACATTTACTATACACGTTGTTTGGTTATGTTCTATTTCAATAGTCCACTTTAGACATTCTACTAACTATGAGTAACCTTGCAACTACATGTTAGATTAGGGTTATGAATATGGTTAGAGCTAGTAGAATAAGTTGACTTGTTGTACTTGCGAAGACTTGATAAAATCAAAATAAAGTGTTAGCAGATATTACAGTTTTTTTTGGATTGCTAAACGACAGTGAGTACAACTGGAGCTACATGTGCAAAACTCTAACTACAATCTGCACAGCAGCAGTTCATGTGGACCAAACTCTAGTTCGTTTTTCATTGCTTGAACACAGCTTTCAAAACTCTACACACTTATCCCATGACTTTAGCCACAACCTGCACAACACTGTGGATTTACAGCACTTTGTTCAAATGCCCGCAAATTAGTTCAAATCTCCCGGAATCTAGAGCGAGATAGAACATACCGCGCGCAGAGCGTTGAAAAACTCAAATTTAACGGCTCTGACTGCGTGCATATACTGAAGCTCAACAAAAGCTAGTCAACCCGACACCCCCCACCCCCGTCAACAATCCAGTCACCAAGATATACCTCCCTGAAATGACTTGTTGCAGGTTGGGATGTCTGTGAGCCACATATTCAGAACAAAATAGATTTCAGCCTTGTGCCTTTCAAACACTGCTGACTGCACTCTCAGCTGAAAGGCTAAGCAGGTGTCTTGTTTTAGACTTGTTAGTGAACACACACACACACACACATATCCACACACACATATCTTCATATATATATATTTATATGAACAGTTCAGATGCAAAAGCCTCTAAGTGCCATTTGAAATTTTCTTCTAGAATGATAATTTTTATCAAGCTTGTATATTTACAGTAAGTTCAGTAATTTCACTTAAATGGCAATTGTCATTTACTGTAGGTGAAATTACAGAACTTAAATATACAAGCTTGATAAAAATTATCATTCTAGAAGAAAATTTCAAATGGCACTTAGAGGCTTTTGCATCTGAACTCTTCATATATATATATATATATATATATATATATATATATATATATATATATATATATATATATATATATATTAGGGGTGTAACGGTACACAAAAATCACGGTTCGGTACATACCTCGGTTTTAAAGTCACGGTTCGGTACGTTTTCGATACAGCAAAAAGTAAGAAATGCCAGAGAAATTTCCTATTTGTTAAAAGAAAAAATATTTTTTAAATAAGTTTTCCTACATCTTGAAACTTTCAGGTTTATAAATGGGTGTCATCTTTGAAGGATGAACAAATAATGTTTTGGTCATCACATTAAAAATAACATTTAAATATATGAAGAGTTCAGATGCGAAAGCCATTTGAAATTTTCTTCTTAAATTATCATTTTTATCAAGCTTGTATATTTAAGTTCAGTAATTTCACTTAAATGGCAATGAAGATTTCCTATTATTGTCATTTGAGTGAAATTACTGAACTTAAATATACAAGCTTCATAAAAATGATCATTCTAAAAGAAAATTTCAAATGGCACTTAGAGGCTTTTGCATCTGAACTCTTCATATATTTATTTATATATTATTTGAGTTTTGAAGTGCTGGGAAAAAGATGTGTGAAGTACTTGAAAGCATTTCACTATTCCAGCCAAACTGGTTACAGTTATGGTGAATGTTGCTGGTCTGTGGACGTAAAGTATTACTAGTTCATTCACGGCACAATATTTCTCCTGGTTTCCACGTCAGCGCTGTTTGATCTAATAGAGATCTACGGTTAATAACGGAGAAATGTGAATGCTTCTCACTAGATCTCGCAGCGATGTTATTACTTCAGTGGCGAATTCAAATGTTTTCTTTACTGGATTTTAGCGCTGTGTAGTAACAGTGTCGCTTGATCGAGATCGGCTCGCGCTGCACAGATGTTGCTGGTCCGAACTGATAAACGATCCGTGAGGCACATAATGAGTACCGCAGTTTCGTTCCGCTTTCATTACGCTTGCCATTTGATGTTGCGCACCGTTGTGGTGGTAGCGCCAGCGCGAATTTTGTCGGCAGGAAAAATGGTCCAAGGAATCGTTCGGTTTGTATGCGCACCGAACCGGAAGCCTCGAACCGAAACGGTTCAATACGAATACATGTACCGTTACACCCCTAATATATATATATATATATATATATTGTATATATATATATATATATATATATATATATATATATATATGTATATATATATATATATATATATATATATATATATATATATATATATATATATATATATATATATATATATATATATATATATATATATATATTTATATGTATATATATATATATATATATATACAATATATACACAGTATACTGTATATATATATATATAGGCAGAGCTCAGAAAGACTAATTTTGGAAATGGAAGGAAGACGGGTTCGTGGAAAGAGAAGGGTGGCAGGGAGATGGCGGATGCGTGGAGGAAGACAAAGAGCTGTTATTTCAAGATGAAATAAGGGCTACACTTATAGACCATGTCCTGAACCATGGTCTCTCATTGAGAGAGGCAGGGTTGAGGATGCAACCCAATCTGCAAAGATCCACAGTGGCATATGTAATGTGAATTTTACAAACGGGTGAGAGTTACATCCTTATAGTATGTACAGTATGCCGGATGTGAGGACACGAGTCCAGAGGACTGCCAGGGATGGATAAGGCACTCCAGAAGGTTCTTCTCCAGGTGCATGGCAAGAGAGAACATTAGATGTGATGTTGATGAAAACCTGTGGCTGATGCTGGAGAGAGGCAGGATTAGCCCCTCAATTATTTGTTCGAATTACAATAGGCTATGTACTTTTTCTACCTTTTTTCTCATTACTGTAATTCCGTAAATTAGACTATTGAAGCAAACTGCTAATTTTCATTTACCTTAAAGAATTATGTTCTAAAAATTTAAATAAATCATGTGAAAGAATGTCACTCTTTTCTTTGAAGAAAATATTACTTTGTATGAAGTCACTGAAATTGTTCAAACTGTAAAGATGAAAAGTTTGTATATTCTGTATTGGTGTTTGATACTAGTGTTTTTACTCTCAGTGTGTTCTGAGTGACAGTGTGTGTTATCTCAGTGTTTTGAGCCATGTGTTAAGAGTTGTGTTGCTTGGAATGAGTTTTGCAGGTGATGTGAACTGTGTAGCTCAGGTGACTGTTGGTAGTGCAGACTGTAGTTAGAGTTTTGCACATGAAGCTCCAGTTGTGCTCACTGTCGTTTAGCAATCGAAAAAAAAACTGTAAGCAGACAGTCTACTAATACTCTACTGTATTTGACGTGTGGTTGCAAAGTTACTTTAGCATTCATACTTTCTTGAGAAAAAGTACAAATCTAGCTGTTACTTGTGTGCTTTAATAGAGATATATGTCCTGTTTGGATCTGCGTAGTGTCCATATACCTACACATTTTACTGCATGTGCTTACAAATATGTTTAGAGTCCTGGAAGTAAATACAGGCTGCAATCTTTTTGTAGGTCAATTACAAAAGTGCAATCTGCAATTATGCAAAAAATTCAGTATTGAATGAGTACTAATATTATTTGCACTTACATGACAAATTGCTTGTTCTTTTCCTCATTTGTAAGTCAGGTTTGTTTAATAGCATATGCTAAATTAATGACAGCAAATATAGTCTTTTTTTTACACTCAAATTACTGGTCAAATGTAACAAGTCATCTATGAAGTGCTTTCTCTTTTAGCATGTTGCTTTAAAATAGCAGAAGTTGGTTGCTCTTGCTCTCAGAGAGATAATGCAGTATGAGGTCAAGGGTTTGTAAAGAGGAGCTCTCAGCCCCGTCACATGAAGAAACCCGTCCCATCCTCAGGCTGTTAATGGACTGACTTGCTGACCTGCGCTTGGCTAAAGAGCCTGACAGTGTGGGTATTTTTGTGTCAGGTGATATCTCGTATCTGTGTTTAGCGAAATCATGTTAAAAGTTACATAAGAGGGACATGCCATATCATGTTCAAATGGCCTGCTAATGGGGGCGGTATATGCAAAGACGAGGATCTCTTGGAGTTGGTAATTCATAATCCAAATGCATTAAATACTACAGAGGTTAAATGCCTTTACTGCATGCTTATCTAAATATGATTATCTGCATCAAAGTGAGAAACATGTTGATATATATGGCGTCAGTCTGAAGGTCTGGCTATGTGAGACAAATATATATATATATATATATACACACACACATATATATGGATAAATTAATATACTAGAAAAGATACTTTGCAGTCAGCAGAACAATCCAAAAACACATTAAATAAATGTACAACTGACTGAAGAGATGTATGTCAATCCTCACAGCCTCGCTTTCATTCCCGTTAAAAATGAAAGATGGCGCTGCTGTGAATAAGTTCTATGCCACTCTTACATGCGTCAAAGTACTTGGAGCAACTTTTCTCTTTTTACTGATATGACAAGACGCACGGAAATACGCAATTTTGCGCAAAAAGCAACCTGCTCAGTCTAAAATACATACACTTATAACAGGCTTACAATAGGGAATCAGGGTGAGACTAAAACACATTTTGGAACAAGAACTGATGCATTGACTCATTTTGAAAATTTGTTCACAGTAACAGTTAAAAGTAACAGTGCACCTTTAAAAACAAATTTACGTCTTTTCTGTCAATCCATCGCTTAGTGACTTTGTAATCCATCTTGCTCATTGTATTGCCATTTTTTAAGTTATAAATAATACCGTTTAAGTGTCCAGAGCATATTTCCGTTCTGTATGATTCATTGCTTGTGTTTTTCCTCATGTGGATAAAAGTGTCTGCTAAATGACTTCATGTAATGAAAATGCTTAACGAAAGATGATGTTTGATTTGGCAAAATTGTGCGAGTGTTGTGTTGAGGTGGAATGAGCGAGTTAAATAATAATCCTAAACCAACACAATTTGCTTTGAGGAAAAACACTAAACTAACAAAATAGCAGAGCAACACGAGAATGAAGTATAACACAGAACATTGTAGGTTGTACTGGCCGCTCCAGTCCTGTCCCATGAGGTCGGTTTCTCCTCAGCAGAACACAGTGGCCCGTCTTAATGTGCATGTCAGCCACGGAGCGCTTTAATACTTGTGTTTTCGGAGGGGCTTGTCAAAGCTAACCAGAGCTCTGGAGTCTTGTTAGAAACCCAATTCCTCTTCAATTTAGGGCCTCGGCTCACCAGGGCCCACCTAAGCAGACTCTGTTAGACGCATTTGTTGGTGAAATTGAGCTGCACGGGTGATTGCAGTGGGGCATTTAGAGGCAGTGAGGGAATGAGTCAAGGTGTTTCAGATGCAAGTCAGGTCCGTGAAACACTCGCAGGAGTAAATCTCTGTTAATAAAGTTCTGAGAGAAAACCTTAGAAACCTGCGACCAGTTCTCATGCTTGAGAAAGAGATGTCTCGTTCACTTCATATGCATGCATCGCGCTTTGGCAAGATGAAAAGATCTGATGTAGAGTGTTTTAAGACGGTCCATTTCCGTGTTCACCTTCAGCCTGTTGCAGATCTGCCCGTCTAGCAAAATGTCAGTTAAACAAACACGTGCTCTTCGTCTGCCAACAAAAATTGGAGAATGAAATTAATATATGACACACGAGTTCTTCCATGAACAGTGGAACTGTTTCATGTCAACATACTGTTACATAATTTGCAACCGATAATGCACATTTATTGTTAAAGGGGTCGTGACATGGATTTTTTATTTTTATTTTAATATGTTCCTTGAGTTTTACTTATAATTTTATATCAGCATTTTTTTTTTTTTTTTTTTAAGTTGCCAGTCAGCCCCCGGATTTTGGATAATTTTTACAAAACTTTCATGGCCCCCAGAATATATTGTTCATTCAACATTAGGCAGTTTTGATTTATATGCTATTTAATGTCGATGATCGCGTTATTTTACATATGCTTACATGTGATATCGCTAGTCTCTGCTTCTTTATCGCCTGTGTTTTGATCCAGAGATTCTGTACTCTTTCAGAAGATCGTCAATGGCGGGGAAAATAAATGACAGTAAATTCTGTCAATGGCAGAGAAAGAGTTAAAAACAAGTATTTAAAAAAAAAAAAAAAATAATCGGTTTCACTTTATTTGGATGGTCCCTTTAACACATTCAGTTGACTATAAGTAATGTTGCACCTACATCTCTACTAACTCTCACTAGAGTGTTAGTAGAGTTTTAGTAGACTGGTAGGGTTAGGGATAGAATAAGTTGACATGTAGTTGCAAAGTTACTTATAGTCAGTACCGGTACATTGTCTGTTGGAGGAGCATCACAATAAAGAGTTAGCAGATATTCAGCAGACAGTCTACTAATACTCTAATGAGAGTTAGTTGACATGTAGTTGCAAAGTTACTTATAGTCAACAGGATGTTCAAAAGGGACCATCAAAATAAAGTGTTACCAAATAATCATTTTCAACCTTCATTCTGACCTTCAATCTGTTTTTAAGGGGCGGCTCCTTTAAGGCTTGTCACTAAACGGCCACGTATGATTGGCTAACATCACTGCATAGGAAACAGTATCAACGCCCACTCACTATTGCACGTAAGTGTTTTAAAAACATCCATATAAAACGGCAATTTATAGACAAAGCATTATGAAATCATTACTTATGATGTTTGTGTTGCAGCTGCTGTCAGATTTAATACAGTTGGGCTGCTTCATCTGAACACGCGTCTGTATACTGTATCCAGTGTAGACAGCGTCAGTGATTATAATGGCTTCTATTTGCTTTTAAAGCGACGCTCACATCCCTGGTAGACAAATGTCAGCCATTAAGCGACTGAACGCCAGTGGGCGGAGCCTATGGTGCGATGATGTACAACTATTTGTGTATTATTTTGTGTGAAACTTGACATTACCACATTAATATATGCGTTTGTAACGTGAGCATGTTGGGATATATTTTCGCCTTTCTATTAAATGAAACTCTTTAAAGCATCGCGGCCTTGCAGAGAATGAAGAAAGAAAACATGCGTCCTGAGGTAGGAGACCTTACATATACAGCTATTATGAGAGAATCTACACTTTGAGGGACTTTCAAGGACATCATATCACTTAAATTGAGAAAGACTGAGTTGACTTTTAGGTCTCCCCTCAAATAAAAGAATATAAATTATGCTATTTTTGCTGTTTCTCAGTGTGTAAGTGAGAAAGAGTTTTTATAGCACCACTTTAAAGCAGAAGTGGGTGATTTCTGCTTCACTAATGGCACCAAACACTACTGGAATAAAAAATAAATAAAAAAACAACTATAGTAGACGTTTCACTAGAACTCTTTATTTATTTATTTATTTGAAGAGCTCTTTTGAAGAACTAAAATTTTACTTGTTGCCATGACATACTTTTAGGTGAGTTTTTTTTTTTTTGTAATTTTTTTTAGCATTTATGGCTCAGGTGTAGAGTCCAATAAAAAGTTTGACCGTTTGGTTAATTTCTTCTTCTTCTTCTTCTTTTTTTTTTTTTTTTTTTTACAATAATCGGTCATCAATTTGATCTTTACACATCAGATAGACGTCAGCAGCGTCTTACGTCAGCAGCATAACTGAACGCGGATCGACAACAGAACCGGAAGACAATACAATGCTGAATAAAGTCGTAGTTTTTGTTATTTTTGGACCAAAATGTATTTTCGATGCTTCAAAAAATTCTAACTAACCCACCGATGTCACATGGACTACTTTGATGATGTCTTTATTTCCTTTCTGGACAAGGACAGTATACCGTACATACATTTTCAATGGAGGGACAGAAAACTCTCGGACTAAATCTAAAATATCTTAAACTGTGTTCCGAAGACGAACGGAGGTCTTACGGGCTTGGGACGACATGAGGGTGAGTCATTAATGACATCATTTTCATTTTTGGGCGAACTAACCCTTTAAGTTATGTTACAAACTGTTCACACATTGCCAATAGCAAAGACTTTAAAGTCCTTTTAAAGAATCAAAACATTTGAGTCTTTGAGAGTTTTCCCATATTTGGCATGGTGTCCCAGGTAACTAGATGGATTAGTGTGTAAATGAACTAATTAGTCATTAGCTGGTTAGAATGTGACAGTTCAGTATTGTCTGGGGGCAGGAGGTGCTTTCATCCGAGCGTTTGATTATAGAGAGATGCAAGCGCTTAAATCATGTGTAGCAGAGTTCGGCTGGTTGGTTTCTGAGCGCTCTTTAATAACCATCTCTGAAATGCTGTGGCCACTGAGGCGTCTCCACTCATTCTTTCCCCTCCGTTCGAATTCAGCGTTGATGCAACATAGCGACCAGCAATTAAACTCCTCGATTGGAACTCAGTCAAGCGTAACCCGACAAGCGGAGCATGTTTTCTTGCTTCTTTTTTTAGTGGCAGGACATCATATTTCCATGTCCTGTCATGTCGTGCTTTCTCAAGCTCTATGAATGATGATGGTGTTTAAGGATGAACTTAAAAATGTGATCAAGTGTCATTGAGTTTGTAGTCTCAGTCCAGGAGTGGAGGATGAGCGTGTGTAGGAGGGGAAGGATGGGTAAATATAGACTGTCTAAATGTAGAGAGAGAATCAGTGGACAAATGAGAGTCTATAGAAAGAGATGAGGTGGATGTGAAACAAATATATATTATATATAGAGAGAGAAAAATACAATAGAAAGAAATGCAGTAAAAAACGAACCCCAAAAGGAAAAATGCCCCTTTCATTGCTCATGAGACTAAGAACCTTTCACCCAAAAAATGTAAACCCCCATTTTCCAAAATCATCCCATTCCCATCCAACAATTTAACCCTATCCCCCTAAACCTAAATCTAAACCCTAACCAAAACTTATCCCTAAAATCAGAGGGAAATGATAGGTGAATAACACTGATAGAAGCACCTAACCCTGGTTGTAAACATAAACTTGACATAAACTGTAAACTTGTCCCTCAAATTTGATTGGTTGATTGGGATGTTGATCCAGGAACATGTTCGATTTCGTAAAATCATGTTCACTGATTTGTGCCCTATATTAGTGTATGATATATGCATGAGTATGTGTAAGTTCAATTTTATTTAAATGAATAAAATATTATATTTAGTTGATCTATGATGATTCTCCACGAGTTCTATTTAATAAATAATAATAGAAAAAAAATAAGATAGAATAAATGAGAGAATAGAGTTTTACAATAAATGTGAAAAGCAGCACAGATCATTAGATCTTGGAAGTATTCAGTGAGAAATGTTTGGATATTCCTACATAGTAGATAAATGAATCATGTAATGATCCTATTTGAGAGGCAAGGACCAAAAAATGATCCTTTCACAAAAAATATATGTGCTTTTACTAAATATTTGTCGATTTTCACTTCAGTAATGGCTTCCTTGTGCGAGTGGTGTAAACTGGAATCTTCGTTCAGGGTCGTCAGTGTTAATGACCCCTATGGCGCGTGTAAACGAGCACTTGATTAACAGATGCGGCGTGAGGTTTTTAAGCATTTAGTTTGTAACATATTCTTCAGGCCAGAACAGCCTTGTGTTTCGCTTATATCGCTGAATAATAATCTGAGCGTTTATGACAAAGTTTTAGAGAGGTAGATTCAGGAACGCAACCACACACAATGCAGATCTTTCATGGTTATTTATTTATACATCTTGGAGTCATATTTCAAATATATTTTTCCTCTAAAATAGTTCATTACATGACAGAGAATATACAACATCCAGCACTACAAGTTGCTCTCTCACTTGTGCACCGGTATATCTAAAACAAACAAATATACATACAAACGAAAAAAAAAAAAAAAACGAAAAAACAAAACAAAACTGAAACTCTCTGGTCTGAACACTTTGCATACGACGGCACAGCTGATCAGAGCTGCACACACTTATGATCAACTCAACACCGACAGACATTCTTTAGCAGTCATGTGATTGGTTTTGTGAGTGTGTGTTGGTGACTTTCACAGACTGACCTTCAGGTTTGGTCAGGGGATTCTCTTGTTATATATTTTATTAAATGTATGAGTGAATCAAAAAAAAAAAAAAAAGTCCAGAACATGTCCGGATCATATTTCAAAATTCAAATGTAAGAATTAAAAGTCTTTTTTTTTTAAGCATTGCATTATGGGAAAAAATAATTAAATAAAAAATATCTAAAGTGTTTTATTGTACAATACTACTGTCATTATGTTGCATTGCCATCAATGCTTTGTTATGCAAAGGTACTGTATTACAGGAGTGACAATCAATGATCATGAGAATTATGAAAAATGCATGAAAATAAAAGTAATTGTCATGAAATTGTCAAAAATAATCTTAAAGTCTTAATTTTCTGCACAGTATGTGTTTTCTATTTTATATCTAATTTAATTATATAATTATTTAGGGATGAAATATGACCTGGATATGTCTTAGTGAGATTCACCCACATCTACTCTCAATAGATAAAGTATAACAGTAATCATAGAGGCTATAGGGCATGTGGGAGTACGATCCATAACTAACTGTCACCTATAGATGGGAATACTGACATCATCCGGGTGGAACAGTAAATGGCCTTTCTTAAGGCACATTCCACTGACGTCTACCTCTAATGCTACATGTGTTGTTATGCTTCATTCTCTGATCATACTCGAGTCATGCATTTGGACATAATCCGGAGACAGTGGTGGATGAACACACAAGTGAGTGACAAAAACAAAAGGTGAGTCAAGTTGATTTCCCATTGGTAGCATGACAGTCAATAATCATCTTCTCATTGACCCCTGATCTTTCGACTAAATACTAATGCCACATTAAATATTTTGCAACAAGATGTGTTCACGCTTCACAATTCTCTTTTACAGCCTTCTGTTTGTAAACCCTAACCCTACATTCACATGCCGACACAATAACAGAATACAGCTGTCAGTCCTGTATGAAAAATGGCTGAAACGTGGGGCATTGTACTGACATAGAATGAAACTGGCTGGTGTTTGGGATGAAACACTTTTTTGATGAAGAATTTTTGAGGATGAACTTTAGGAGTGTTCTAAAATGTCAAACAGTTCAGAATAAAAATGTAACAATTAGGATTCAAATATGTTCTCTTGCATTCTGTCACTATAGTTACAGGCACAAGAATGTAGGACGCATGGAATTTCCAGCCATCATTGAAAAATGTCTACACATTCCTGACTCTTCTGTGTTCATTTCTCATATTTTAATGCCAATATTATTAAGCAAAGCACTTCCATCTGCACTTAACACATTATGCCATATTTAAATCCATTCCACTGAATTCTGCACATTTACAATGCAAAAAAGGCCTGCCATGGAAGATTCCACATTCTAATCAGATTCACATTGACATTCACTTGCTCATCATAAGGGGTGATGGTGCACTTCCTGTGTTGAGCTTTATTTGAGCTTATAACAAGTGCATGATAAAACTTCTACCATCATCATATATTGCACAGTATTTAGATCCTGCTTTTTGCCTCTAATCATTGATGTAAATATAGACTTGTATACAAGATCAATTTGAACAAACAATCTCAAGGTCTGAATACAAAACAAAATAGTCGCAGACATGGCCGATGGCTTCTGGGGAATTTTGGGATGTCACCAAACACACATCGGAACATCAAAAAGCAACAAAAGGAAACACATGGAATCTGTGACAAGGTACAATGCACAATATCCTGAAACATAAAATGACATAACCCTCCATTTATTGTTTAAATTGAATCGGTTGTGTCCTGTAAGAGGTCCTACTAAACTTAGCATGGGTTATAAACAATATCTGATTATACATGACATGAAGGCATTGTGCAAGAGTTCAGAGCGATTACGGTAACATACACGAGGAACAGTATTACAGCCGCGGGAGTGTCTTTAACTGAAGGAGAACCTGGACTGGGGTTGAATTATTCCAGGCACTGTCCCTGTTACCTATGGATTTACCTGAGGAGCGAGTCTATGATAATCTCTTCAACAGCGACAGACGTATGCCACATTAGGATAAATATGAACTGGTTAAATATGAGCGTGTGCGGATAATACAAGCCGGGAAATCATTTTGCGCATTTTATGTTTGTAAACAGACTTACCTTAAAGCTCCACTGTGGATGGAACTACGAGTATGAGTGATACTAGAGCAAAGCAATTGAAATATAAACTGTATATACGATCGCACCATAACATCTAAGCGTACGCAAATCTGATAAAGGACACTCAAACAGAGGCACAAATGGTTCCTTCTTTTCGTCATATGCTCTCATGCCCTTCCCTTGCAACGATGATAGATGTGATGAAGCTAAGCGGAGTACTTGAACTTTCAGAAAGGACCGAACACACAGTCCTGGTAGTTTGCTCACACTCTTTGCTTGAACGTCTAACATCACATATTGCTACTGAACTGTAACCATGTGCTTAAATGTTATCTTACGTGATGTGGCTTGTTTTAAAAAGAGTTCCAGGGAGGGTTGCCTACATTTCAAAACCTTTGAAGGTAAAATCCTCCCTAACAACATATTGCATCTGAATCTTAAACCATTGGCATCTGTGACTTATGCTGCATTCCATTCGAAGTCAGACGTGGGATATTCCTAATTGATATCTCCGACTTCTAAGCATACAATTGTTACATTGCCTAAAGTTTGGAAGATGATGTGTAAGAAAATATAATGGCAATGCTACTGTTTGCTGTACAGATCTGATTGTCAACAGAGAAGTCGCCTAGTAACCAAATTGGAAGATAAATGATGCTACACAGTGCTAGCATTTGTTCTGCAGGTTTATGATATCATCAAAGAGGATCATATCAATGCAGATGTTTGCAAAACATGTTTAATCATCATTTAATGGAGAAACTTTGACCTATTGATGTATTTTATTTTCTTAAAAGTGAATGTTTATCATTAAAGCTGGGCTCAGACTTCAGGAGTTTCAGGGCGTTTTATGCTCGATTTCCCTCTTCCGACATTCTGAGAAAAAAATCGCGTCAAGGGCATCGGTCTGTTCCGTCTGATCAAATCTTAAACCCTGATCTGCTAGCGGACACACCGGGGCTGCCCAGACAATATCAAACATGTTTGATTATTAGGATTTTAAATCGGGATGACTATGATTACGTCAGTACTTCCACAATAGCCAATGAGAGACAAGTCTACAAGGAGACGGAAGTGACAGAACTTTTAAAATGGCGACCACAAAACAACAAGCACCTGTACGGCTCCGGTGGACAAAGGAGATGGAGGAACGGCTGGTCGAAATGTGGCAACAACAAGCCTTCCTTTATAATGTCTCCTCATATAACGTCTACAGCAAGTTGCCGCGACACAGTATCCATTTTGTTTCCATCCGCTTCCCCGTGAGATCACGTGAGGTGCTAAATCTGGCACGATAATCTTAAGAATATCTTGAAGTCTGATGGGCCACGGTTTTCATATCTTGTAGTGTGTGCAGGTTTGAGATTTGAAAGAAGAAAATCTGTGAAGATTCTCCTTATGTGCGTGATGCAACCAGATTTCACAATCGGGTTAAGATTTTAAAAACTCCTGTAGTCTGAGCCCGGCTTAAATATGTGTATCTCACTGGATGCCACCCTCTTGCCAAAAGTTGTGGATTTCAACAGATATCAAGTTCAAGCTACTTCAAGTGGTAATATATTGCAATATTCCAAGTAGCAAGCTGGAAAGTCCAACTTTCCAATGTAAATGGAATGCAGCATTACTATAGGATGCTTCAACAATGAACATTGTGTGTCTTTCATGTCAACACTGTTTGCTGCCATCTCAAAACTTCCAAAATAAAATAGTTTGTCAATGGCAACCCTTGTAGAGCTAGCACGTACATGCGATTTCTCTCTAACGCTATGCAAAATGAAATTCTTGAACATCAAAGCCAAGAGTGCAGTTTGTCTGTCCAGAGGCGTTCATCTGTTGGAGTCCATGTGCCCATATCCATGAAGTGGAGAACGTTCATTGCAGTCAGAGGTACGGTCCTATTGCTGAAGAAGAACGACCGACCCAATGAGTCAACGCTATCCCGGCAGTTTGATTGAAGCGAGAGTGATCGTTCTCAGCAGTTTATCCAGATGCTTTATGAATCTTGTAAATTGAGGGTGAGGTAACTGATGCTCTTCTGGTCCAAAGTTCACATTGTGTCGTTTTCAGAACCAAATTATATTCCATAACAAACTGAACGGCAATGCAGCAATGGCACACAGTAAAGAAAGCCAAAGGACAAGAAGTGTACAGCAAACCCAGACTGACGGAATACCACGTAAAGGAACCAAAAATAGCTACCAAAAAAAAAAAGATATAAATTTGTGCTTCTTTAGATTCACATTGTCATAGTCCTATAAGTTTCAATCTGAGTCTGTTTGTCTTTTCCGTAGCTCGACACTTTCCAATACATCATATACACGTGCATGTACAAGTCCATTCAGGTCATCAGTAACTTCGTGACCACTCGTTTCGCTCATTCCTTGCAATCTTAACGTCTTAAGGAAATTGCATCTCCATGCACTTGAGTCTGTGGAAAAAAGTAGTTAATTTGAGGAAAGGACATCCTTGTCACTCTTTCAGCCATCTGTTCATCCTGTAAGCCCTCCGTCATCTTTGGTAACAGTTGACACTTTGGTGTGTCAGATACATACACAAGTAGGAAAAGGGGCGGTTGAGGTGAAGGTGTCAAGACATATGGAAAGAAATGCTCAACATTAACTGAGATATGTTTGTATAAAACATAAAAGATGCCACATAGCAGGTAAAAGCTCAATAAGTGACTACAAAAGATGGTACTAAAGAAAACGCAGACATGAATCGTAAGAAGTGTTGTAAAGTCAGGACAAAGTACATGAGAAGCAGGAAACACAGGAGGAAATGAGGAAGGCAGGAAGGGTGGTCACAGGTCGGGGCAGTTCTTATTGCTGCCGCGGGGGGTGTTCTACGCTGGCGGTGTGTGCTCGGGGGTATCTGTATCATCTAAGGAGGAACGTCAGGCAGATGGTGCCGAGCAGCTGGACGATCACTGGGAGAAGGTGGAGACTCTGGTGTGTCCCAGACAGAACTGCTGTAAACAGAAAGACAAACACTCTATTACACACTTTATACTACAACTTCGTTATTTCCCTTCATTTTGGAAAGGGGACAAGAAAGTATTGTGGAAGCTAATGGGATTTAAACCCGCATCTTTAACATCTCCAGAAGAATACAGTATTGCTGAAAATTTGCTCCTTGATAGTGTGTTTCACTGAAGTTCCTACATTGCTTTTCATATAAGGTATATACATTTCTATCAGTCCTCACATTCCCTGGGAATCGAACCCATGACCTTGCCATTGAGCTACATGAATGCTTGAAATAATAAAGCATCCATGTGAAAACTTTTGTTTGGCAAGGTTTGAAAATCTTCCTCAAATTTAGTCAAAGTTGGCCAAAGAATTTCCAAGACATATCTTCACTTCTGATTGGAATTTTGTCACATTTGTTGGTGTGTTACAGGAAAATACATTTGATACATTTATACAGTTGAATGCAACAATTCTACAACAGATTATTCCTGTGGAACCAGGTGCTGAACCAAGTATTATATGTGGGAAGTACTAATACCAACACTCAAAAATCCACAAAAACCTCACAAAAAAATTAGCACAAATGTGGCAACTTTGTAACCCTAAAAGGTTTATAGTAGTTGGTAATAGTACTAATATGCACCCTTTAAGGCCAGATAAGGTGCAAAATTGTCATTTTGAGGGTACTGCCCTTTTGACAAGTTGCTGTAGCCCTAAAGGTACAAGTTTTGCAAAAGAATTTGACAATGGATGTGACCTATGACTTACATTTTGTACAAAGCAAGAGCTGCACATCATGAGAAGTGACTGTTTTAAAGCCTAAAGCATTGCAAGTCTAATTCAAAGTATCCAAAATGGGGAAATGCACTTTGATACCTAGCTCATAAAAAGCTTTTGTAAAGAAAAACTTCTCTTAATCTTAACCACACAATAGCTGCCGGGTCAGAATCCTTTTGAGAACGGAAGCATGCAGGTATGTGGGATGCTGTTGTAAATGGTTTATTGTTCCTGCCGAGCTTTTGGCACAAAGAAGCACGGGACACTGAAATAATGGATCGGACGGATGGGGTTACAGCGGCTGGCATCATCGCCTGACTGAACCGGAGGCCGTAAGCGGTAATATCTATGAGCTACAGAAGACGGATGACCTGCAAGAGGACAATTACAAGTCATTATGTCTCAGAGGTAATGTTGAGTAATATCTTTCGGCACAGCTCACAGGAAATGACTAAGAAGAGGATGAGGTCTGGACGAAACAAAACATGCTTGTAGCGTTATTTAAAAAGCAGCGACTCCAATCACAACACGCGTACACGTGCAGGTTTAATTATGCATGCAATCTGCCAACAAAATGGGTTTAATAAATAAAGAGCAGGTATTGTTTAAAAAAATCAATATGAATTTATATCAAGGATTTTTCTGGCTAGCAGGAAATCAATATATTCATAATAAAGCTTTTTATTCTTCCTTTTCAATATAGAACGAGATTGTGTGAGCCGTGACATCTCTCTCAAGGACCTTTGAAGGAGGCGGGTCATTTTGAGAGTGGGCTGTGCGTGTGTGTGTGTGTGTGTGTGTTTTGACAGGCTACATAACCACCTGTGCATCTTTACTTCTAAATAATAGGCCTATTATTATAACATAAAAACAGAGAGATAGGGAAATTAGTTAATAAAGTGCATAAAAACTGATCTATCAACAGTCAGTGCCACCGTAACAAGATTTATTGTTTGTGTGTGTGTGTGTTTTGTGGGGCCTTCTAATTCCGATTCAACAGGTCACCTTCGCTTCGAATCGCACATACTTTTTTCTCTCTCGTTCTATACCCGCTCAGTCTTTCCACCCTACAGCCAAATCCCAGTCATGGTGTGATTTATGGGGACGCAGTAACACATGGGACGCCAGAGCCAATCATCATTCATCTCTAAAGAAGGAACAGCTCACGGTTGAGCTCCCATGGGCAGCACCCGGAGCAGAACAGGCCAGAGGAGAGCAGAAGAGATGCGGGTCATTCCTAAAATGCAGTACGTTTTCATGTCTTAAAGGGATAGTTCACCCTCAGGCCATCCCCGATATATGTGTCTTGTTCTTCAGTAGAACAGCAAAGAGGATTTTAAGCTGAAACCGTGGTCCTTGGGGATTCATATAATGCAAATCAATGGTTACCGTCAAAATAAACATATACAGGCAAAACCAATTTTTTACCCATGGCTCCTGACGATACATCTTATGAGACAAAACGATCGGTCTGTGCAAGAAACTGAACATTATTTACAACATTATTACCTGTAATACCTGAGCACGTTCATGGCAGCTTGGAGCGGAAACTTCCTGTCGCATTATCACATATGCGCATTGGGAATCTGTGAAAAGTCAATCTTCCTGATTGAGATTGTGCAAGCGAACGTATTCTTAATTTTAACTATAGGTTGCGGCCCCCTGGATAAGCGAAATTAAGTACCAGGTTGATGAACAATACAACACACACGTCGTCCTACTCTGTTGTAAACAAACACAGTGTCAGCTCACGTGTGTCATGATGCGACAGGAAGCTCGCGCTCTAGACTGCCATGAATGCTGTGGATTACAGGTCATAATGTTGTAAATAATGTTCAGTTTCTTGCACAGACTGATCGTTTCGCTTTATAAGACCTCAATAGCCCCTTTCGCACTGGGTAGTTCTAGGAACTAGCTACCAGGGTGGTTCCCCGAAAACGAAATGTTCCCCTAGGGCCATTTTCCTGGTGGAATTTGCACCACCAGTAGGAACTCTGAAGTGATGTAAACCATGCTTGTTGTCGTGACTTTTATCGTCGCTGAGAACGCCAGAGCCTGAACACACAGCGCTCCCACTCTCCATCTTCATTAGTTTACTATCTGGTTAACAGTTCTGTCTAAAACGGTATTAGATAGAACTGTTGTACAAAGAAAGTGGACAGTACATGAAAAAGTATTAGCGTTTGCTGTGTGGTTGATCCCCAATGTCGCTAGCTGAGCAGAAATACATAATCATGTTTCCTTTGGTTGGATTTTCTCCTTGGCTTATAGCGTAAAGGTTCAGATATTCATCTATCACTGTTTTCCATGTTAGTAGAGTTAGTTTGTGGAGTAAATATATAGGCTATAATCTGTGTGAGATTGATGGACACTTTACTATCCCATGAGGCCACGGGAGAGGATTTGTGAATGGCAGTGAAGCAAATGGTAGGTCACATGACAGTGACTACATGGCAAATGTAGTACGTCCGGTTTACATTCATGCTACACACAGTCATACAATATACAACATAGCAGTTGCAGAGTTATTATTTAAAATAAGTACATACTCGAGTCGAGAGAGTGTGTGATTTTGGACGCAGCCTACGCATAGAGCGCTGCAGTGATGACATATTTTTGTAGGCCGACCTGAAAGTTAGCATCACCCTGGTTCCCTCGATGAAAACCCTCTAGGATTTTTACATTGGCTTTTGGATTATTGCAGAAAATAAGCTCTATGTCCAACAAACGTTTATGACTTTTTTCTTCACATATTGTTAATCTTCAAAAATGAACACCACGTTTATGAGTTTTGGAGCCTAAATACAATCGGCAGAAGTAAAAGGCTAAAGTATAAATGATTTATTATGATTATACAAACAATGCGGCTGTGAAAGCAGACTAGTGAGTGGATGAGTTTTCCTGTTCGGATGATGACGTTCAAGGTCCCCGACAACCTCTGCCATTTAGACACTTGTTGGCATCCACCGTTTTGAAGACAAGTAAAAGCTTTAAAAATCACAAGAGGGTAATACTGATGTACTTAATGTCGTGGAATAAAATGTCGAGAAAATATCTTGAGCTTGTGTTAACCACAGACCTTATTTCAGGCATTTAACCAAAACCCATTCAAAAACCCATTGACTTCAGAGGGATGGAACCGGAAGTGCTAAAATGCAAATTTCTGTACTTTGCTGTACAAAACATCATCCCTGCAGAACTCTATTGTTATTAATTCTGTTTTGTGGTATTAGTTGGTTTGTCTCGCTTGGAAATTTTAAGTGAGAAAATTGGCCAATTTTTAGCAATTTATTCCCATCCATTTAGGCACATCCTATTAATTGTGCACTGTAAATAATCAATCATGTTGAAAGGATCTCAAACAGAACAGACTTCTGAATGAGTTCCAAATGTACTGGATAACAGGAAAGACCCTGGAAAACATCAAAGAAGAGCAGAGTTTCATTGATGAATGCACAGTTCTTCTACAGTAAAGCCTCATGGGTCAGAGAGAGAGCCTGCTAGCTAGTACACACACACACACACACACAACTTTTCCCGAACAAACAGCTATCAGCAATCCGTGCGGTTGAGAGCTGGAATATTCTCTCTGTGAGGGAGCTTTCACAATGATTGATCTTAATCATTAATTTGGCTCTTTTGTTCTGCCCTGCGGTGCGCCTCACGCAGCTCGCGTTACACTTTCCTGTGTGTAAGCACAGCTCAGCACCTGTGGGCGGCATGAACAGGTTTAACTGTGTGGGCCGCGCATGTGTGTGTGTGTGTGTGTGTGTGTGTGATATAACACCAGTGTTCATGCCGACCCAGGTACAGAGGAGAGAGCAGGGCTGCACGCTTCCAGAGACTAAGGTATAAGCTTACATTAAAACTTGAAATAATAATGGAGCTTTTTTTACTTTTCACTTACCACGACAGGTTCCTGAGGTGTTTAACAGTTTAAAATTGGAAAATATCAGGCTGGAGCTGTAGGCTTGTGGATTGGAATATGAAAATGTCCGTACATGTTACTGTCAGGAGAAACTAATGCCTAGCGGGTAGTGCACATGCTTTGGCGTGTCGCGCAGTAGCGCCTGCATGTAGGCGAATCAGTTTCGGGTCATTTTCCAATTTGTGGGATAATTATTGTTTTGTTCATGTTTTTGGCATTGATGGAAAGAAAAAAAACCCAGCTTGATTTAACCCCTTAACTGTCACTCCCCGGTTTGAGAATGGACATTAAAATGCGCTATTCAAACTTAAATGGTTGTAATTCAAGAATGCTTTCGAATATTGACGTTTGGTCTTGTTTTAAAGAAAACACTCAGCAGATTATTTAAAGCACTTCAAAAAATTAAAGTATAAAAAATTATGGAAGTTTAAATTTACAGTAAATCAAATGTACACTGTACTTAATATTTTTTCTTTTACATAAAATATATATTTTACAAATATTTTTTACAGTTAAATTACTATAAAATCAAAGCCATATATCTAACCAAGTTGTGTTCCAAATTTGAAGTTGATATCACAAAAATTGAAATTGAAATTCCCATGAGAATTTTGTTTAGGCGTAATACCAAAAATAGCCACCGGGTGACATACATTCCATTGAATTTAATTAAGTGCATCCTGCCATAACAAATTAATACATTTCTGTCACAAAATATGGAACCTTGAGACTCAGACCTTTCTGACAATATGTGTTTTGTCAAGATTAGAAAAGGTTTTGATCATAAATTATGAAACATGACGACGCCCAAAAGGGGGAGGGAGCCCGATAAAATAATTTAGAGTACCGTTTCTATGGTAACGCAACGTTCAATTTCAAAACTGTTTTCACAGGATGAAATCTGAGTTCGTAAGCTTTCTAATGATACCTAATTTATGATAACTACTAAAATATGTGATGTAATAAAAAAGGCGATAAAAAAGATAATATTATATTTTAGAGGATAATATATATTATACTTTTTAGAGGATAATATTTTTTTATAATTTTTTATTGACAAATACTAGATTATGTGTTTTATTATTAACTTTTGGCATGAAAACCAAAGTCTGTGCGTCGACTTTTTGTGACAAAGGTCAGAACTCCTAACCTGGCCCTAGCCAGGTGAATTTCGCACCGCCTAGCTTCACTCATCCATCTGGAACCGATCCATTGAAATGGCGTTTCAGAAGGCTGGGCCTTATCAAAAATCCTTGCATACGATTGGATAAGCCACTTGTCTGTCATCTTTATCGACGTGCTATTTCAACCACTCACACCGAAGCCAACCCGTGACGCTGATGAGAGCGACGCAGGAAAAAACAAAACAGAACAGCCGACATCTTGGATATAGCAGCAGTGCAATCAGCGCAATGTCGGTAAATGATCAATGCCGTCTGTGCCATGAAAATGTGCGGATAAAAGGCAACATTGTGCACAGCAAACTTATTTTTAACAAAGAAGCCAACCAAAAAAATATAGATGAACGACTTACAGAACTCGGTTTAACATTGTTACAAGTTCAGGTAAGATCATGTCGGATATGCAGTCGGTGCGTTCGCTTGATCGGCAGACTCGAAGATGCTCTGGCAAATTTTAGAGGATGGCAAAAAGCAGAAGAGGAACCGCTTTCTGAACAATCATCAGAAACATCAGTGAGTGCAAAGGCGCCTGTCGCACATAAACGGAACAGGGAACCGACTCCGTCGAAATTGCGTCCCCAACCCCGAACACCCACTGCTCCCCCAGCTACTAAATTGTCGAGGCCAACAACTGAGAACAGAGCTCGACAA
This sequence comes from Tiaroga cobitis, assembly GCA_030578255.1. Lineage (NCBI taxonomy): Eukaryota > Metazoa > Chordata > Actinopteri > Cypriniformes > Leuciscidae > Tiaroga > Tiaroga cobitis. The sequence goes on from CM060603.1 coordinate 40,531,128, forward strand.
AGTGTCACTGAGGTAAGTACAAATCGTGAAACATAAGACAGGCAATAGCTAATGATGTAAACCAGTGTAATGCAAGCACAATATGAACAGTTCTCACGTTTATAGTCTAATGTAATGGAGTTTGTCCATTACGCTTGCTTCCTCGATGCGAGCCGCCATTGTTGTCTGAATCAAAACAGTCTCACGGTCGCTTCTCCACTATGTCACATCTATGAAACTCCCGCCCTGCGTCCTGATTGGCTAAACCATAAAGTTGGTTGGAGAAATCACTCTCAATGGAAGAGGTTCCAGATGGATGTGAGTGAAGCTAGGCGGAGCGAAATTCATCTGGCTAGGGCCAGGTTACAGAACTCCTGTTATGATGTAGATTTTTTTGGGTGCACTCTTGTCATAAATTCATCTATTACTGTTCCTACAAATGTAACAAAAAACAGTGGTAAAATATCTATTTAGGAGTCTTAAGGTGATGATACACAGGGCAACTTTTTGAGCAATGTTGCTGGGCAATCTTGCTGAGCGATTGTTGCTTGGGCACTTTCCCATTGAAAATGGGCAATACATTTCTATCTGGATAATTTAGATCGGTCGTCGGCCCTGTGTCTCATCTTTTTGCCCGTCGACGGCAACATCGCCCAGCAACATTGCTCAAAAAGTTGCCCTGTGTATCATCACCTTTAGACCTTTCTAACGATATATAGTTTGTCATGATTAGATTAGGATTTAATTGTAATATAGTGAGGTAAACTTTAACCAAACACAACTACGAATCAGTGGTGTTGAAAGTGGACTAAAGTGAATTATAGACCTCCTCGGACTAAGTGCTAATGCTCACTTGTACCTTTCAGCAAATAAGTTGAGATCATGTTTTGTCACCTAATTATATTCCTGATGACAATCTTCTTGACTTTTCATATGTCCCATTTAAAGTAAATCCACCATAAAAATAATGCTAATAAAAAAGGAAACTACATGTGGTATATGGTTTATTATGTGGTATACACAGGAGTGTTAAAGGTTGGTGTATTATATGCTAAATTCTAGCTGTTTATTAAAAAATGAAATGACTTAAAGAATGTGGCTCTAAAGTGTGAGAACATCTGGCCAATTAAACAGTTAGACTGGAAAGGAAACAATTAGATAAAACCTTTCTGAATGTATATGCAGATAATCTAAGCTCACTTAGTGAACTGTGTAATTTCTTAACAACTGGCACCACCAAACAGACGTACAAAAATAATGTTTTTTTCAACACACACACACACACACACACACACACACACACACACACACACACACACACACACACACACACGTTGGCATTTTGTGTTTTATAAGAACTCTCGACATCCCAATATTACATTACTCTAATAAGACTGAGATATTTAGCATTATGGTAATGAGAACTGCAGGGTAAAATATGGAGAATATGCTTCGTTTTCTTTAAGCAAAATATGTTTTATTCCCGTTCTCTTGATTTTTGGTAGGAAATATGACAAGAACATGTTCTTCACAGAATTACCAGAGTAGGAATAAGGGTTCTGCCATTTTTAATATTCAGAGCAAGAAGGTCAAGGCTTCAATCTATCAAAATGAACTACATGCCCTGAATATGTGATGATGATTCCGGTCTTTGATTCAGGAAATTATTCTATACGAGCGCTGAGCATGCGAGTGCTTTATTTTTTAAGGACAGTTATCGTAGAACTCTTCATAGTTATAATAGTATATATTATTTTTCATGTATTGCTTTTGTCCTGATCTGAATAATTCTTTGATAATTGTGTATATAGGTTCTGAGGAGGACTGTTGTGCAAGAGATCAACCTTGAACATCTTTGCTCTCTACAAGGAAGGCCAAATTAACAATCTTCAACAATCTCTTCAGTCTTTTATTCCATTCATCATCCAAATATAATAATCTAGTCATATGCATATATGCTTATTTGCTTATATTCATTTTTACTTTACATTTATATTGATATTTTACATATATATTGGTTTTGTCTAGCTAAATGTCTCTGTAGTTGTAATAGGCATAATGCTATAAAGGGAAATGTTGAAGTTTCATTCTTTCTTGTGGTGGCAGGGAGAGCTTCTCTCTGCTGGAGTGTGTATTATCTTCAAGGTTAGCTGACAAGGAGCCGCTGCCTTGGACACTGAATGTTATAAAGGGGGTGTTTTGATACTGTATGCTTTGGAACATCTCATACAACACCTGAGGTGCTGTTAGATTTCTTCTGTGGCAGCACTCGAAATTACGGAAGCTTGTTTAGGAATATTCTTTCTTTCTTTCTTTCTATCTATCACAAAAAATAATAAGAAATTGTATTTTTATCAAATAAAATAAAGCCAATACTTTTAGCAAAAATGTGACATTATTTACATGACCATTAAACACATCAAACATTTCGAACCCTAAATCTCATCCAGATTTTTATTTTTATTTTTTGTGTGTGAACCAAATTCAGTGATACAGTAATGTTCGGTGATATAAAAATACAATACCACAATTATACACTCAATAATGTGTTCAAAAGTTGGTGTCAATAAGATTATTTTTTTTTCTGAAAAAAATGTCATATTTTTATTCAAGGACATAATAAAATTATCAAGAAATGACAGTGAAGACTTTAACATTAGCGCCTTTCACACATACAGTGTTTACTGGTAAATTACCGTTAAGAGATCATGCGTGAACAGGACCTTTTCAAAAATGTCAATTTCCCGGTATGAGAAGTTGAAACATTACCAGTAAATTACTGGTATGATGCTGTGTGCGAACAAAGAATAAAGACACTTTCATGTCTTTAGAGAAAACAATGTCATTTTATGAAAAATTGTCTGACAGACTGCAACTGAAGTGGAGGATTCCACTGGGAAAAGTGAAGGAAGAGGGGCACAGAGCCTATTTTCAGATGTATCCATATGCTGTAACTATACCTCATCAGACATGACTTTTCAGGAAAATTTTACTGGGGCACAGCAATCCTGCGTCTCAGTTCGCCCACTTATACTACGCCCTAAAAGTGTACTCTTTTTGTGAAGAAAAAGTACATACAGGTGAAACTCGAAAAATTTGAATATGGTGCAAAAGTTCATTTATTTCAGTAATTCAACTTAAAAGGTGAAACTAATATATTATATAGACTCATTTCATGCAAAGTGAGATATTTCAAGCCTTTATTTTGTTATAATTTTGGCTTGCAGCTTATTAAAACCCCAAATTCAAAATTAGAATATTGTGCAAAGGTTTTCATATCTTTAAACCATAATCATCAAAATTATTGTATACTGTATTGAAGAGAAATGCAGAAGCACGTTGATCTGCCAGTCACGGGTCTTTCACGCAGAGACTCTTCATGCATTTATGTTATGTAAGTTAATGGCCAAACGGATCTTTATAAAAGTTCACGTTGTTGTTGTCGCAGATGAAACATAACACGGATAACATTACATCAATATTTTTTATCAGCTTAAATGTTGATTAGTAGTCACTCAAACCCCTTTATCTAAACCTTTCTACTTAACCGTCAGTCGCGCACATCCGCCATGTTTTGTAGTTGTCTGAACACTTTTATCTCGTGTTTGTAGTTCTGAACTGGATCCTCCTCCAAAGACCAATGGGTTGTGGGCAATATTAGCTGTTATAGTAGTTATGCTGAAAATTTTGCTTTGCATCATAGGAATAAATTACATTTTAAATATTCAAATAGAAAAAAAAAAAACATTTCACAATATTACTATTTTTACTGTATATTTGATCAAAGAAAAGCCTTATATATAAAGTGTCTAAAGTGTTATATATATAAAAAAAATTTAAACACTTTAGACACTTTAGTTTAGGGTCCAATTCTCACTATTAACTAGTTTTGTTTATTAGTACTTATAAAGCACATATTAATGCCTTATTCTGCATTATTATATACTACATCCCTTAATCCCACCCAATACCTAAACTTAGCAACTATCTAACTAACTATAAATAAGTGGTAATTAGAAGTTTATTGAGGCAAAAGTATTAGTTAATAGTTAGTTAATAGCGAGAATTGGACCCTAATGTAAAGTGTGACTAAAAAATATCCCAAATCTTTTTAAATGGTAGTGTATGTCCATTTAATTATTCTAACTATTAATTTTTAAAAGTATGCCCATGCATATCATGCATATATATCATAAATTGTAAGGTATATTTTCCTTTATTACAGTAATGAGAATGATATTTTATCAGTTCATCGGGTGAGTATTGAGGGTGATGGTGTTCTGGACAGTTCCCTGTCTCTCTCAGAGTCTGGCGCTGGGCCTTTTCCTGTCTGTGTGCATGCATTCATACCCATCATGTGCCAAGATCAGCATTCAGGAGGAGACCTGAGGCCTGCGACACCATCAGAGGGCTGCACGAGGTGAGAAGAAGCCAAGGCTGTCAGACCCGGGCCCCGGGCCCCGTGCCTGAGCCCCTGCAGCCCACAACAGCTGCCTCCACCAGTGCGTACTTCCATCACAAACACTGCATCTCTCCTGCGCGCTCACAGTCTGGACACTTACTGACATTTCATTTCTAAAACCTTGCTTCTGTAATCGAGTTATAGGAGTCACCCTCATGCCGTTTCAAACCGTTTGATATTCTGTCTGTATTATTAAAAACTCAAAAAAGCATCATAAAATGAGATGACTTGCGCTCCATATTCCAACAACTTTGTGTGAGAAACAGACTGAAATCTCATTACTATAGTCATTATTTTTAAGCTTCCTGTATCATATTTGAAATGCAAATTTCTAAGGCCTCTTAATGATCAACACGATCAAAACTTTGCTGAAAAACCTATTGTACACAATCTTCTACACGGCTTCTGTCGTCTGATTGATAGTTCATACTTAGCACGCAAAAGGCCTTTTAGTATAATAAAAAAAAAAGTCCACTTTCAGGACGTGGTCGTGTGTGTTTTTGCTGTGAATTATTTAATGATTTTTAATAACATATTTTAAATTATTACTAACATGAACACTTACGCAACTAAGGTTTACTTGATCATCCATTCATCTTTTTTTTTTTTTTTTTTTGAAAAATCATGTTAAAATGTGAGTACCAAATATGATACAACAGGCTTATGAGAAACATTAATTATCTCTCAATCATCATTGAAATGCATTGCATTATGTTTTACCTCCACAATAATAACTGCAATACTGCTATGAGCTCTATATTCTCACTACATCGTAATATATGAGCCATTAAAGTCTGATTTATCAAATATGATACTCAAAAATATGATACTCAATCTAAAGGTTAATTTCTGAACTATTAAAAAACAGATTTTTATGACTATTATTTCATATGTCAGGCTTTACCGGGTTAACAGCTGAGTCAGTGTGATTCGTGAATGAATGATTCCCAACAGTTTTGTGAACTGGATCAACCAAATCTTTGAAAACAGCCAACTCGATAGAACAGTTCGTTCACAAATCTTTTCTAATGAACATAAACTAAGAGCTCGGGTTGATGCCAAGATTTGCATGACATCAGACTTCAGAAGTCATATGTACTCAGGGGCGTCAGTTTGTGTTGAAAAGTGGTGGGGACAAAATATCAGATGAAAAAAAACATTACAGCAGGACGGGAAAAATATTGAATAACGGCGCATCAAAAATGGGCATAGGGTAGGCCAGTCAACAACACGAAAATACTCAGTATAAAACCCTCAACAATGTCGACTGCACATGTAACAGTCCCTGCAACACCAGCTCAACCGAACAGTGCCAAAGCACCATACTGTAGGCTACAGGGCTCGACATTAACGCTTGTCCGGGACAAGTGGATTTTTTGAAGGGACAAGTAAAAGAGAATTTTACTTGCCCGACCGGACAAGTAGCCTGATTATTAGAACATCAATAACAAAAATTAACAAATAACCAGGGAATCACTAAACCGAGAGAATGATTCTGATTTTATTACATTATTGTAAGTTTCGATCGATTGTGGATAATGTATTACTGACGGTAAGGTTGCGCTGTTGACCTCTCAAGGAGAAATCTAGACAAATGAGTTTTTATAATTTTAACATATGTTAAGCAATAAGCAACCTCAATTATTTTTCCTGAATACCATCACGATTGGAAATGTGACATTGATTTCCTACAACAGTTCAATAAACAGTTAAAATGAAGTCACTTACATTTTAGATGCAATATTGCCTGTTTTTGTTCTGTTTCAGCCGCGAAAATAGTTCCAAACAAAAATCACACCAGAACCACGGCGCATCTCACAGGAACACTCAACCTGTTTTCATTACTGAATGATTCAGCATTTTGAACGAATCGGTTGAGTCAAAGATTCAATGACCCATTCATAAACATCTGTCTCATTCTTCAATGAATCAGCCGTTTGAACGAATCGTTTGATTGAATGAATCAATGACTCACTCATTAAGACGGCCGCCTGCCGCCACCTACTGGCGGTTTATAGCGTTATGTTTAAAAGTAGTATCATTCTTTCCAACGTTTCTTATTTGTATATTTAAATCAATTTCATAACATTATTTTATGCAATTGTAATTTTTCAGTGTAAATGATTTAATTTGATCAGCCTTACCTAGGGTAACAGCCTAACAGTGTCTTATTAATTGAATTTATTGATCAAATTTAGGAATTTAAAAAGAAAGATGAAGCATACATTTAAAGGGTTAGTTCACCCAAAAATGAAAATTAAGTCATTAATTACTCACCCCCATGCTGTACCAGTAAGGCCTTCGTTCGTCTTCGGAACACAAATGAAGATATTTATGATTAAATCTGAGAGGTTCATGACTGCTACATAGGCTCCCTAAGGGAATGACACCTGACGGCCCAGAAAGTCAATGAAGAAAATGTTTAAATATTCCATGTCACAACAGTGGCTCAACTATAAGTTTATCAAGCGACGAGAATACTTTTTGTGCGAAAAAACAAACAAAAATAACGACTTTATTCGACTATTCCTTTTCTTCCTTGTAGGCCTGAAACGAGACTTCAAGAGATTTCCACGACGCGCACGCGCGAGAACTTAACTGAAGTAGTTGAAGGAGATCGCAATTCTCGCGCGTGCGTCGTGGAAATCTCTTGAAGTCTCGTTTCAGGCCTACAAGGAAGAAAAGGAATAGTCGAATAAAGTCGTTATTTTTGTTTTATTTCCGCACAAAAAGTATTCTCGTCGCTTGATAAACTTATAGTTGAGCCACTGTTGTGACATGGAATATTTAAACATTTTCTTCATTGACTTTCTGGGCCGTCCGGTGTCATTCCCTTAGGGAGCCTATGTAGCAGTGATCCACCTCTCAGATTTAATCATAAATATCTTCATTTGTGTTCCGAAGACGAACGAAGGCCTTACGGGGTTGGTACAGCATGGGGGTGAGTAATTAATGACTTAATTTTCATTTTTGGGTGAACTAACCCTTTAAATAAGATTGGGGGAGGAGATGCCCTTTAAAGGTGCAGATATTACAATATGCCGATTTAAATATCAAAGCTGATTGAACACTGATGAGAATATTGCTTCAGAATAAATTAACAAAAAAACAACAAAAAAAAAAAATCCGGACAAGCAAGTTTTTTACTTGGACAAGTGAATGACAGATTTAGGCTACTTGTCCGAAGGACAAGCACATGAAAAGGCTTAATGTCGAGCCCTGCTGTAGAAAACAGCAGCACGTTAAGTCAATGATTACAATGAAATTCATTATATACGTAAAAGAAAACACACACCATAAGCATACAACACAACATATCTGCATCAAATAACACCAGAAAAAATTAAAACAATGTGGGATTTGCAACCCACATAAATACAGTGCCTGTTTGTCATGTTCACAGAGAGAGAATGGATAACTTGGACAAAAAGAAACTGTGTCAAGAATTTGTTCAAGTTACTGATCGGTGCATGCATGTTTTTGGGTCATTTTAGAATCAGTAATAGTTTATTTTGTCGAAGTTACTTTTTTGGACAATGTACATTGTTTCTTTCTGTATCTAAACTGCATTGCATGTTTTATTTTGTGCAAATAAACCTTTAACATTTCTTGGTTCGCTTGATTTTTCGGAACATTTTAACAAAATGCTTTCAAAAAGTGGTGGGGACAAAATCAGCCATTTCAAAAAGTGGTGGGGACATGTCCCCAGCGTCCCCAGTGTAAATGACACCTATGTACTACTTACTGTATATGATATGTTTATGGTGCATTTTCACCCTTTTTGAAGCTTGAAAGTCCCCATTCATTGTAACTGTATGAAAAAGAGTGACCAAAACGTTCCAATCTTGTATTCAACAGAAGTAAGCAAGTCTTGGAACAACATAATGATGTGTAAATAAGGTTAAGGAGAGTTGTCAGTGCTGTTCCATCACTCACATGTTCTTGTATTTTCCTTTGCTTTGAGACTCAAAAAGTGACCTGTATGCTGAGTGGTTTAACCTATACATCTACATCAACAGATATAATAAAGTTCATTACTGAGGGTGTTTTCTGCTGTAGAAGTGTTGCTGATGGTACAGACCTGTTTTGTCCACGCTATCCTTTTGCTTGCATTTCCCCTTGGTAACAGAAACGTCATCGACAGCAATGTCTCCCTCAAAGCCATTTCCACGGATCCCTTCGAACACCACCTGACGAAGAGAAGAGTGAGGCAGAGAACACGTTTGAGCTTTCCATCCGCTGTAAGAACACTCTCGTCCATTAAAATAGACATTTGTCAAGACGCATTTCTCCCATTCTCATCAAACGCACACATTCAGAACAAAGGCAAATAAATGGACTTTTAGATTGCATTTAAATTTGGGACATCACAGTCAGGGAAGGTTAAAATTCACACAAACTGAACTCCAACATGAAGTTATCTCAGGTCAAAACCAAAAACTTTTTTTGTGAGAGAATACCCTAAGAACTGACTTACTTTAATATTTGAGTATGAATTTAAAATGAATTGGCTACACCCAACAGGGACTTCAATAGGAATTCAGTTTGGAATCCCATGAAGAATTTAACTAATTTAATTTTAAAAAAATCTATACAAAAGCAGAATTTCATTTCAACAATGAGTTTTGTGACACGTAAATAATAATTTATGTTTTTGTTAATTATTCATATTTACTCACTTATAGTAACTGTCTTGACATTTAAGTAAATTACTGTCAAAGCAATTAACATGGCCATCAAAACAGATTTTAATTGGACCATACAGCATTTAAAAACACATAATGACTAATTAATAAATGTTTGAAATGATGTGTTTTTCTATTATGGCTCTCTCTCTCTCTCTCTCTCTCTCTCTCTCTCTCTCTCTCTCTCTCTCTCTCTCTCTCTCTCTCTCTCTCTCTCTCTCTCTCTCTCTCTCTAATATCAAACATTAGAGAAAAACAATTTTGAACCTTTATTAGTTCATATCATCTAATGTTTCTGAACGAAATGGACATATGCTGTGTGTGATTTTCCATACTGAAAAATGAAAGATATTATTAAGAACTACACTTCATTGTATGTACAAATTACAATTGAACTGGAATTTAAAAGCTATTCACGATTTAATACTAAAGTTTTTGTGCACTAGAAAGCACATGACACAACACAAAATACTGTAACACAGTAGTACATAAAACGTAAATATTTGTAATTTATTAAATAATTGCTAATTGGCCTATACAATCATAATCATAAGTTTCCTCTCACATTATGTGCTGGTGTTTATTTCCTCCCCATGTAACCAGCGTTTGACTGACAGCTTAATTACAGCAGCTCTGAAGCTCACTGCAGAGACCTAATCAGATCTGTGTCAGATCCACGCAGTCTGACTGAAGTTTACTGAATTACACACACACACACACACACACACACACACACACACACACACACACACACACACACAGCACCACCTCTAAACCCCAGCTGGTGGACTAACATGCAAGTAATTGACATATATATAAATGAGCAAAAGTGAACAGAACGATTCAATACATTTAATCCACCCACGGCCCCTTAGAAGCAGATCTAAAGCAATTTACTGAAACTTTGCAGAATGGCTCTTTATTTTAGATTCAGGTTTTGCAGAACTTTTATGATCCTTACAATTTATCCTAATTTTTATTCAACTTTCTCACCGAAGTCTACAATTCCAACCTCAAAGAAAATGCCATTGTGATCTGATCTGATAAATCCATCCAACATGATTTGAAGTAGAGTTGACATTTTTCTTTTTAGCCCAGGCTCATTAGAAATATGTGACTGTGGGTCAGTGTAGGGGGTAACTCATTACAAGTCACTTGAGTTACGTAATCAGATTATTTTTTTCAAGTAACTAGTAAAGTAACGTATTACTTTTTCAATTTACAGCAAAATATCTAAGTTACTTTTTCAAATTGATTGACTGACAGCTCTCCTGACTCCATGTTAAGAGAAATAAAGTGAGGAGCTGTTGTGTGAGTGTGTGTGTGTGCGCTGTGTAAACATGATGGTTATTTTAGTTCTATCTAGACTAAATGTGAGCATTTACTCATCTCACTTGCACAAAAACATTCAGTATTCCTCAGAGTGAATAAAAACAGTAAAATGCAATCTCAGAATTGTATGCGAAACTTTTATAACTAACTATATTAAATTACACAAATATACTTTATGCATTTAATCTCCCTTTATTAACCAATGTATTTGCTGCTGACCATCAATGATCTAATTAAAAATGACTAATAAGCAAAAATTACTTTAGATTAGATTTAGAAATAAGAGTGTTGAACTTCCTTCTCCTGTATATTGTTCTTCAATCCGGGAATGGCAGCACAGCTGGAAGGTTTGTTTGAGTACAGGTGTAAATATGCATTTCCTTCAGCCTGAGGCTTATTAATTTCACTGGTGTGAAAGGGCGCTACATATGCTCGAGCATCTGACTATATGAGGACATGAACTTCATCTCTAGAGCTGCTCTGAGAGGACATTGATCAATTATTCAAACTGTTTTTAAGTAATATGACCATTTTCCATTCATGCTTTAATTCAAAAAGTAAATCTTTGTTGTGTTGTGCAGCACTTTGTTTGTCAAAAAAAAAAAAAAAATATATATATAAATTTTATTACATTTTAAAATATGAATCAAATTGTTAATGTTTTATAGCTTCATTTGATTGTCACTTTATTTTTGATAAGACATTTGAACAGACAGAACAGACAACACAGAAAAAAAAAAAAAAAACCATTTCAATTGATAAAAATATGGAAGTAAAATAATGTCAAATGTTTTTGAAACAAAAAGCATGTTGAATTGCACCAATTGAAAAAAAATATGCATTGCATTAACCATGCTTGCATTTTAATCCATTGTATTTTTAACCCTCTAAGACCTAATGGTATTTTTACAATAAATTTTCCGCCTGGTGTTATTCACTAAAAAAGCTTGTAAAACATCAACCCTTTTGTGCACAGACAATTGACACACATCTTTTTTTTCAGGACAAATTGAACTTTCAGCTTATTTGTGTTTCATTGATGTCACCTGAATGTAAAATAAGTAATGGGACCACAGACAAATGAAAAAATAAATCGGAAAATTGAATCACTCAAATATTTATTGAAATCACACACAAATAAATAAAAGCTAAGGAATTTTCCTCTGGAAAACAGTTTGTTCAAGTCTTTGGAGTCCTGGAGCACAGGAATGAACATTATAACTTGAACAGAACAAAAAATATTTACATTTTTCCAAAGGAAGTCCAGGCGTTTTGGGCCTCATGAAAATCACTGATGCCAAGCCTCAAAACAGTTCCTATCAGGAATCACACAGAGGGCCACATCACAGGCTTTGCATTTCCAGGGGGTGGCCTGTTTCACCTGCCTTGTCTGTTTGCAGTTCACACATTGCCTTCTACCATAGGTGGCCTTCTTGCTTGCTTCAGTTTGTTCCGATGTTTGGACGGGTACATGGTTACTTTGTTGCTGGGTGGGAGGAACAGCAACTGTAACACCACAGAGTTGGGCTGTCAGCTCCTCCAGAAAAGCCCTGTGGGTCATGGGCTGTTGCTGCTTCTCATGGTTGAGAGACAAAGAGTGTAATCCACAACTCTTACTACTCTGTAACAAACATAGAAAAACGAAATACTACTTTTACATGACTTATTTTTCCATATTTAGAAAATGTATATTTTATCATATTAGTTTTTGTTTATTTTTATACTTTTACAGTAAATAAATAAATGTAACTTACTCTTCAGCAGGGTCTAGACGATTCTGGTAATCAAGTTCCTCATCAGTCAAAAAGCTCTCTTCTCCAGAAAATCCATCTTCCTCCATGGCATCAAAAAAGGCCAGTGCTTGATTTACATCCATGTTTCTCAATCTCTGAGGATCCATCATTCTCCGTGTTTCTCTGTGTATTATTCAAAACTCGCGTCTCTTTGTGCGTCTCTCTCTCTCTCTCTCTCTCTCCTCGAAACCACTGTGCCGTGCTTCTCTCTCTTTCCAAAATATCACCCTTGGTTCATGCGTAGTGACGCACGCAACGTGGATGGCGGATCAGCCTGTCATTGGTCAACAACCTCATGCAAAGCATCGCGAGATGTCCAAAATGGCGGCTAGCATCAAGCTAGCGGCAAATATGACGGAAAATGTATAAATTATGGACTTCAAGTGATCAAAACTGGGATATGCGCGCATGGATTTATTACTGAAACACTCTGAAAGGACGCACAAGTTCCAGGTTGGATAGAAAACCTTCTGTAAAGGCTAGAAAGACACCAAAGACACCCCCGTGACGGCTAGCGCGTTAGCTTTCTGCTGCAAAAAAACGGTAAGGAAATCGATCAATTTTTCATCAAATAATATCAATATTTATCGGAGGAGTCGTGTGGCGTCGTCGACGATGCCGTCGGTTTCAGAGGGTTAAGGCTTGCATTTTTATGGGCTGAAATTCAACATGGTTGAATATTTAAGCTGTGAATATTTCAATTAAAAATCCTAATCCATATTCACCTTTCATATTTCACTTCCAAAATTTTCAACATTTTGTCAGCTTTTTGTTTAAAAAAACATTTGACATTATTTTACTTCCATATAAAAAAATAATAATAAATTGTTAATGTTTAGTGAAATCAATTGATTAGACATATTTTTTTTTAAACCATTGCAACATAATATATATTTTTTAAACAGATATAGGGGCCTATTTTTTTACTATTAATACATTTTTGTTAAAGTGTTGTTGATTTCAAATAGAAGTTTTTTGATTACTGAAATGTAATTTAACCATTAAAATGGAATCCAGAAAATTTTGATTAAAAAAAAAACAGTACAAAACTTGGGGGGGGGGGGGGGGGGGGGGGGGGAATAAAAAGGAATTTAACCATAAATAAAACATTTTATGGAGCCTTGGTATAAATGTTTTTGCATTTTAGCTGAAATGTAGCCACTTGTTGTTTGTTTTTTATAGATCACACATGTGCCCAACTAAAAATAGACTTTATCGGTTCACATACTTGACCGCAGGTGAAGATAGCACACTTTACACACTCTTGACCCCTGTGTGTTCATGAACAACACACAGACACACCTGCAGCATCACCCGGGCTCCCGTTGTGCCCAAATGAACGGGTGGCTTCTCTGAATAAATAACGGAGGCTGAACGGGATCAAGGGATGAGGGCAGATAGGTAATTTGATTTGCCTTGTGTGTGTAAAACAGTTTCTCTGTCTGCTAATTGACTGCGGGGCCAAAGTGGTGACACACACCATCATTAGGCCAATGTCGAGCAGCGCTCCATGAGCTTTCCTGCTCACCTGAATATATATTCATGCATTACTACCACCCACCGCCACACACACACACACATCCACACACACACATGCTCATAAAAACAATTTTCACTTGCAGAATCACAAGGTCATGCATAAAACACGATCACAGGGCACACACAAAAACCTGCACAACTTGCACAAAAAGATCTGGCCACAGACAGTAATTGGTAGGCGAGGCGATCTGTGTGTTTTCTCTCTGTTCGTTAATGCAAATGGCTTGGTCTAACGGGCCGAGCACAGTTGACTTTAGTGGGTTGAGCTCATTAAGGGTATGACAGACCATTCACCTCTCACACAGCAGCTCAGATGCCAGCGGAGACAGAGAGAAACAATTATGTGCGTCGGCAGAGAGGCGTAGGCATACAGAAGCCTCTCCAGTTCCGTGTTCATTATTGTGTGAGGAAAGAGAGGAGCAGGAGAGATGGAGGTGAAGAATAACAGTCCAGTCGTTATATGTTTTGTGGAGCATGAAATGTGATGTTACACTGATTATCAATGCTGCTCTTTTCAGCGACCCAGGGGCTGTCAAAAAGTACCAGAAAAATTACGATTTTTTCATTCATTAAAAAAAAAAAAAAAATTGTTGGAAGAACTGTCTAAGGGTGTATTCACGCCAGGAAAGTCCGATAGTTCACTTGCATTGGTTCGGACCAAATAATTTCTTTTTTTTTTTTTTGGGTATGGTTCGTTTTCACACTGCTCTTTTTGCAAGTGAACCAAAATTTGTAAGCAAAACCACACGTTTGCTTAAGGTCATCCATTCATTGGACAGAAATTCTAACCGTACCAGAGTTCGTTTGGAGCCGTACGGTGGCCACCTCTTCAGCTGGGTCTCGGTTCGGTTGTTTGGTCCGCACCCGAGTTCGATTGCTGTATTCACACCTGCCCAAAAGGTCCGCACCAAGGGGGGAAACGAACTAGAGTTCGATTCAATCGAACCAAACAAGGCAGGTGTGAATACACCCTAAAATACTGAGTATGTATTAAACTGATTAAACGGGAAAGACTTTTTTGATTGTTACAAATGATTTAAAAACAAATGTTGTTCTTTTGATTTTTCTATTTATCAAAGAAAAATTCAAATCATAAAAAAAGAATTACGGTTTCCACAAAAATATGAAGCAGCACAACCAGGGTATGGCAGCGTGTATTTTCGCGTCATGTAAGTTCAATGCGCTGAAAGTGATTTTTCAGCGTTGAGTTTTGCAGCAAATCACAGGGATTTCTGTGTTAATGACCAACCAGAGATGTGTAAGTGAGAATCTGCTCAGTATCTCTCAAAACGCTGAATGAACAAACAAACAAAGTGGAGACACCATGTCAATAAATAATTCATTGCGCAGTTTTGACAGAATCGTTGATTGAAATGTTTTTTGCACGCAATGAGTTTCCGCTGAACTGACAGCTTCAGTGATAATAAAGGAAGGCTGTCTAATTTCATTCGCAATTTGAAGAAAAGTTTTAGTTTTTCATGAGACTTTGTGACTTTCCCAACATAAAAAAGATGAAAACATTTTATAATAGTGATTGCTTGCCCTATTCTGCTGGCTATAGTGTTCATTTAATGTCTTTTTAGATTTAAAAAAAAGAAGCTTAAAACAAAAAAAGTGTTCGTTTTCCTACATCGCAAAACTTTTAGGGCCAGATTTACTAACAGCTCGCGCTAGCGCAAACCCTCTTTTGGCGTTCTGTCAGGAAACTTCTGTCAAGATTTACGAAGAACAAGCAGTTAAAAATTAGTGCTGAAAAGGCATGGACAGGGTTATTTTTGAGGCTGACTTATGCATTAGTAGTTCCCTTTCGTAGTCACTCCGAGTTACGTCGGATGACGGAGAATGGGGGTTTCGCCAGAAAGCCAATCCTCTTCGAGTATTTAAAAACGAGCCTATGGCAATGAAATGCCAAGGGTCTGCGGAATTTGCCTAATGTATCTCCGCCTCACCGCGTGAGTATTTAAGGAGAGACAGGTGCAACAGCAGATCATGTTTTCGCTTCGGAGCCAAGAGAACCTCTTCACTCCACAGCCACAAACTGAGTTTACAAGTGACTCACCTCTTCGAGACGAGCGAACTCTCCAGTGTTGGTGTGACGGCGGTATCCAGCGAGTCTTCACATTGCCTGCGATCTGTGCAGTGGTCTGCCTGACTTTGTGTTTTCTCCCTGGTCGCCTCAGCATTGCAGAGTTTTTCCTCTCCTAAAAGAGCTGCACGTGGCACGTCTTTTTAAAGATGTCTCGCCCGTGTTCTTCTGGTTGCGGTCGTTATCTGTCATCTTCTGATGGGCACGAGCGCTGCTTTGTGTGTCTGGGCTTTGAACACGCTAAAGCAGCGCTCGTGGATGACTCATGTTCCTTCTGTGGGAACATGACCATCGCAACACTTAGATTAAGACTCGATGATCTTTCAGTGAGAGTCCCCGCGTCCACCACCCGTCCTGCTTCCTCCACGAGAGGTGGTAGTTCGGCTGGGGGACAGGGTGATCTGAGGGTGACGGTGTGGAGCAATCCGACGATGCGTCCTCGGACCACACCCCCCTCCGCTGTGTTGCAACCCGCGAGTGCCGCGGTGATTCAGGCGGGTCCTTCTTCGGAAGTCCCGCGTGTTTCATTCGGCGCTCCAGAGGATGACACGATGTCGATCGCGGCATCACAAGGTGGGCTAGAGTCTTCGGGAAGTGAGGATGCGGCTGCGTTGCCTCCTTCGGGAGTCCCAGCGTTGCCCGTGTCGGATCCCGAGATGACGGCCATGCTGTCCCGGGCAGCCGTGAGCATCGGGTTAGAGTGGAACCCTCCGCCCTGCCCCGAGCGCTCGCGGCTGGACGATTGGTTTTTGGGTGCGGCTGCCGCCTCACGGCCTCAGCCGACCCCAATTCCTTTCTTCCCGGAGCTGCATGAGGAGCTGTCGAGATCATGGAAGGCTCCTTTGACCTCCCGTGAACGCTCGTCAGCTTTCTCCGCCTTTCCTCCCCTCGATGGCGCAGCTGCCCATGGGTACACTGGGATTCCCCCGGTGGAGCGCTCTGTTGCGATGCAACTGTGTCCTCAGAGCGCCTCCTCTCGTGGCAATCCTAAGCACCCGTCCAAGGCCTGTAGATTCTCGTCATCCATGGTGGCGAGGTCTCACAGAGCTGCAGGACAGGCGGCTGCTGCCCTGCATGCTATGAGCACCTTGCAGGTCTACCAGGCCCAGCTGCTCAGAAACATGCACGAGGGCAGGACTGACCCAGGGACGTTCGACGAACTGCGTGCCGCCACCGACCTCGCTCTCCGGGCGACGAAGGTGGCTTCACGCTCCCTGGGTCAGGTGATGGCCACTAGCGTGGTCCAGGAGCGTCACCTTTGGCTGAACCTGGCCGATATGCGGGACGTTGAGCGGACTCGTCTGCTCGACGCCCCCATATCCCAGGCCGGCCTCTTCGGCGGAGCGGTTGAAGACTTCGCCCAGCAGTTTTCAACCGCACAGAAGCAGTCTGAGGCGATAAAACATATTCTGCCCCGACGGCCAGCTGCTGCCTCCACCCAGCCGTCGGCACAGACGCCTCAGCCTGCTCGCCGCCGAGGACGCCCCCCTGCGGCTCCCGCCCCTCCCGCACGGCCCCAGCAGCAGCCTTCACCCGGGCCGCGTCGTGGAGGAAGCCGCAGGAAGGCGTCCCAGCCCCCTCAGGCCCCGCGCCCCGCTAAACGCCAGGCCAAGCGGCGTTCCTGAGACGGGCTGCTCAGTGATGGTGTCGGTTTTTTCCCAGGAGGCGGTTGCAGGCCCCCTCCTTCCCCCGGTGGAGGGCCGGGGGAGAATCCTTTGTTCTCCACTCCCCGCTGCTCACCCACGGGTGGGCAGCACCCTAATGTGGTTAAAGAAAGAACCGAAATGTCCATCACTGAGCACACAGAGCTGGATGACAGTGCGCGACGCCTCCGTGCCTCGCCACTCTCGTCCTCCTCTGTCTCTGAGGGCGAGGATGACAGTGCGTGCCGTCCCCGGACCACACCACTCTCATCCCCCTCTATCGCCAGACCCCTGGCAGAGCAGACCCCCGTGGAACGCTGGTCCTTCCCTGGTCTCCTCTGTCAGGGCGCGGAGCTTGGCTGTGCACACGCTCAGGGCCGCTATGCCACCCTTGCCTGTGCCGGTCACTCCGCCTCGCTGCCCCTCCGGGGGGACGCCTGTGGCTCGGATGATTCCACTGGATCAGTTTTTGGGGGCTTGGTTAGAGCTCCCCAATCTGTCCCGTTGGGTCGCCCGAACTATCAGGCTCGGCTATGCGATTCAGTTCGCACGGTCTCCTCCCCGCTTCAGGGGAGTCCGCTTTACTATGGTCGGTGGCAATGCCCCGGTCATGAGAGCGGAGGTTGCTACCCTGCTGGCGAAGGGTGCAATCGAGGCTGTCCCTCCAGCCGAGATGAGGTCAGGGTTCTACAGCCCCTACTTCATTGTCCCCAAGAAAACCGGTGGGTTACGGCCAATCCTGGACTTGCGCGTCTTGAACCGCTCCCTTCACAGGCTGCCGTTCAAGATGCTCACGGCCAAACGCATTTTCGAATGCGTGCGGCCACAGGATTGGTTTGCAGCGATAGACCTGAAGGACGCCTACTTTCATGTCTCCATTTTACCTCGACACAGACCGTTTCTTCGGTTTGCTTTCGAGGGGCAGGCATACCAGTACGCGGTTCTCCCATTCGGGTTGGCTCTGTCTCCTCGCGTCTTTACGAAGGTCGTCGAGGCAGCCCTTGTTCCCCTACGCGAACACGGGGTTCGCATCCTGAATTATCTCGACGACTGGCTAATATTAGCTCACTCTCGAGATCAGGTTTGCGAACACAGAGATTTAGTGCTCCGGCACCTAGCCCGTCTGGGCCTTCGGGTCAACTGGGAGAAGAGCAAACTTTGCCCCGTGCAGAGGATCTCTTTTCTCGGTATGGAGATAGACTCGGTCGCCATGTCCGCGCAGCTTACGAGCGAGCGCGCACACTCACTGCTGACTTGTCTTCGACAGTTCGAGGGCAAGAGTGCGGTCCCACTGAAACTTTTTCAGAGGCTCCTGGGGCATATGGCATCCGCAGCCGCAGCAACGCCACTCGGATTGCTTCATATGAGACCGCTTCAGCTGTGGCTTCGCGATCGAGTCCCGAGGTGGGCATGGCATCGCGGTACGCTCAGAGTTTTAATAACTCCGACCTGCCGTCAGACCTTCACCCCGTGGCGGAACCTCAGCTTTCTACGGGCCGGAGTTCCCCTAGAACGAGTTTCCAGGCATATTGTCGTCTCCACAGATGCCTCTGCCACGGGCTGGGGCGCCATGTGCAATGGACATGCAGCCGCGGGCTCCTGGACAGGACCCCAGCGCCTCATGCATGTAAATTGCCTCGAGTTGCTGGCAGTACGCCTTGCCCTGCACCGCTTCCGTGCGTTGCTCCTGGGTCAACACGTACTTGTCCGCTCGGACAATACCGCGACTGTAGCGTACATCAACCGTCAGGGTGGTCTACGCTCTCGCCGTATGTCGCAACTCGCACGCCACCTCCTTTTATGGAGTCAGAAGCACCTGAGGTCCCTTCGTGCTATTTACATTCCTGGAGTGCGGAACCGTGCAGCCGACGAGCTGTCTCGGCTCCGGCCAACCTCTGGCGAATGGAGACTCCATCCCCAGTCGGTCCAGCTGATATGGGACCAGTTCGGGGACGCACAGATAGATCTGTTTGCCTCCCACGACTCATCCCATTGCGCCCTGTATTACTCCCTGACCGAGGGCACGCTCGGCACGGATGCACTGGCGCACAGCTGGCCGCAGGGCCTACGCAAGTATGCGTTTCCCCCAGTGAGCCTTCTCGCACGGACTCTGTGCAAGATCAAGGAGGACGAGGAGCAGGTCATATTGGTCGCCCCATACTGGCCCACCAAGACCTGGTTCTCCGAACTGATACTCCTCGCGACAGCACCTCCTTGGCCAATTCCTCTGAGGAAGGACCTCCTTTCTCAGAGACGGGGCACCCTATGGCACCCTCGTCCCGATCTCTGGAGACTCCACGTGTGGCTCCTGGTCGGGACGAGGCAGGTTTGAGTACCCTGCCACCAGCGGTGGCGGCTACCATCACTTCCGCTAGAGCATCGTCCACGAGACATGTCTATGCGTTGAAGTGGAACCTCTTCGTCAACTGGTGCTCTTCTCGCCGAGAAGACCCCAGGAGATGCTCGATCAGCGTTGTGCTTTCCTTCCTGCAAGACGGGTTGGAGCGAAGGCTGTCTCCCTCCACCCTGAAGGTGTATGTGGCCGCTATCGCCGCATATCACGAAGCAGTTGAAGGTAAGTCTCTTGGAAAGCACGACCTGATCCTCAGGTTCCTGAGAGGAGCGAGGAGACTGAATCCTCCTCGCCCTCCTCTCGTTCCCTCTTGGGACCTCTCAGTGGTCTTAAGTGCCCTGCAGAGGGCTCCCTTTGAGCCTCTGCAATCAGCTGAGCTTAAGATCCTGTCAATGAAGACAGCGCTCCTGGTTGCGTTGGCCTCCATCAAGAGGGTAGGGGACCTGCACGCATTCTCCGTTGACGAAGCGTGCCTGGAGTTCGGGCCCGGCCACTCTCACGTGATCCTGAGACCCCGGCCTGGATATGTGCCCAAGGTTCCCACCACTCCCTTCCGGGACCAGGTGGTGAACCTGCAAGCGCTGCCCCGGGAGGAGGCAGACCCAGCCTTGGCACTGCTCTGTCCAGTACGCGCACTCCGTGCTTACGTAGACAGGACGCAGTGTTTCAGGACCTCAGACCAGCTCTTTGTCTGTTATGGTGGGAAGCTGAAGGGAAAGGCTCTCTCCAAACAAAGGTTGTCTCACTGGTTAGTGGACGCCATTGCTTTGGCATACCAGCAGCAAGGTCGACCATGCCCCCTTGGTGTGACTGCCCACTCCACCCGGAGTGTGGCGTCCTCTTGGGCTTTAGCGCGTGGCGCCTCGCTAACAGACATCTGCAGAGCTGCAGGCTGGGCGACACCTAACACATTCGCCAGATTCTACAATCTCCGAGTGGAGCCAGTCTCCGCCCATGTACTGTCTTTTTCAAGCTAACATGGGAGCTGTGAAGTGTCTCGCTTGCTCGCCATTCCACTCCACGGACTGGATACGTGCGATATTTCCTCAGGTGAGCCTTCCTCTCTGAAGCCCTGAGTTCCTCCAGCACTGTTGACGCTGGCGCCAGTGTCTATTGCCTGTGCGTCGGCTAGGTGCCTCCGTGTGCATGGTTCCTCCTCTGAGTAACCCCCACATGTGTATTTTCCACTGTAAGCCTCTTTGAGCATGTGTCTTTCCCTCGGCAAGTCACCTGCCACTCCTGGAGTTGAAAGTAGATGCCACCCTACGGGCTGGTCACTCCAGTGTTCCTCCATATGTAGCCCCCTTGGGCCATATGTGTATTCTTAAGTCCTCCCTATGGGTAGGCATGCTGCGGCATATCTCCCATGAGATATGCTTCCCAGTGTACCTTGGTATTCCGGTGTTAAGTAGGACTCCTTCGTCCGTGCCTATATCACGACAGGGAGGTCAGACTTCGCAGGGCACTGGAAGACAGCTGTGAAGGTGGCGTGATTACACGGGGACCCCCATTCTCCGTCATCCGACGTAACTCGGAGTGACTACGAAAGGGAACGTCTCGGTTACGGATGTAACCCTCGTTCCCTGAGTAGGGAACGGAGACGTTACGTCTCCCTGCCACTTCCGCTGTACCGCTGGGTAGACGCCTGAGTTCAGTCTCGGCTCCTCAGCGAAGACATGATCTGCTGTTGCACCTGTCTCTCCTTAAATACTCACGCGGTGAGGCGGAGATACATTAGGCAAATTCCGCAGACCCTTGGCATTTCATTGCCATAGGCTCGTTTTTAAATACTCGAAGAGGATTGGCTTTCTGGCGAAACCCCCATTCTCCGTCATCCGACGTAACGTCTCCGTTCCCTACTCAGGGAACGAGGGTTACATCCGTAACCGAGACGTTTCCCTTTCAGACACAAAATGTACGAGTGGAGAGTATTTAAATGAATCATGCAAGGTGATTTACTAAGGTTTGACCAAGTCAATTTACTGGTATTTGCACCATTATTTACCTCCCCAAAAAGCATTGACATCTTAAAGGGCACGAGTATGGAATTTTGTAAATTACCTTTCATGTAGTGTGTAACATAGATCTAAGTGAAACGAAAACATCTTGCAAAGTTTTAAATATGAAAGTTCACCGTATACAAAGTTATTGTCTCTCAAAGATATGAGTCGACTCTGAGTCGCTGATATGAATCGAAAGACGAACGATGCTTTTTCTCTATCTAGATGACGTCACCTTGACAAGTTATTTGAATAAGATACGCCCACTCATTGCGCGCACAGACACCAGGGTAAACTTGAAAACATCATATCGACAGCAAGACGCTGTGTTCTGAAGTGCGAATCAAAAGCGACCTTTTTTCACTGCCCAGGGACGAGCATTTGAAGACTAAGTGGCTACAGTTCATATATACAACTATACCACAGTATAGTTGGCCGAAGTATAGGCCGAACCTTGTGCTGTGTTCGCGTCATTTTAATGACGATTGCTTTACAAACGTAAATGCTTTCAAGATTTGCGAGCCGGTTGATACTGAAGGAAGGTTCAGTACCAATTTTATTTGGATCAGCTTCCTCCTCCGAATCACAACCTGAAAGTAGCTCAATAAGTATGTGTGTGTGTTGTGTAAGTTACGCTCAGTGCAGCTTCTAGGTCTCCAATGTAAAAAAAATTTGAAACGTGTGAAATGTATGTCGTTGTTATTGGAGTTGTCATAAAGAATAGAGCAATACCTTGTAGTACTGCAGTGCTTTATCAATATGTTTATGCGTTGGGCTAACGCAAACAATAACTGATTGGGTCATCTGACCAATCACCGCAGATTAGCGTCACGCAAAGGAGGGGTTTGGAAAATTGAGTCGTTGAACGAATCATTTGGGAGTCGGTGAGCAAATCCGGTAAAAATAAATGCATATTATAAGACAACAAAAGTGTTTTTTGTCATTGCATGCATGTAAAACTGTTGTTGGGGACTCCCAGAACAATATTAGGAACATTTTAAATGCCATAATAGGTGCCCTTTAAACCAGAAGCTAACTAGCGACTCTCCTGGTAGATTGTAGAAATGATCCGGCTGCGTGTGTTTAAAGGTGCACTATGCAGGAATTCCGTTTTTGTCAAACAGCGACCCCTAGAGTTGCTGTGGAGTACCTGTACTGTCGTAAATAGCACTCACGCAGAGATGGAGATATGGCTCTGCACTCACGGCCTGATCCCCTCCCCCTGTACACCGGTACCTGTTCAGTAGGATGGAAGCTGTAACGAGTTGAAATAAGATGTGGCCCCTTTAAGAGCTGCGCGCGCCCTGTTTAACTGTCGGCAGTCTGTATTGTATGTGCGCCGGGTTATTTCTGTTTGATGCTTATTTTATCAGAATTTTATCAGATCTTTTTTGCCGTAAAGCAATTCGTTACATCGCGAGACCTGATATCACGCGACACTCCCTGATGCTGCGGCCGGCGGCCCGCCGGCTCAAAGTTGCAAGTGTGTTTTTTCCGCTCACATGCGATAGGGGGGTGCGAAACAACCACCATTCAACCCGAAAAGAGTAATATAACCATTCCAATGACTCCGAAGCTGTTCGGTTGAGGTAAAAAAACCTGCATAGTTCACCTTTAACTCTAGTCTGACTTCTCGCTCGGTCAGTCTCCCGTTTCCTCTTTCTTTGGTCCACTGACAAAGATTTCCGAGCTTTCTTCTTCTTTTTTACATCAGCCATTACGAAAACTTGAAGAATTCAATATCTAGCGTTACCTTTTTCTTATAGCTAGCCGGATACTGGATGGATGGGGGTGTGTACGCGTGCAGTGCCGTAAAGCAATTCGTTACCTCGCGAGACCTGATACCACACGATACTGTGAAGTACTTGAAAGTGGGACTGTCACGTCGAGGGAATCATGGAAACAAAATTTGACAGAGTAATTGACTTTGGCAAGACATATTTGAGCTCATTTTGAAAACTCTTGACTCTTGATTTCAGACTATAATCTGAGCACAGTTTGAGACATTGTGAAGATCTCTGCAGAAGATCCCTTTCCCTTCATTCATTCCCATTGCTGTCTAAAATAAACAATTGAAATATTCCTTTTTTTTTCTCTCCAAGGGGAAAAACTTGCATTTTGGGGGTAAATACAGTACTCCACTGAAAGTGGGAGGAAGGAACAGAACGTTCCAGGACATTTGCTGAAGCCTGTGATTTCGCTGTATGGAGACTCGAGGTCCGGTGAATTTCATCAACCAATCACTATGGAGAGAAGCGCTAGCAGAGAGACGAGAGGTGAGGCTGATGGGAAATTTCGAGCACACAGAGAGGAGAGGTTAATGGATAACAAACACGACAAAGAGCTGAGAGCATCAGCGGAGAAACCAGCAAGCGATAAAGAGGATAAAGAGAAAAGAAGAGATGATGAGGAAAGAGCTTAAAGGGCTGTGTGAAAATGGACGCTTTTCTCTGGTCCTCTCTCAATCTTTTCAGAAAATCATAATTAAGCAAAGCTTTAAATTACCAGCCCTCCCTCGCTCCCTGAACTCTTCCTTTGTAAAGCTCCTGCGCTTTTGTCATCATCTTGTTTCCCTGTTGGCATCTTTCACACGGCCGTACAAAACGTCTCTGCCTGCGGTGACCTTTTCCATTAAGACACGGAAAAGGCCTTAAGAGAGGTGTAAACTGTAAAGTTAAGACTAGATTTTGACATAGTGGTGTTTGCCCGTGGAAAAGTCGCTACCAAGATGCTAGAGTGTTGTGGGTGTTTTTTAGTACATTGGAGTTGCAGTTGCTAGGGCGTCCTTGATGGTTACTAGGTGGTTCCCTACTGCAAGTATAGAGAGCCCACCCTCAAGTCTCTATGATATACTGGTCTCTAGGATTGGCTCCGCTTCCACCATTCTAAGAAATTAATACTTTTATTCAGCAAGGATGCATTTAATTGATCACATGTGACAGTAGAGACATTAGAAAATGTTTTAAATTCAGCTCAATTCAATTCACATTTATTTGTATAGGCCTTTTCACAAAACACGTCGTTTCAAGACACCTTTACAGAAAAATCTGTCCACATTACAATTTAGAGTGATCTGTTATCAGAGGTAACTGTCGAAGTTATGTATTTCAGAAATGTACATCACAGTTAGCTAAAAATGTATTCATTTAAACAATGTAATAATTTAAGACAGAAACAATGAGCTCATTGAAGAAATGAACACTTGTTTGTTAACAAATGATTATGACATTTGGAGAAATGTAGCATTGGTGCATGTTGATTCAGAGTTTGCGTCATCTGAAGTCCTTTTATGAAAACACTCCCCCCCCCCCCCGTTTTATGCTCTCCTATATGAAAATGATAGGTTCCGTCACTTAGAAAAGTAATCTCACACCTCTCCATCTCGATGTGTGGCCATCACAGGTTAGCAATATGATCACATAAACTAAACAATGTAAACAACAAAAATACTGAAAACTGCAGGATATAATACAGATAAACTGTATTCCACTGAGACTGTGGTAGTAAGCGTTTATAGTTGTGTTAAACAGCCCAGTAGCAGGCAGGTGGCATTTATATGGCATTCTATAAAAGAGAACAGCTACACTGGGCATTTACACGTACAACACCAACTGGTCTTAACTACCATTTAAGTCCATGTCATGGATGGGGAGCAATGAAACACACACCAGAGGAACACAAAGCCAGAGCTGTACCTCACATTCCCAGAGTTTATGTAAGAATATGCAAAGAACACACACAGTGTTAGTCCTACAAGGTTAAAAACTATTTGGAAAAAGACCTAGATTGGACTAATTTTATATAAGAAAGTAGAATAATGTAATAATCCTCAGAGCTTCCCATCCAGTCACATCAGATTCGGCCATGACTGTAATCTTCCAGACTTTAAACGGACTGTACGTTCCCATGCCGTTGAAGAATACAGCGTCTTTTATTTTCTATAAAATGGAATTAAAAAGTAACAATATCCCGAAAAGAGATCCCATGTGTAAAACTCTTCTCTCAGTGGACCAGGTCCAGCCTTTCATCCACATAACTGTCCTTGTACATTAAGCACATGTGGATATTGATCAATGAGAAGACATAAAAAAAATCAAAAGACAGACTTACACTGTGTCTGCAACGGACGCGAGTGCCGTGTTATGATAATGTTTTAGTGGGGTATGTTTTTATATTGAAAAGAGGTTGCACATAGATTTTAAGACATTGCAATGCCTTTATGTTTAAGGCTTACTGAACTAAAATTTTAAAATGATATTTCAATATTTTAATATAATTGTATATTGTAAATTGTAAATTTGTTAAGAATTATATTTGACAGTTATGAAAATTATTCAGTGTACACAGTGGTGTAAAGTAACGAATTACAAATACTCTCGTTACTGTAATTGAGTAGTTTTTTTTAGGAATTGTACTTTTTTAAGTAGTTTAAAAACAGTGTACTTTTACTTTTACTTGAGTACATTTTAAGTGCTGTATCGGTACTTTTACTGCACTATTTTCCCTGAACCTGCCGTCGCTACATTTATATTAATATTTATTTTTATAATAAGTCATCATGTGACTCCATGCGTGATTCCCGTCAAATCAAATCGCGCGCGGAAAACTTTGCATCAAACCAGCATCAACAGACTTCGAGACACCTGGCGCCAATTTATTTTGTTCACGAAGTGACTTTCGGAGTGGATCTTGAGCCTGGAGGAAGTTCATGCATTTGTGTCTTCATATAGGCAAAAAAACAGCGCAAGTGTCACACCTCACACGTGGTTCAGTCAGTGGCGCCTCCAGAAATTTTTCATAGGGGTGGCAAGATGGGGCCACTTAAAATCTTGGGGTGGCACACCAAAACTATAAACCATAATTTCAGAATTGTATTCTACTGTTGTAGTAAACCGGCCTGTAGAAAACTATCAGAAAGACTTAAGGAAACTCCTACTGATATACTTTGGTTTATTGAGTTATATTTAATGTTACTAATGATATTAGTAGGGCCCTACTAATATATATTATATTATATATAATGATATATATTATATAGATATGATATATATAAGGACCCTCGCCCCGCGGCAAATTTCCAGATACTTACATAATTGTGATGAATTTAATCCTTTTTAAGTTATTATTTTGCAGTGTAAGATTACAGTTAAGACCTTTAAATATTTCATAAATGTTTTATGAATTTTGAATAAACTTAATGAGTGTATAAATCAGCAGCAAAAAGCAATTCTTGAAAAAAATCTGCACAGTAATTTTATAAAATCTAAATATGTTAATAAAACAAATTACTATTAGTTCTCTTATAAAATTCAATCAGGCAATCATACATTTCACAGTTTTATATTTATATATGAATGTCAAGAATTCAGAAGTGCATATATAGCCTACACTACAAAGAGATAATATGCAATTAAATTATGCTTATTTTAAATGTATTCAGCAGGCTAGGTATAACAAAATATATTGGCTTTTAATAATATTTCAGTGCGCAAACCCATGATAACATGAAAAACAGAGCACACACAGCGTGTATGCGCATCGCGGGAGCAGAATGATGTGCTCAAAGCAACATGGAGTCACAGTGTGCAGCGCTGCATAAGTGCGCATTTAAAAGTTCACGTCACAAAGCGAAGAAATGTCGAGCGCACAAATCCTAGTGCGATTTGTTCCTTTGTTTCACAGTTTTGAATGCCAGTTATTGTGCGTTTGATGCCGATTCATAGTCCTTGTGATGTGTGTGTGTGATCTAGCAAGCACACGGTAGTGAGTCGTTTAAAAACAGCAACAAACTCACACAAAATAAAGTAATTTTATGCAAATCTACAGCCTTTTATCTACAGATAATGCATTATAATGTGAATGTATCATATTGGAGAGAGTTTTACCGTGCATCCAAGAGGCGCGCGCGCTGTTTGAATATGAATGGAGAATGATTGACAGCCGCAGAGGAGGAAAAACGAGTTTCCGTATACTTTAATGATGTAAATAGACTTCTGTCCCTCACAATAAGCTATGGAATGACTTCAGATGACTTTGTCACCCAAACTGACGTGAAAAAATCGGGAGGCGCCGAAAAGCGCGCTGTTTGCATCCCTGCTCGTCAAAACGTGGCAAAGACACATCAAAAAGCTGCTGAAACAGTATACTGTAACCGTTTGGCACTTAAAAAGCACGTCACGACACATGTCACGACACCCCGTCTTCTTTTACTAAAGAATATTTTTGACTTATTTATAAAATGCATAACTGATGCTACTAAAATTTGTACTGGCCATTGGGGTGGCCAGTGGGGTGGCCAGGAGTCGGCCAGGGGTGGCCACGGCCACCCCTGGCCACCCCCTGGTGGCGCCATTGGCTTCAGTGTGTGTGTGTGTGTGTGTGGTAAATGAAACTGCGCGTCGGCTGCACCATTCATTCACACAGAACATGCAGGATTCGTATTTAAATTGTCTTTGTGGTTTAATATTCACACTATATCGCGATTTGATTTCAAGTGTACTGAACTGCTTTCTATTTTTCCTCAAAAATTTTACAAATTCCGTGAAATTCCGAGTTATAAATTCCTTTTTTATGACTGGATTTTGTCAGCATTTTAGGGGGGGGGGGGGGGTTTATGGGGTCGTCCAAAACAATGGTAGGGGAAACGCTGTATTTTTTGTGCTAGCAGTCAAAAATA
The DNA here is from genome assembly GCA_030578255.1 of Tiaroga cobitis. Taxonomy (NCBI): domain Eukaryota; kingdom Metazoa; phylum Chordata; class Actinopteri; order Cypriniformes; family Leuciscidae; genus Tiaroga; species Tiaroga cobitis. Next base: position 40,559,676 of record CM060603.1, read on the forward strand.
CAACTGTTGGAGAAATATTGAAATACTGTTTCTTTTTTTCTATGAATCTGTGATAAAAGAGTAAGCTACATTTTCAATTTGCAGGGTATAAGGTGGACTAACATTCATAGCATAATACTCACTCACTACTCTTGAGTACTTTTAAAATGGCTACTTTTTACTCCTACTTTGAGTAGTTTTTAGGACCGGTACTATTGCTGTACTCTCACTACATTTTTTGACAAGTAACAGTACTTTTACTTGAGTATGCTTTTTCAGTACTCTTTCCACCACTGAGTGTACAATGAACAGAATGTATACAGGGCTAAAGGCACACTTTAAGAAACATGCGCTTTTCATTATTGCAAGTGTTATGATTACCATTTTTTTAACATTATTATCAGATTTTGTGTAAACAAAATCATAAAAGTGGTGTTTAAAAATCCTATAAATGTATGAGGTGGCAAAAATGGGGCAAAAGGCACTAAGTATTGATACAAATACTTGATATGTTTTAATTGTTCAATAAATATACTGTAATTAAAATATGTTCATTTTTAAAAACACAGAAACAAAATTATTTAAAAAAGTACAGATTATGAAAGCATTATTTAAAAAAGTACAGATTATGAAAGCATTGAGTGAGATCCCGTGATAATTTAATATAGCTTTACAGTAGTCACATAAGATATTTTATTATATGATATGATTAATATCATATTTGTAAATGTGATGGTTTCATTATAAATATGGTGATTATCTCTAAGGTGGACAGCCAACTTAATATTATTAATTAATATTTCAACAAATGTATAAGTCAGCCAGCTGTTTATTATCATGTTAATTATTGTGCCTTTTACCCCAAATACCATACTTTTACTTATTCTTCCGTTATTGAAATATTTGAGCTTTAATTACCTTGAACAAAACTCAAAAATCATTAAGACATTTGTTTCAAAATATATATTTAATAATTTTAGCGAATCCCGTTTGCTACTTAAATCTAAAACATCAACTTCAGCATCAAGGATCAGCCAAATTTCCACATGCATTTTGAAAAGCAGATGTTTTGGAAAGTGCCGCGGCAAGTTTTTGTGCAATCTAGTGGTTTGGAGGAAAATAAAAATGAAAGGTGCCTTTTACCCCAGTGCGCCTTTAGCCCCGTTGTACCCTATATATTAATTAAGAACCAGTCCACAAATCCCAACCTTGTTTAGCAACATCTCTCAGAGCTCCACTAATGCTGTGAGGTCCATTAGATCTCTGTTAAAACCCCTCGGCTAGCACATGTAATGGATTCACACAGTCGAGTAAAGCTTTTGGATAAAGTGACGCTTTTGTGATTCTGCTTGATCCATCAGGCTTGGTAATGGGTGAGACGCCTCATGCAACGATGCAAAGACGCACTTCCTTTTTCTCTGAGATTCTGTGGGAAAATGATGCTAATTCATCACGGCAAGCCTCCGCAGTCACTCAATCCACACGGCAAGAGTCAATGGAAGAACAAAGAGGAGGTGAAGAGAGAGAGAGAGAGAGAGAGAGAGAGAGAGAGAGAGAGAGAGAGAGAGAGAGAGAGAGAGAGAGAGAGAGAGAGAGAGAGAGAGAGAGAGAGAGAGAGAGAGAGAGAGAGAGAGAGAGAGAGAGAGAGCAAACAAACAGACAGCAGAGGAAAAACGGCTGTCTGCCGGACTTGTCAACTCCTACTGTCCAGGAACGCCTGGATTGGTCTTTAGCATCGATTGATGGAGGCCAACTAGAGCCTGGGTGAAAAACAGAGGAGAGGTGAGGATCTTTACCTCTTCAAATGACAAATACGCTGCATTACTGGGGGAAATGAAAGAGTACAGAAAGAGGAGAGATACTAAAAAGGGGCTTTTCAAAATATTAACAGAGAGCCTGTGAGGAAAAAGCTGGAAAAGATCCGTAAACAGTTTTTCTCGTTTAGACAGCTGGTGAAAAGTGAGAGGTGGACAGATTTGGCCAATATAAAACATATATATATCCTTTATTTACTCATTCGGTTGAATCAGAAAGAGTGATCCATAATAAAAATTTAGGAATTACATACTAGAATGGAGGATTTGTGACATCACACGAATTCAGAGGCAGAACAACTTGTTGCATTTTATAGACACACTGTTTTTAGTTAGAATAACCTACACCGGAAAATGTGCACAATAAGACTGGAAATGCAAATTAACAAAGTAAATGATTTGATTTCATGTTGACTTGTTCATGGTCTTATTGTAACTGTACGTTCACACCGCCGCCGACTTGAGCGTCAAAGAAGCTCTGGCCGCCCTGTCAAGCACGCTTGTCAAAAAGTACGGGGAAGCTTGTTGACGCTTTGGGCGCTTTGAACGCTCTGACGTTGCAGGGAGAATAGAAGTGTCACACTCACAACATGAAATGTAATAAACAGAAAAAAAACAAGCAATAAAGAGAAAAGAATAGTTAGCTATTGTTATTATTATTTGCGGTCAAATCGGTGTCACCGTGAGCAAATGAATTGCATTCCCGCCTTAAAACGAGCGTTCGTAAATATTTCAAATAAAAGTTGCGCTCATGCGGTCCCAAGCAAACAACGTCATGCCATAAATGATAGGAAACATAGGAATCCCAGCCACGCCGATTATTAGCTTTTCGGAACTAATGTTTTGGTAGGAACGAAAGTTTACATCGTATGTTTCTCCGGAATCAGCCAGCGCGAAGGACGTCTATATTCCGATTGGTTGCTGGCGTTTTGCCGCTGCTTGCCGCTGAACCGCGTCACAGCTCATTACCATAAAGTTGAGCTTCTTTCAACTTTCTGATTGACGCTCAAAACACAACGCCGATGGATTTGACGCTCCTTGCAGCTGAGAAAAGCCAGCTTCCATTGAAAATGAATGACTTCCGGGGGCTTTGGAAGCTCAAGTCGGCGGCGGTGTGAACGTACAGTTAGGCCGTGTGTCCACCAAAGCGTTTGTTCCCGTTTTTAAAACGCCATGAGAGTAACGAGGCGCTGAGCGTTTTTTTCACGCTGAAGCGGTGAGCTCTCGGCGAGAGTTGAAGAATGTTCAACTTTGGGTAAAACGCAGCGCTCATCACTGTCACTTTTTACCCAACCGTCCAATCACAGAGGAGGAGGGGCGGGACTAATACCACACCCACAACCCCCACATTCTGCTTGTACAACGTCAACAGATGACAACAACAAGCATAATAACAGAACAAAATGATTTAAAACAAGAATCTCAGAATCAACTCAGAAACAAAATATGTGTGAAATGAGATACTAGTAACACTTTCACGGATATTCCGTATCATAACAAGTGTCTCAACTGAAAAAGATGCTGTGCTGCCAAAACACCCTCAAGCGCCCATAGCTAGGCGTTTTCTGCAGAGCGTCTAGCGTTTTCACCTGGCTAAAAACGCTTTGGTGGACACACGGCCTTACTTATTCATCAGTTCACATTATTTAAAAAATGTCATAATTTTCCCCAAAAAAATTATAATTTCTTCCACCTATGAAACAACTATTTTTCCCCAATGTTGTAATCCACATGGGTGAAGCAAAACAAAATTAATAAATAATAGCACAGCCTATATTTCCTGAACCAATTAAGTCCCAAAGGATAAACTCAAGCCCTGTCCTATATTGTTTCCCACAGTGTCACATTATAGAAGTCAAATGCTCTGCAAATGCAATTTCTTGTTGTCTTTAAGCAGTAGTGTATAAAGAATGAGGGTACCTCAACGAGACATTAAAATAATCTGACAGGACCAATCAGCCCAAGCTTAAGTGTGTCCCATTTACCTCTAAACTCTATTTTTTCCCCCTGAATTATCTGTCTTCATTTCCTTCCCTATTCCATGCGGTGTTCATCTTTTTCTGCCCCTCTCTCTCGGTTTTCTTCACAGTATAAATCTCCCTTTTTTCAGCCCTGCTCTTCAGCTCTTTCAATTTGTCATTTTCTCCCTCCAGCACCTTTTCTCCTCTGTGATGTGCCCTAAAACGTCTCCTGGTTTTCGCAGCTGTTGTGGTGAGAGCTCAACTCAGCAGAAACACGGGTCCAGAGGAGAGCGGTAGAGCACGACTCAGCGCTTCCTCAATCATCCCTCCGTAGACCCTCTAACCACACACAAGCACTGACACTGACACATATAGATATATCACACCTGCCAACTAGGACTGCATGAAACAAGCAAAATAAATAAATATATATATATATATATATATATATATATATATATATATATATATACAAACATCAACGAATTTGCTGTAATTTGGCTTAAAATGGAAGCATAATATCAACTATACTGCCAATTGGATTGAAAATGTCCAAAACAAAATACAGTATGAATCGAATTAGAAATAATCCACACGGTTTTTCACTAAATAAACCCAAAGAATAATCTTAACCCTTTACAATAAGGTCCCATCAGTTAACATTAGTTCATACGTTAAATTACATTAACTGACAATGAGACGAACAAAAATTATTCATCTTTGCTAATGTTATTTATAAAGTTAGCTAGTTTATAAAAATACAACTGTATGTTAACTCAAGTCCATTAAATAATATTAAAGTCACAGTTGTGTTTATTTATGTCTGTTTATTTTTCTGTTATTCTGTTTGTGTCTAATTTAGTATAGTCTTAGGTTGTGTCTGAAATCGCCCCCTATACCCTCATACACTATTCCCTACATTATATATATATATATCGTAAATATTTGATATTTTGTCCCCATAAAGTATGGTTAAACAAGACACACACACACACACACAGACACACACACACAGACACACACACACACACACACACACACACACACACACACACACACACACACAGACAGACAAACTCTCATGCCCACAACTGCACAAATCCACAGTCATACCTGGAATGGTCCGCTGGGATACATCTCAGCATCAGCCTTCCTCCATTCAGGCCCCTGGTGTCCAGAGAGGGTCCAGACAGCAGAATCCACAGTGGCGATGCTCTTCACCCTCATCAGAACATTGAGTGTGCCTGCAGACACACACAAAACACAGCAGAGTTTAGTGGAGCGGTGACATGCTCTTTCCCTGGGTTGTGCGAGCACTTCTGGTTCTGGACTTTAGACTATCAGCAGTAAGTTTAGTCCACTTTGCAGCCTAGTCTGGCAGTAATAACATAGTATAACTTCATGGTGAAAAATGAGACATACACAACATTCATGAAATTAAAGTCTTATTCTACAGATTCGCTCAAAAATCACAAAAACACTGAAAACAGTAGATCAGTTTTTTGAGAAACTGCATAATCTCAATCAATCAGACGAGATGATCAAGAGATGCTCTTGCTATTTTTCGGTGCAATAAATTATTGCTTACAAACAAACAATCAGGATTTGACACAAATTATGATAGATCATTCCTTCTGCACTAATAAGATCCCATTGACCCGCCACTGGTGTCAGTAGATTAGCATTTCTCTGAGGCATTGCACAAACCCCGATTACACTCCTGTGACAAATATAAGATCAAATACATGACCATTGATTATCTTACCACCACAGCACAATGCACTGGTGTGGTTTAAAATATGCAAATAAAAATACTGTAAAACACGTGATTGCTAGCCTGGCTAACGTCAGACCACGTCTCATTGAGATTGAGACGTGGTCTGGGAACCACATGTTCATTTTCTCGTATTTGAGGCGTGGTTTACGAATGCCCAGAGCCGTTTATTGGGTGCTACGAATGTCTATCAAATGCGTCTGTACGTAGCTCATAGCCAATCGTTTTAATTATACCAGATGACGTATGTAGAGCGACAGAAATTAGACGAGGAAGAAGACGATGGGTCCGAGGTTTATGTGTACATGATGGCGTATGTATCTAAGGCTGCATCGAAAGGTAACTTCGCGTCTGCTGCCATGTTTGATCCATAGGTGTAAACAAACTGCATCGGTGTGTCGCATAGACGTCATCATCGTCTTGCCGCTCCCTCCCCGTTCTGTGTTTGGTCCCCTTGCTGAGGCGAAAATTTGGTCCATGGTATCCAGACTGCCTAGCAGCGTGAATAAAATCGCGCTGCACAAAGGCAGTATGGGGAAACCCAGGCTACGTGATTGCGTGAATTATTTTAAATGTAGTAAATAAAAGTCAGCGGTTATAAAGTTACAAATGTCAAACATTATTATTTAAAGTGCCCGTATTATGCTATTTTAAACATTCCTAAATTTGTTTTGGAAACGTAACACCAAGTAACTTTTTCTCTGCGGTCGCCCTACAGGTTGGAAGCGGAATTGTCCATTACCGCTGTGGTAAATAATTTAGCCTAGCGCAGCCTACTGTCGCACGCACGCTCGCTGTTTATCCAGCACCGGCTTTGGAATGAACGATGTCCACAGACAAGGTAGAGTATGTTGCATGATTTCATGAAAGTATGATGTGTTTTTCTTCATCAGAAATGAAGAAAAACAAAATAATGACTATTGTAACGCTTGACGTAAAGCAAGTCAAATTTGTAGTTTTCTTATGTCTCATTCGAACTACAGAAACGCGACCCAATCTGGCAATCTTACATAGCGTGGTTATAGCAGATATAGGACCGCAAAGCGGAGGCATACGTGCCTTTCACCCTGTTACGAATTATGAACCACTGAAACGATTTTGGAAACATTATTTTAACATAAAAAAATCTTACTTAGTGTTGCTTTAATATTCTTCTAATATACATTACACATCACCTCATTTCTCGAAGTCTGAAAATTGGTTGTTCGAAGACTCGTTCTCTCTAAACCCCTCCTTTCTGCGAGCCTGCTCTGCTCTGATTGGTCAGATGGCCCCGTCTGTTGTGATTGGTCTACACTTACATTGAGCGTCAGAAATAAAACTCATATTACCATATCTGAATTTCAGCTCCAAAGTCTTCCTCAGCACTTTATACACAGTGATACAAAAAGTAACAATGGCGCCGGTTTTACTGTAACAATTTGAACCAGAATCCTGTAAAGTGGAAGCAAAGTGGATTTGTAGCGCACAAAACGGTCTTATTGACATGTTGACATTATGATCCAAACTCTTCTAGTCTCAGTGTTTGAGGGCAGGTCAAAGTAGATGTTGTTCACGGGCAGCCAATGAAGACCATAGACTACCATTATGCAAATTATGCAAATAGGTTTGTAACAGGAAGTGAGACTGGAATTGCTAAACGACTCATTTCGCCGATTCAGAATGAGTTCTGTCATGTAGGAAGCAATAACTTTATTTGTTGTTCACTTTGATCTTTAAAACTTCGCATTCACAAACAGCTGTATTACACCCTGCATTAAAGATAATATTCAGAACATGCATAATAGGGGCTCTTTAAATATTATACTGCTGAAAAGTGTATTTTTTACATTTATTTTCAAGCTTTTTAGAAGTTTCGTATTACACGTTTAAATGTGTTTTCAACAACCTGTTACACATTAAATTATGTTATAAATGAAAACATTAAATCATGCTGAAACTCATTTGTCCATTGCTTAATAAGGAACCCGTGTATATGTATTTACCATAAACCATAGGCTTCCCTTTATAATTCACACAATTACATAATGCTCATCAGATCATTAAAAGTGCAGCACTGCTTAAAGTCACCACTAAAGCTGCATGTCTGGAGAAACAGGATGTGACATCATGATAAACGAATCTATATTCATCAGACGGTCTGTGAACACAATGAGAGTAGCACTCCATATACAACAAAGCAGAGGCATCTTAAACACACTGAGATTGTGTGAGGTTTAGTGTTAATATGAACGTCAGTATTGAAATCTGTCAGACACTGAACACAAACTCTCTCACACATACACACACTGATGATTGAAGGCAGTGAGGCCAAGTGGCATCTTTATGACTCATGCATTAAATTATTACTCTGACTTTGTGCTTAACAGAAACCAATATATAATTCAGTTGCACTTTGGAACAGAAAGAGAGCGAGAACAAACTTTTGCAGTGCCTCAAATGAAGCTCTGTCTCTGGACGTTAAGACACACACACACACACATATATTCACTAATGTTTCTAAACTTTCACCCTACATTCTATACGCTGCTCACGACATCTCACATAGAAGATTAAAGCAGACGGGTCCAGACGACCAGCCAGGCTTCACATTATTACTTATTCAGGAACAGCAGATATGAATGAATAACACAATGGAGAGAAGTGGCACACAGAAACATTAACAAAGCAAACAGATGGGTAGGTACTGTGACAAAGTGGCCCGTTCAAAGTACAAACCACATCCTAATAAACTCATCTAAAGCTGTCTGAACAATATCAGCAGACACTGACCGCAAATACATCAATCCAGGTGCATTTACACAAATATTTACAGTGTAGAGTCTTAGGGCTGGTTCACACAGAACACGTTTTGCTGTTAAAAACGCAGAGACGCAGGTCAGTGTAACAGAAAAAAAGCACAAGGTCTAGAGACGCGGTTTTTTAAATAAAAAAAAAAAAAAAAAACTCACTGACGCTCACTGACGTCTGATTGGGCCAGACACAATAACGGAATACGTTTGTTTGCCAAAAGTTTTGATGCAAATCGACCCGAGTTCGAATCCACCTTTTCCCGAACTAGCTCTATACTCCCTTTTCCCATCACATATCAGAAAAAAATAAGAAAATATTTGAAAAGTGTAAATAAAGTGTCTAACCTGTGTTTAATAATAACGTTTTTATCGGTTAGGGTTAGGGATAGATGTAGTTAGGGCGGCATCCATTTAATCATTTTAATAAATATAATAATTTATTGCATACCGTTTAATGTGCAAACAACACTGATGTGCACATAGATGCTATTTATATTTATAAATATTGGCAGATACTAACTACTATTTACACGTACTGCAAAGAAAATACTGCTATTTGCATAGTAGATACTTCTATGTGGAAGAAGAAGAGACGTTATGAGCAATGTCTTGTGACTATGTAAACTTTAACTTTAAGCTCAATCATTCTTTTTGGTAGCAATATGAATGGTTCATTTTAAGATAGAAAGCAATTTGTATTGAACAAGGTCATACATCTGAATAATGTCATTATAATACTGCACCTCAAACAAAAAACATGTGTTTTTGACACCATATATGGGCCCTATTTTAACGATCTAAGCGCATGGTCTAAAGCTCACAGCGCAAGTGCACTTACGGCGTGTCTGAATCCACTAGTTTAACAACGGGAAAAATGGTCGGCGTGCCCAGTGCATGGTCTAAAAGGGTTGTCCCTATTCTCTTAATGAGTAATGGGTGTGTTTTGGGTGTGAAGTGCAATAAACCAATCAGAGTCTCATCTCTCATTCCCTTTAAAAGCCGCGCCATGGCGGATTCGCTATTTACATGGCGGAATTTGCAAACGGAAAGACTGAACGCTTCTCTAGCGAGGAAACGGATCTGCTCGTGCGCAAGGTTAAAGTGTGCAAGCAGACCATCTACGGGATAAGCCGGATTCCACCATATCTTTATGTACACAATATTAATCTTTTACACAGTAATCCTTTTATTTGGCATGTTTGTGTGCTGCTGCGCGTCCCTGTGTGTGTAATAATCAGAGTGTAAGCGCGTAAATATTGCGCCACAAATATTGACTTTAGACCAGGTTCATTTCAGTTGCCTCAAAATAGCAACGCACCAACAATGCTCCTGAACACACCTCGTTTTCAGACCAGCAGCCCATGGGCGCGAATGCATTTGCAATTTAAACAACGTGGCGCAGGACGTGAAAATGATAACTGCGTCGGGCTGAAACTAGCAAAAAACACTTGCGTCGCGCTTGGCGCTGCATTGCGCCGGGTTTATGATAGGGCCGCATGTGTATAATCTGAAGTAACCATTCAGTACCATCTGTATGATGTACCTCCACAAGTCGTTTTTTTCTTGAGGGAGAAAAAGTCACTATAATAAAGTCCACATGTGTCATTGCTGTACAGACATTACAGTTTTCAAAGCGATTTGAAGAAAATCAGGAAACTTTTAACAGGAATGCTGTGTTGTATCAGAGCCCCACTATTAGCTCTCTGCCTTGGCTAAAAGCATCTGCCATGTTTCAATGGCCTCAATCACGCTGAAGAGGTGCTCGCTGGGTGATAAAAAAAAACTGAAATTGTGTGCTGGTGCATCTTTAAGGTGATTACACACACTCAACACATAAACCATTGTGTAAAAAAATAAAAAAAATAAATTGCACCAGGCACTTAAAAATCACTCTTGAGCAAAGACCTTTAAAATAAACAGCTAACCAACCCTTAATAAACAATTGCGCCTGTGTATATGGACAGGATCTACTAAAGGCCTACGGCTCCAAACGGACCTCTGTGCTGTCAGACAACACAACAGATCCAAACATCAGAGGCCCTTGGCTAACCTTGACACAGGTCAAACACAGCCAAACACTCATTCGTCTTTGTAATGAGCAGAAGATGGAGGTTGAGCAGGAAAGCTGGACGGTGGCAAGCAATTTTAAACCATGTTCAAACCAATGTGTTCAGTGTTTGCTTTCTCCATGATGTTTGCTTGCTTGAAAGCAGTGTTATTATGTTAAAGGGATAGTCACCATTTACTCACCCTCATGTTGTTCCAACCCTGTTGGTCAATGTGGTCCATCAACTGCCTGGCTACTGACATTCTTCAAAATATCTTCTTTTGTGTTCAGCAGAAGAAAGAAACTCATACAGGTTTGCAAAAACTTGAGGGTGAGTAAAGGATGACAGAATATTCATTTTTGGGTGAACTATCCCTTTAACTAAAACATTTGTTATTTGAAATAAAATAAATAAGTTAACTGAAATAAGATTTTTTTAAAAATATAGAGATGAAAAAAAAAAAACTAGGATTGTAGCTGCTTGCACTCCTAAACATTCTATAGTTGCCTTGACAAGAATTTTCAAGTTCAAAAGACTTCCTGTTACTCATTAGGAGAAGAATTTCTTTTTAAGTTGACTGTAATTGGACTTAATTAGTTGAGTTAACTTGAAATTGAATGTTATAGGTTGCTCAACTTTTTTTTTACAGTGTCATTTACTTACGATTTGTGATGTAGCTGCTGTCAGATCCAATACAGTTGGGCTTCATCTTTCAACAAAAGTTTCTTTGCAAACTCTGATGCGCGAGACACTGCAAAAAGATGTCTGTCTAGTACGTTTACATTGAAAAACAATGCTTTTGCGTTTTTTAACAGTTGCAAAGTAAGATTCAAATGTAGTTCCTATACAGTATGCGATTTCGGATGCAGCGAATGAATACATGCAACAGTTAGGGTCCATTCACACAGAACACGTGTTGATGGTTAAAGACACAGGCCAGTAAAAAAACAAAAACAACAAAAAAAACAAGGTCTATAGATGCATTTTTTGAAAGTTGAACTTCTTTTAACTTGAGCACTGCGTTTTTTAGAACATATTTTAGAACTCCATCTATTGCAAAAGACCCCAGACGTGAAAGCAACAGTTAAATGGGTCCATCTAATGTGCGTTTGCATAGAAAACCAATGGAAAAGCAGCGTAGAAATGTATTCTATGTGAATTACCCCAAAGTCTGAGCAAACAGGCCATTCATTCTTGTATTACCGAATAAAGTGTGTGCATCACTATACAAAAACAATGACTGGCAAAACACCATGTCAAGCCACTGCTGTCACCCACTAACAGGAAGGGTCACACTGTGATGTGTAATGAGTGAAGGATCTAATGTACTGACTTTGAAGACTGTGAGTGACTTCTGCTCTAATGGATCCACTGGCTGGACAACTCTCATTACAACTCCTTTGTAATGAACTTCAAGCCTAATAAAGTTACGGTCTAATAGAACATGCTATTGTGTTGCTCTTGATGAAAAATCGATTAGATTAGATAGTCTCAACAGTGTGGAAGAGACGGTGAATGATAGAAAAAGACAACATGAAATCAAATTTGACTATTTAAATGACGCACTTTCAGGGGTGCATGTTAATCCAATACATTAGCCTAATAGCACTGTGTTTATGGTATCTAATCAATCCCATTAAACCCTGCTATTTCAAAGAGTAACACAAAAATAAAAAAACAAGATAAATAAACAAAATTAAAAAACAGGAAATAAGAATTATTATTATCATTTTTAAATTTCACAACTAAAAATACAGCAGATAAAAAATGAAATGATGAAAAAGAAAAGAAAATAAGAAGGAAAAATAATAACAATAATGATGATGACTAAATAATTAAAGCAAAAATGCAACAGTTAAAGGAAGAGGAAATAAAAAAAAAAATCACTATTAAAAACATCAACTGAAAACTCTTTCCCTATAGTGTATTTTAAGTTGATAATTTTCACAAAACGTCCATGGCCCCCAGAATATTTTGTTGTACGAATTTCTGGACATAATATATATATATATATATATATATATATATATATATATATATATATATATATATATATATATATATATATATAATTTTAAAAAAGAACAGAGCCTCTGCTTTTAAAAAAATCTAGCTTCATGCATTTTTTTATATCAACACTAGAAAGTGGGTAAGTTCCATTAAAAAGCAACATTTTGAACAAAAAGCTGAGAACATCAAATTTTTGTCAAAGACTACGTCCAGATCAGATTCAGAATGATGTGATGATCAAAGCACAGATGGAGTAGATCGAGTCCATCAACACCCCCAAAGCTTCACAGTCCTAAAGCTCGTCCTGGGTCGACAGTAACCGTAGGCAGTTTTGATTAATATTATGTTAAATGATCAAGTTACTGTACATGTGCGTAAGCAATGCTTCTATCGCTTGTTTGTGCTTCCTCTTTGCTTATTTTAGGACCAAGAAATTCAGTACTCTTTCAGAAGATGCGTAATAGCGCCCCCTATCGCTTAACAGTTAAAAAAAAATATATAATTCCAACAATGGCGGGGATGGGGTTAAAAGATATTGTTAACTCTTGATATCAATTTAAAACACAAATACGGGCCTTCACCCTCTAACCAGACAATCCCATCCAGATATGCAGAGAGGGAATCTCTCTGTCTCTCTACTAGTAAAGATTTATTGATCCAGTTAAGTAATGCAACGCTTTTTCTGTAGGGCTATCAAACAGAGACAAGCCTCCAGATAACTGAGTATACTCCACACACACACACACACACACACACAGAGAGAGAGAGATGTTAAGATGTGATCAAATCTGTCTACGCACAGGTGAAGAACATTCAGTTTAATCAAATAGCTCAAACATGTGAGCATAAGAGAGCTTTTTGAGAAAATTTTTTTTTTTTTAATCATACCGCCCCTAATCTTTTGAACGGTATATATTGCGTACATTATGTTGTTCTGCAAATAGCGCAAGGCTAAAGCCTCAATGTGCTGATTAAGCTCTGCTGAATCTAATGGTAGTGTGGCTTAACCAACGCAGAGCTAATCTCTTCAATTGCTAATTGGGATGTAATCAAATCGAATGCAAGCACAGTGGCGCAAATAAAAGTCTAAACTCTCATCCTGCTAATGAGGTTGTAATTTATGGCCAGCATCGAGCGGCTAACACAGTCCTACACGTTAAGATTGCTAACAGGGACGTCTGTCTCTCAGTAGGGTGTCTCATGTAATGAGAGGCGAGCCAGCTGTGCCTCCTTCTCAGTTTAGCATCTGTGCCCACAGTGCCGCCCACATGCCAATGCTAATGATTAGCAGATTAGTGCACACAGGCAGTAATCAGCAGATATATGACGCCAACATTCAGACTATAACCGATAACTGCGACCAGTCACGTGAAGGATGGAGATGCAAACTGTTCAAACAGGCCTAAGCTGGTCCAGTCTGGTCACGCTGATAATGCCAGTCCGTTCTGATGGTCTTATGAGGGTTTTGGACAGGGAGATTTGCAGATGCAAAAAATAATTAATCAATTAATTTATCAATAAAATATCACACTTTGTTTGTCGTTAACATAGCTAAGCTATTCGATTAATTTCGATATATCGTACAGCCCTAATATATATATATATATATATATATATATATATATATATATATATATATATATATATATATACACTCACCTAAAGGATTATTAGGAACACCATACTAATACTGTGTTTGACCCCCTTTCGCCTTCAGAACTGCCTTAATTCTACGTGGCATTGATTCAACAAGGTGCTGAAAGCATTCTTTAGAAATGTTGGCCCATATTGATAGGATAGCATCTTGCAGTTGATGGAGATTTGTGGGATGCACATCCAGGGCACGAAGCTCCCGCTCCACATCCCAAAGATGCTCTATTGGTTTGAGATCTGGTGACTGTGGGGGCCATTTTAGTACAGTGAACTCATTGTCATGTTCAAGAAACCAATTTGAAATGATTTGAGCTTTGTGACATGGTGCATTATCCTGCTGGAAGTAGCCATCAGAGGACGGGTACATGGTGGCCATAAAGGGATGGACATGGTCAGAAACAATGCTCAGGTAGGCCGTGGCATTTAAACGATGCCCAACTGACACTAAGGGGCCTAAAGTGTGCCAAGAAAACATCCCCCACACCATTACACCACCACCACCAGCCTGCACAGTGGTAACAAGGCATGATGGATCCATGTTCTCATTCTGTTTACGCCTAATTCTGACTCTACCATCTGAATGTCTCAACAGAAATCGAGACTCATTAGACCAGGCAACATTTTTCCAGTCTTCAACTGTCCAATTTTGGTGAGCTCTTGCAAATTGTAGCCTCTTTTTCTTATTTGTAGTGGAGATGAGTGGTACCCGGTGGGGTCTTCTGCTGTTGTAGCCCATCCGCCTCAAGGTTGTACGTGTTGTGGCTTCACAAATGCTTTGCTGCATACCTCGGTTGTAACGAGTGGTTATTTCAGTCAAAGTTGCTCTTCTATCAGCTTGAATCAGTCGGCCCATTCTCCTCTGACCTCTAGCATCAACAAGGCATTTTCGCCCACAGGACTGCCGCATACTGGATGTTTTTCCCTTTTCCCACCATTCTTTGTAAACCCTAGAAATGGTTGTGCATGAAAATCCCAGTAACTGAGCAGATTGTGAAATACTCAGACCGGCCCGTCTGGCACCAACAACCATGCCACGCTCAAAATTACTTAAATCACCTGTATTTCCCATTCTGACATTCAGTTTGGAGTTCAGGAGATTGTCTTGACCAGGACCACACCCCTAAATGCATTGAAGCAACTGCCATGTGATTGGTTGATTAGATAATTGCATTAATGGGAAATTGAACAGGTGTTCCTAATAATCCTTTAGGTGAGTGTATATATACACTGTATATACACACACACATATATATATATATACATATGAAGAGGTCTTTTCCAAAACGCGATAAACGCCATTTTTAAAAAAAATGAGTTTGTCATGTCATTTTGCTGTGCACTGAACCTATTCACTGCTCCATCAACATTTCATGCCAAATCGCTACATTTCCTTGTTTAAAATGTACTACAAGATGCAGTTTCTTTCCAAAACGCGATAAGCGCCAAACCTATTTTTAGCCTAAACGCGATAAATCCTCTCAACTAATCAGAATTCGGTGAACGTTCTACGCAATCCAACAGGGTGGCGCTCTGAACAGAGGTTTGTTTATGTTCATTTATTCCTCAAAATGAGTGAGTTTTCTAGTCGACTAGTAGTAGTTCATTTAAGTTTAATCACATATTTCTATTGATTTAATTATTTAAATATGGGAGAGAAACCATAATGACCATTTTTTTAATTGCCTATTCCGCATCTCACGCATAAAGCTTGCCACAAAGAACCGACAAAAGTAATGATTAGGCCTATGCATGAAACTTTTGAATTGTTTATTTTTTAATTAGTGTTTTCTGTCAGATATAGCTGAAAAGATAAAGTTGACTATGCTGACTCGCCATCTTCGCAGTAGTGAACGCGCCTATAGAGAGAAATGCAAACTTTGAATTAGCCTACATACGCAGAGAGTAGCCAATTTCTTTTCGTTTTTTATTGTTTTGTTTAAATGTAGACATTTCAAGCTTTTTATAGATATACTTCTCAGGATTGTGAGGCAAGTATCGCTGTGTTTCGGTTCATTTATGTGATGCTCTCCAGATCACGCGCGGGCGCTTCCGTGTCCTGATTATATGTCTGCTTATATTTGCTTATTTATTTATTTATTATTAATCCAGTCAATTTGTTGATGAAACATTGATTAAAATGAAGATACAATTTATACAAAACGAAATTCACTTTAAAGCAAGGCTTTCTACTAAACAAAACTTAATAAGTGGTCAAAATCATGTCTGACCCATTCCAAATGTTTTCCGATATATTGGTCATCTTATGATCCTATCATACTCATCTCATGCGGTTCCCTTTTCATATAATCAACATAGATGAAAAAAAAAAATAACATTAGCCTATATTATTAAACATAAATATGAAACGTATGTTTAAGTTTTTTTTTAAACTTAGCCTATATGTAAGCGTCACGCCGCTCCGCTTTGTTCACATGCTGTGTAGCCTATACAAGCATGTGTGTGTGTGTGTGGTGGAGGGGTGCCCATCACTACTTTTGAATATCGTTATCATTATTAAATATTTTTAATAATTTGTTTTTTTTACGCATATGTAGTGGACAAATTGGTCCTACTTGTTACAGGTTTGACACTTTACTAAAAATGACTCTGAATGTATTACTAAATAACTTATTGAATAGCTATTGATATCATTACTATTTTCAGGTTCTGCACCAAATGACTTTTAGCCTAAATGTGTTACTAAATTTAATTTATAGTATGAGCCCCTGATTATATGTTACATGCTCTCGTTTTTTTTTTTTTAAGACAAACCATACAGTTTTGGAAAAAAATGATGGATTTATAGCGTTTTGGAAAAAAAATAAATTAACTTTTAATTTATCATAAACAATATTGTTGTTTGATTTAATAATCATTGTTCAACATGTTCAGACTGAGCCAATAAAACATTTTAACAGGATAAATTGAATATTCACAAAATGTGTGGGTCTAGGTAAAAAATGTAATTTTCCTGAAAACTATTGAAATGGATTTATAGCGTTTTGGAAAAGACCTCTTCATATATATATATATATACACACACACACATATATATATATATATATATATATATATATGTGTGTACTACAATACTGTAGTAGCAAATAAAAATACCTCTAAACTGGCATCTCTCATTTAAAAGCAGACAGAGTCAAATATGATGGGTTAGAGAGCTTTAGTAGACAGCTTGAGTATGAGGTTATGTGAATGTACACCCTAGGGTGATTTTGATCATGATTAATGAGATGAGCCTTTCAATTTTAATTTTCATTAAGGACCTGCTGTCCTCTCCGACTCCTAAATAGCAATGGAATTAATAAAACATACCCTTTGAAATATACAGTGCAGGCCTGCAGCAGGGAATCCAAAATGCCTTTGGAAAGCCGAACAGATTGAAGTGTGTTCACCAGCCGCCCCCCATCGCGAGCCCAGCCCGTGTCATGAGTGGCAACTGGCAAATAATTACACGGGTTCGTCTCATTAGAACAGGAGACAGACAGCGGAGACGCACAGGTAAAGAGAATGAGGTGGAGTGAAAGTAAAAGCAGACAGACAGTCAGAGAGAGAGAGAGAGAGAGAGAGAAGCACAATTTATGAGCCGTTAATGGGCTGATAAAGTTTGAAAAGAGAGCGCAGATAAAAAGCGAGGGGAAACAGTTACTTTCGGTTACTTTATTTGTCAAGCTGAAAAATGAGGAAAACAACAACAACAACAACAACTTTTGGTCCGCTGTCGAAATTTAGCTTGAAGGAGTTTTCTGTGATAAATTCCTTACATTAATGAGCAATTAAAGTCTGTGAGTACAAGTGTGTGTTAACAGGTTGTTCCCAGACAGTTACAGATCTTTGAACCCCATCAAAAACACCCATTAATCACTGTTCATGTTGCATTTATTTTAATTATAACAACATTATTTACTGTTTTATGAGTTATTTATGCCTTTGAGGTCGTAGTAGAGAGGTTTTGTCAGATTGAGCTTACTTCTAGGGACAGTTTTGTCATCAAACTATAGTAAATCCCCACCACCCATACATACATATAGTATCCAGAGCAAACAAACACATTTCTAGAAGGCTCTGCTCCAAAACGTAGTCTGCTGTCTAATTAAAAAGCATTTTAGGTGCGATTCAGAGGCTAATTCTGGTTAGCTTTTCAAGAGACTTGTAGTCTTGTCTTAGTAGTGTTCTGAGTGGCCGTTCACACAGGACATGTTCTTGCATTGAAAAGCCGCTAAAAACAGTGCAGAGCAATGGACCACAACGTCTCAAAGAACATTTTTAAAAGTTGAACTTAATTTAACGTGACATGGTGTCTAAAAAAAGTGGCAACAGCCACAGATGCCCACTTAGCACATGTTGCCATAAAACAACAATGAAAATGTAGTGTAGACGGATGATAGAACGTGTCCTGTGTGAAAGGCCCCTGAGGCAGTGTCACATGTTTCCTTAACATAGAAGACAATTCCATAATGCATTGTGACGAGTGAAAAAAAAAAAATAGCGTAGCGTATATAAAATGTTAATCTAATCACAAGTTGACTATTCTAGCCAATGTTTGTGTGTGAAGTGTACTCTTTTAGAATTACTACTGTGTGACGCTGATGTGTTTTTATGTTTTATGGGCACTTTCCATAGACAATGTTTTTTATCCTTTACAAACTGTATATTCTGTATATCTCTTTACACTAACACTACCCCTAAACCTACCCATCATAGAAAACTTTCTGCATTTTTACATTTTCAAAAAACATTACTTGGCATGATTTATAAGCTGTTTTCCTCGTGGGGACCAAAACATTTCCTCACAAGGACAAGGATTTTGGAAATTGATATCTTTGTGGGGAAATTTTGTCCCCATAATGTAGGGTTTACCAGGGCACACACACACACACACACACACACACACACACACGACTGTCTTGGAGCAAAGAGAATAGACAGATGTCACTTTGAAACAAACCTTAATGATTTAACAGTCACGATAAATAAGTAATGGATGTGTGGATGACATCACCTCTCTCTCTCTGACTGTCTGTCCTTCACTGTCTTTGACCTTCTGGTGAACGCTACTCATAAAGCACTACTTTCCTTGACAGATTCAGCTCAATGCTGCGGTAGAGGAGAGCGCTTTTCAAGACACAGCAAACTCAAGTTAGAAGCTGAAGTATATACACATGTGTATGCACACGCACAGATTTCTGCAGGGAAACGCCGTCCTCAAACTTCCAGCCTGTCATATCGAGACCCCTTTCCACTATCCAATCGATTCTCCATGAATGCAACAGCAAAACAACAGGTAACCAAAGTAAAATAGGTTTCAAAATCGAGAATTGAAATATTTTTGTCTCACTGACTGGGATGGTGGGAATTCATACTGGGGTTAAAGGCTCACCAATATGTTTCCCGTTCATGTTGTAGTAGAAGGAGACACAGTATGGGGTTCTGTTGGTCCCCGTCGGTCCTCGCGCCGCCGTCACATTGTACAGTGGAGAGAGCAGACGAGCTCGGTCCCCGGCCTGACGGGGCCGCGACGTCTCAATGTACATGTAGAAACCTTTATTGTAGAAGGAAAGTACAAAACACATGTGTTACCACAGGGTTTTTCAAAGCGGTCAGGAGCAAAAAAAAAAAAAATGTGTCTGCTGTAGCCTGAAGGTGTCTGTATCACTTTTACTAGCACTATGTAACTTCGGGTTTCGGGTAGGAACCCGAGCACAAAAAGAACTACAAAATTCGACCGCTTTACGGCATACCTCACTTCCCCAAATTCTAACGTGAGAGCTCAACTCGCATTTGACTGCCGTCTGTATGTTGTCGTCATGGCTGAACCAACAACTACTCGGAAGATGGCAAAGATTTTGTCAGAGGACACAAAAAAAAGAAAAAGGGAGAGTGATAAACTAAAAGCCAGGACGAGGATCAACATTGGTCCAGCGTTCGCTCGCTGGCTAAAGGAGGAGGAGGGGTGCCCGACCGATGCTGACCTGGCCGTCATGCTTTTGGACTAACTTAGTAAGTTAAATATATTGCTTGCGCAATATCTCTATTTTTCCGAATTTGTTGTCTGTCTGGCCATGTTACGGAATCTATCTTGTCCTCCATTTAACTTCATGTATCAAGTAGAGTAGCGAATTATCAATCTGGTAGCTAGTAGGATGCTATAAGTGATATAAGTCACAACATACTGCCGTTATTTTTTTGCTTTCAGCTCATATTTGTATGTGTGTAAAAGGACAAACAAACTGACGCCTAAATAACGGCAGTATGTTGTGAGTCATATCATTGTTACACGATTTCCCGACTACACGATTTCATCTCCAACCCTGATCAAACAAACCTGACTTTAATTTTAAAGAGATCCTGAAGACGTTAATTGTTTGCTTCAGGTGTGTGTGATTAGGGTTGGAGATGAACTGTGCAGGACAGACGATCGGCAGGAGCAGGATTGGGCAACCCTTGTCTATGCGACATACCTGATCAGACATTGTTTTCTGTGTACTTTTATTCAATTTATTTTCTTTATATAATATATTTTATTAATCTTATATTTATATCATTATTTTGTTCAATAGTGAATCGATTATCTTTCTTCAACCAACAAGTCAACTACTGTCTGCACACACACAATCTAAAGACACGGGAGGCTGACCGGTTGACTGTTTGTGGACTTTTGCGACAGCGCTGCGGCGCTTGTGGCCTCTAGGGGAAAATTACAGGTCGAGCGCCACTAGTGGCCAAAAGTTCCACAGTGTGCCTTTAAATAAATAAAATAAAATAAATAAAATAACAAAAAAAAATCTGTAAAAAATTCTGTAAAGGTACGATATTTAGTTTGAAAAAGTTGTTTCTAAAAAAAAATTGTTTCTATTCAAATGTATACACCCATAATTACTGTGATAGTGTGTTGGTGGATGAGGGTGTAATTTGTGCATGTTTTTACCTTCTTTCGTCCCACTCCTGTCCGTATCAGGCCCTGTATTAACCGACCGCTTGGGATTCTGGGTGAGATGGTTCTGTCTGGTCCAATCAAACACATCGCTGCGGTCTTGAGTGAACCCACATATCCTAATATCCTCAA
Organism: Tiaroga cobitis; assembly: GCA_030578255.1. Taxonomy (NCBI): domain Eukaryota; kingdom Metazoa; phylum Chordata; class Actinopteri; order Cypriniformes; family Leuciscidae; genus Tiaroga; species Tiaroga cobitis. The sequence continues at coordinate 40,580,785 of CM060603.1, forward strand.
AGCCACACACTTGATCTAAACACACACAAACATGAAACGGATTTGAGATTCACCTTAGTTAATTGCCACTTTAACATGTTATGATTAAAGTAAAAAAAATACTCTACGCAAGCTCATGAATGCAAAAATGTGATACTGAATATTAAAATATGTTGATGCACAATTCATAAGCATTGATACAAGGGGCGCTATAGAGTGCCGAAGTTACGACGTCACTCTGTAGGCCAAAACGCGGAAGTGAGTTAGCATTTTAGCACTCCCGGTTCCCTCGCTCTAAAGTCTATGGGATTTTTGAATGGGTTTTTGCTAAATCGCCTGAAATAAGGTCTGTGGTGAACAAAGCCTCTAAATATTTTCACGTTTTGATCTATGACATAGAACACACAGTTATAACCTGCTTGTGTTTTTTAAAAACTTTATATAGGCTTCAAAATGTATACATTTTGGATTAACTTGTAAAGATTATCTTGATAGACAAAAAAGGGTCACAACTCTTTGTTAAACACAGATCTTATTTTTTGCGATTTTCCAAAAGTCTATGGGGAAAATGCATAGCTTTTCGATCGAGGGAACCCATGCGCCGCTAGCTTCCGAGTTGTCCTACAAAGTGGCGTCATCACTCCGGCACTCTATAGCAGCCATTATCAAAAACTGTATACGTCGTTCAGGTCAAAGACTGTCCCAAATGAAGCATTACAAATGGAAAATCATATGGGAATTGAAGTGCAATATACATCAGAGTTAGCCTGGGAAAACCCAGATAACTTCCGGCAAATTTAGATATTCTTATATAGATATAAGAGCTCATTCAAGCCCATTTCCAATCCGTCGAAATCGAGGGACCAATCAGAAACGTTGGGGCGGGCTTTACACGATGACGACAGCGCTGGGATTTTGAAGCAGATTATTTTGTAGCCAACATTACAAAGATGGATGCCGCCGTCGAACATCACTCGTTCGAATCAGCTATCGCGTCTGTTTTAAGCGATTTGAACGTTTCCTTTTTGTTAAAAACCGAGCAAAGAACAACACTCGGAGATGTTTCTCCGGCGGCCGCCGCTCTGCATACGTCATCACCTTCATCGCTCTGATTGGTTTTAGGTCTACCCGCGATGTCCGTTGGTGACGCCCCTCTGGAAATGATTTGTCTATGACGCTTTGCCAGACCATAACTCAGTTACAACTGAGAATGGTCTGGTTTTAACCAGACTACATCAGAGTGATTGTGGGTGTGCAATCTGAAGCTGACATTTGCCTCATAATAGCGCAAGAATGCAGCTCAATCTGTTAAGCATGGGTAAGCACTCGCACCTGCGTTTGCGTACTTGCATAAAGTATTTTCCAGGCCTAATACTGATGAGTAAATCTAAGGAGAAGGTCTGTAGGTTCTGTTATAAGGAGGCTTCTCCACAGGCTCCTCTAGAGAACTGAAGTACTCTCAGCAATGCCGCGTTCACAGCGATTACCCTCATTTAACAAACACAGAATACTGTAGTTAGTCACCCAGGACGTCTCAATTCACACTTTAAATGGCTGATTGACTCATGACTCATTTTCCATGTGTGAGAGAAGACAGAGCGATGAATGAATGGAGAATAATGCAGGATTTCCATGTTGTGGTTTGAAATCACCATTCTCTCTCCTCCACAAGCATCCAGCTCTTCAATTTACTCTGCTGATCTCCAGTCTGTTTTAATTTATGTTTTTTTTTTCTCTTTGTAGCTCTTTGGCAAAGCTCTATGCTTATGCTGCCAGTAGAACTGTGTTGAATTTAATTGGGAAGAACTGAAAGGCAGGGCAAGCGTGAGATGGGAGGACGGTTTAGAGGAGAGAGAAAGACAACACGCACAAAAGCATCATGGAAAGAAAAAGTAAAGAACTGTCTTACCTGAAGGTCTTGGATAAGTATAGGCTGCAAGAGAAAAGAAATAAAGATTATTTAAATATATACACATCACACAAGGCTGTATGATATAACTACAAAACACTACCGAAAAACGCTATATTTTTCAGCCTTTTGACAAATACTAAATACATATACAGTATATTTGACTATATTCATATAATTCCTCAAAAATAGCACTAATGTTTTGTTTCATATATAATCTTGAACTATTTTTTGAAAAAAAGTATTAATTTATTATTTTTAAATTAGAAATTAGGTTTAAAAAAATGATGCAAGCAATAAAATCTGTAAAAAAAAAAAAATAGTTAAAAGGCATTTTTTCTACACTTAATAAACACAAGATATAATTTTCCATTATAGAGACCAATATAAAAATATGTAATGTAGTACTAAATAGCATAATTAACAATAAATCAATAAATAATATTTACATCCATGTGTTTTTACCAAACATTTGGATATAAAATAAAATAATAATAATAATAAAAACACACACACACATATATGTATATATATATAATTTTTTTTAAGTAATAGCAATAAATAAATACTTCTGTATCTTACCACACATTTTAATATAATATAAAATATCTACAAATGATAAAACACATTAATTAAAAACATTTGTATGCATTAATAATAGTAGCAGAAAGTAACATATCATAAATATATAACCCAATTTAACATATAATACAAAGTGTATACTCGTGTATGGGATTGTTGTGTGTATCACAGAAGGGTTTGATGTCTTCCAGCTGCATTTATTCTGGAGCTCGGCCATTTTTTGGTCTGCTGAGAGCAAGTGCTGAGATTGGGAGTGTAAGATTGAAAGACTATCCAATGGGATTAGATTCTATCAGGCGTTTCTGAGATTCAGACTCGGCTCTCGCACTGAAACCGCTGGCCTGTTCCTGCTGTTCTGGAGCCATCAGCAAACTCAACACACGATGGCTGCCATACTTTTGACAACTCAATTTAACATAATCCCAAAAGCGAAACCTCACATTTGAAATACATGACCTCTGTTGATGGGAATCATGAGGAATTTAACAATTCTGGCTCAGATTCCCATTCCACAACTAGCCCAGCTTTGCTTTGTGCTTGCCGACACTTACGAAAAAGAAGTATACTTCAAGTTAATTTTATGAAGTATACTTAAGTAATGTTCAAGTATATTTTCAAGTATAATTATGTAGTAAGTATACTAATGTCAATATGTACTAGTAGTAAACTTGTAAGTGTACTATTTTAATACTATTTTAATACCGCTTGGGACTAAATTGGCCCACTTGCAGTATATAAAAGTGTACTATAAGTTTAACATTAGTAAACTTTAAGTGCACAACTAGTTCATAATTACATTTCTCATTTGTACTGCAAGTGAACTTATGGGTATACTAGTAGTTTACTATTTTAATACTTGTAGCAAATTTTTAGTTTATAAAAGTACACTTTGAAGTATACTCTCAGTTAACTACTAGTTTAGTAGTTTTATACTACAAGTTTTGTCACAGTTCTGTCACCCTTGTCTGGGTTTTCTCTTGGTTTAGCGAAAGAGCTGTGACACTCCTGGTTTGTCATGCGTTTGTGTTTAGTCTGGTATTTTGTGAGCACATGGCTGTCATGTTATTTCTTTGTGCCATGTGCTCTCCTGTCAATTGTCAAACCCCGCCCATCTTGTTATCTCGTTATTGTTAAATTTTCCCCACCTGCCTGCCTCGTTACCCTCTTACGTTTGTTCCCCTATTTAATCTCCCTGTGTTTGCAGTCCTGTGCTGGTTTGTTGTCCATGTTCCTTGTGTTGCCTAATCCTGCCTGTTATTATTCTTGTTTTCCCCTACGAGGGAGTTTTGTATGTTTTTTACCTAATAAATATACCCATTTGTTATGCACTTGAGTTCTCGCACCTTGAATCCACCCATTCCGTGACAAGTTTACTGAGAGTACATTAAAAGAAACTGTGCAAGTATACTTGCAGTTTAAAACTACCAAACTAGTAGTTTACTGAGAGTACACTAAAAGAGCAAAAAGAATATATAATTAGTAAACTATAAGTTCACTTAAAGAAAACCACTAGTTTAGTAGTTTTATACTAAAGTTTCTTTAAACTTTTCTTTAAGTGAACTTAACATTATACTTATAGTTTACTATTTATTTTTAGCACTTGCAGTAGGCCTATACTACTATGTTCAAATGTTATTTTTTATACTTGAAAAATACCTTTAATTTTAAAAACATTTTATTAGCTTCATGCATCCTCTTTTATCAACACTTGAATGTTGGTAAGTTTCATAAAGAAAGGCAACATTTTAAACAAGTTGAAAAAATCTCATTTTTGTTAAAGACTACGCCTTGATCAGATTCAGAATAATGATCAAAACACAGTTGGAGTAGATCGAGTCCAACACCCCCAAAGCTTCACAGTCCTTTTCTCTTCATGTGTAACGCTTCATTTCATTTGGTAACATTAAGCAGTTTTGATTTACACGCTGTTTAATGTTTGATGATCATGTTATTTTACATTTGCGTGAGCAATCTTCTATCACTTGTTTCAGCTTCTTCTTCTCCTGAGTTTTGATACGCAGATTCTAGAAGATGTGTCATAACGCACCCTACTGTATAACAGTGAAAACATGGATAGCTGGAAAATCCAGTCAATGGCGGAGAAAGTGTAAAGTAGAATTAAAGTAAATTTCTATGAACACTACCAGTGGACTATCCTGCACAAACATTCAGATACTCAGAATTAGAAAAGTGTTTTATATCAGTATTTTAATCAATATTTTCAAACAATGTAAGTTTCATAAGACTGTATATGAAAAACTACGTAAAAAAGTATATTTAATAGGCTACTTGATCAAAAGAGTTAACACAACTACAAGACAAGTGTACTTTGAATACTAAATTATACTTTTAAGCATATCTCGATCAAAAGATTGAGTACAAGTACAGGCCAAATATACCTTTCTCTCAGTATAAGTCAAGTACACTTAAGAGTAATTTTAAGTATATTTCTGAGAAGTAGGGCCTACATAAAGTATATTTCTGAGAAGTATATAAAATGTAGACTGAAAGTATGCTTTCTTATTTTTAGTTGAAAAGAAGTATACTAATATAACACTTGAATAAACTTATTTTTCGTAATGGATTATTATCGCTGTGTACAAGATCAGGTTCAGTTCCATGCTTATTTTATTTACTCTATAAGCTATTCCACCTGAAAGCTTGAACATGTTAGCTTATAAGACAGTGTGTAATATTATGTAAAAAAAAAAAAAAATTAATAAGCTACTTAATCAAAATAGTAAACACAAGTACAAGCCAAGAATACTTAATTATACTTTTAAGTATATCTCGATCAACAAGTATATAGGCCAAATATACTTAGACTTTTCTGTCAGTATAAGTCAAGTATACTTAAGTGCAATTTGAAGTATATTTCTGAGAAGTACATAAAGTATATTTCTGAGAAGTACATAAAAAGACTAAAAGTATACTTTCTTATTTTTTTTTTTTAGTTTAAAAGAAGTATACTAATAGCACACTTGAATAAACTTCTTTTTCGTAAGGGCACATACAAATATCAAGATATCAAAATTAAACAAGATTGTTGTTTTCCTACCTGAATGTAAAATGTGAACTTTCATAATATGAAACTTCCAGTGAATATGAAATATATTGCAGATATATTGCAGATCTCTGTGCATTTAAACATCAATACAAAAGTGAATAGATACGAGGAGCCTACACATTCAACAACTGATAAGTGACATCTTGCATGCAATATGATGCAAATACCAAATGACTTGCATAACTGTAAGGTGACTTACGTTCGGAGTACTGTATGGTGCGTGTGACTGTGTTTCCGGTGCCGTAGTTAGTTATGGGAGTAAGGCTGACCTCATACGACAGGGGAATACGCAAGTCCGTCAGCGTGTAGGACATCAGCACACCTTTCACTGGCTCTTTAGTGGTGATCTGCTTGGACAAAACCATCTGTCGGCTCTGCAACGAGAGGAAAGGGGCTTGAATCATCATATCATGATTAAACGATATCTCAATTAGTTACCATTTATACTTGTCTTAACATGAAATCATCCACTACAGTTCAAACGTTTGGGATCGGTAAGACAAGACATCACGTATGCTCACCAAGGCTGCATTTATTTGATCAAAAAGTATAATTTTTTGCGAAATATTATAACCATTTTGAAAATCTATTTTCTTTTTGAATACTTTTTCAAATATATTTAAAAGTTGTTTTTTTTCCTGCAATTTATTTCAGCATCATTACTCCAGTCTTCAGTGTCACATGATCCTTCAGAAATCAATATTATTATTTTATAACATTAGAAATGTCTTTACTGTCACTTTTGAAATGAATGCATCACTGCTGAATTACTAAAATCTCACTGACTCAAAACGTATGAATGGTAGTGTATATACATATACACATGTATATTAGTACATTATTAAATGTTTTATAATTCCACATTTTTGAAGAAATTATTGTTTTTATGTGTTGAAGTCTTTTGTGTTGCCATCTGTGGAGTAACTCATGAATAATTAATTACTTGTTTGTAAAAAGTTGCATTTAAAATCACTTAAAAAATCATTAAGCTTTGAAATTTATGGATGATACAACACTGATGTCAAATGTTGCACTATTATTATTCCTCAGCTGTTTTTTTAACAGAATCACCCAACAATAACGAGTCGCATGTATAGCCGTGTGTCTCATAAGTAGAGCTGGCATTATTAGTAACTATTTCATGAGGGGGAAAAAGCAGAAGAGGGGAAAAGAGGAGGAGAAGAGGAAGATAGAAGAAACTGCAATATGTCAATGGATACAGACACTCGCTCATCTGACCATACGGCTTTTCACTTTCATAAGCATTTTCCCTTTCAGTGAGGACAGAAGATGTGCGCTGGAAACTTGTTGCATCACTAACCTCCACAGAACCACAGAAAGGCCTTCAGTGCAATGATTTGCTGAGTGCAAGGTCAGCTGGTATCCAGCCACCCTGCTGTAAGAAGCTTTCGCAGTCTTTCCTCAGGCACAACAGCGGTGTGCTGACTAAGAACACTTGCTGAAACAGATCAACTTGTCATCTCTACTTTGGCTTTCCCATGGGATATCTCACAACGCCTCTGAATGCTGCTGGGTTTTAGGCATTTCTAAAGAAATTTTAGCGAAACAATAGCTTTTTATGTGTGTGTGGTGTTTGTTTTTTGCCTAAGCTTTGTGATTACCCCTTTAAACGTATGATTCACTTTACAAAAGGGCATTTACTATTGCAGGTACTGTTTACTACAAGTTCAAACACTAGCAACTAAAGCAATGCAAACTCTTAGGTCGATTTCAATCTAAATAAAGCACTGCACTCTTATTATTATCAATGTTGAAAACAGTGCTGCTTATTTTTATTAATTTTTTTTGTGTGTGTGGAAACCATACACTACCATTTAAAGGTTTGAGGTATGTAATATATATATATATATACAACTTTAACATCACAGAAATAAATTATATTTTTAATTATATTAAAACAGCTATTTTAACATGTAATAATATTTCACAATATTACTGTTTTTACTGTATTTTTGATCAAATAAATACAGCCTTGGTGCATTTAAGAGATTTCTTTCAAAAACATTTCAAAATCTTAATGTTTCCAAACCTTTGACCGTTACTCTCTGTATGGCCAAAAAAATATATAAGAACATAAGAAAAATAGTACCTAAATCTAAATCAGCAATATATGTTGGTCATTTTTGTATATTATAAAAAATGGACTTAAAATGTATACCTGAAAATGCCATTTTGGCCGTATGGACCATTAACCGTGAGGCAGGGGTAGAGTCGGCATATTGTGTTATGATTTCTCCAATTCATACAAACAGTTTGCAGTTCCGTTTGGTGCCGCAAAAACTATTAGCCTAGCTGTGTCTTATTAGTGGAAATGAATGTGCAGTGAGCTGTTCCAGGTCAGCTCTCACTCCCAGAGGATGTGTGGTAATCACAGGGCCGACGGCACCGCGCCAGTCCAGGCTTTTTCCATGTGGAATTATGGGAAACGTGGCAGCAGCCCCATGGAAACAGTGCACAAAGGAATGAGAAATTATCTTCAGCTCCGCATGGAGACCCAGGCAGCAGGTAAACCCGCCGGCATTCCCTCTAAACATGACACACATGCATAAGTGTGTGTGTGTGTGTGTGAAGCTTTTTTTTCATCCTTTGTTCCCCCTTTTCCAGGTAGGAAGTAGAAGCATAGCTGTGATGTTAACCTGGCTAGTGAGGTCAAACACATTTGTTATCTGTCTAATTAAGTGCCAGCGTAAACCCCTGTTACTGGGCCGTTCACCGAGGCAACATGGAGTGGTGTGCTGCCACGTCCAACACTAAACCCACTCGAGCCTACACAATGCATGCCAAGACTTAACAGCCGTATCTAACACACACACACGCACACACGTGCAAACGTCCGCCTTGTAAAAGTCACAGATAAATTGTCTCCGCTTTGCTGCTCCTCTCAGTTAACAGGGATTTTCTGTGTATCTCTCTACATCTAAATTACCACACGCATCGTACACACACACACACACGCACCAAGGAAGGGCGGCAGTGCTTAATGAACAAAATAAATATATAAAATGAGAGAATACCTGATATTACAGAAATAAAGAAAAGCAAATATTATCAAATATGTGATCAAATCAAAAAGGCCATCTTTAGAATATTGTCTTTGAACTTCCGTTTTTGCGGTCGCTCTGTATAATTCTATGGCATTGCTGTCCAGGAGTAATTGGCTTTTGAAGTGGATTTACTTCATGTAAAGTTAACGAAAGTTATCACGAGGATTGTACTGTTTAAATCAGATGTCTTAACAAATGTCAGTCGACCGGGAAGATTTTAAAACGAGCCGTTCATTCATAAATACACAAGATCGCTGTGAAAATACAGACCGGAACACAAAAGACAAAGAGCGCAGGGCTGAAAAGGAGCGGGGCTACATAAGGTCTATAGAATGCAAAATATAATAACGCAAAATACATATGACAGGAGGCTGATTATCCTGTTGATAAGACGATACCGTCCAATCATGTTCGCATCGATCCACGAATCTTCAAAAAATAAATAAATAAATACTAACTATATTTACTAACTTGACACTCAGAGAGCATTTCTTCTAGTTACGTCCAAATTAAAATCACTGATAAATGAATGAAACAGTTTTGTATCTCAGCTAGCTTAAATTAAACGCCTAACATATTTAGCAAGGATTTGTTTGTACAACAAGAAGGTGACTATTAATAATAATCAGGGCTCAAATACACACAAAACAATGTCAAAAAGCCAGGTTTTTTTTTTTTTTTTTTTTTTTTTGAGCATTCACGTAAACACAGCCAGTAAAGTTTTAAGAGAACATAAACGGTTGAGAAAGAAAATGCTTGTGTAACAGTATACTGTAATGTATCTGTGTGTCAGGTCTTAAAGTGACAGTAGCCTAATATACCGGCTGCCAAATTATGAGATAATATTGAAAATATCTATATGGCAGTTTTCTACCATGGTATCGATGTCATAATTGTGGCCAGTGAAAATGCTAAAAGCATTGTAAAAAAAAACACAAGCCACAGTGGCTGGTGAGCAAAAAAGTTAATGTCAAGCCCTGATAATAATACAATAATATAATCAAACTAAAGCTAGCATATTTTGCTTACATGATGAGGAGAGAAGACTTGGAATGATGAAAGAAATCAGAAAACAGAAAGAACAAGATTAAGGTGTTTGGAGGCTGTCAATACAGAGCCCTGCACATGACATATATTCATATATATGACATATATAAAACATATATTCTCCTGACCATGAAGTAAGAATTTGTTCTCTCGTTTTAGTCATTTGTGGCCACGATTTGCAAATTTGTTCCCTTCTTTTAAAGGGTCACTCCACCCATTTCAACATTAATCTTTATTGAAAGTGGGTTATATATGTAGTCGAAATGTAAAAGAAATTTTGAATTTGGTGCCCTCTTGACCGAGAAAAGACAGAAAATAACTTTAGGGCGCATTTGTATGTAAGACAACAACTCCCACAATGCACCACATTGCACAGCTCCGCAAGCCACTCCCACTAATCCAGAACAGCGCGCAAACATCAGAGAAATCCCTCTTCCGTCTACAAGGCTAGCTCTAAAAAGAGTTTGAAATTAATTTCACACAAAATGTCTAGTTAGTTGGCTGTGGCGAGCAGGACGAGGGTGAGAGGACGGCGCGAATGATAATGAATGACAACTGTGAGACGCAGCGGTCTCATATCTCTCACGGAGGAGCGGAAGCACAAAAGGAACAGGCCTGATTTTATGTTTTGTTTCTGTTGTGTGTGGCCAGCTGGCTTATACTTTTGTTTTGTATTTGTTTATTTTACTATTAAAATGTTTAAATGTTCGCCGGTTCCCGCCTCCTTCTTCCCACAACAACGAACTCCGTTACATTGGCAAACTCATTAGCGAATTACTCCTCGTTTGTATTTCGTTTCTATGGTGAATTATTGCTTGATACCGGGATGTTCAGTCAGAACATATGCGGTGCGACACTAGGATGGTTCACATCACAACACAAACGTCCGTGTGCTCGTCTGATTCAGAGATTTCGTCCAGGAGAAATTGCTATCGTTGAAATTCTCTGCAGCAGACGGACTCTATCTGTGTCCGTAGCGCACAGCGAGAGCACAGGCACCAGCAGTCCGCCCAGCTCGAACCCGTCCGGGCTCCTCGTCCACGACAGGCAGCCGCCTCCTGTTCCTCCAGCAGCCTCAGCTGCTCTTCACTATATTGCGGCTCGTAAAGATAACCACGACCAGCGGATTCGAGCAGCTGAATTTCAGAATCCTCTACTTCCATATCAAGTTTAGTTTCTTCCATATCGTGTTTAGTTTCTTCCGTCATTGTCATAACCTCCTATCTTCACAGCGCTTGTTAGCTTAGCTTATAAACAAGATGGCTGATATTGATTTCAGTATCTACAAGTGAAGTCCCACCCACTGATCTGTGATAGCTCTGTTAGCGCATTAGGTCCAACCTATGGGCGGGTTTGAAAGGGTGGGATCTAGTGCTTGTAGTCTTTACAGAAATCCCTTCTTACACTTCCTCCTACAATGACGTAAAATGACGATTTTTGCGTCATTGTAGGAGGAAGTGAAAAAGGTAAATAGCAGATTTCTCTCGTCTCAGGGGAAAATGAGAGAGTGTTGCACGACCATTCAATAGTATGACTAGGTTTCTAACAATGGAAAGCTTAATGCAAATGGGTGGAGTGTCCCTTTAAGTAAATCGTGCATAATGTAATACTTCATTCCCTCGATTTAGTAAATCATGGCCACGTTGTACTCAACACATTCCCTCGTTTTGATCTAACTAAAACAAGGGAACAATTATTATATAATGTGCACATGGTTCATTTAAACGAGGGAACTGATTCTTACGATTTGCCCAAAAATGATTAAACGAATTAGTAAAATGTGCTGACGTAATAGTAAGCCGTGGGAACAATTTGACAATACTTTTCCTTGACTACTCCATATTTAATAACGGAGTGAAAATATGGAGAAAAATCTATATTTTTGACACTACATTGAACATACTTTATTATTTCCTTGACTACTTCCAAAAACAACAGCCAAATTAAAATTTAAAAGAGCTGAACAACAGCTAATAACAAATATAAAATAGAGAAAATATGCATGTTACTTAATATATTTAAATAAATTGCATTTTTTTGTCAAATGTCTTCATAAGTTGGTTATGATATTTCAAAATATTTGCCAAACCTGTACACACACACACACCTGTGTTTTATACCTCCCATAGTGCTTTATCTCCGAATGTCTTTTTTCATTCAGTAATTTGTTGTCCTCTGTTTGTTCCCATACGCCAGGTAATGTATCAGCCTTCTGTACGTGTACTTCCTGTCATCGATATCAGTCACACATCCATTACAAGAGACCAGGGGCTACTGCAACTTCTTTCTTTTTTTTGACATTTTCCCTCATAACTTACAGACTACTACAAATAAGAAACACAAATACTGTATGTGCCAACAATAACAGTATCATTACGTTGAGAAAGACCTGATCATAATGAGCTATAGTGTCACTGCATGCCATGGGGTGAAAGGTCAGACACATTTTGACACAAAATATGTCACATTTTGACCCGGAGCACGTCTGTGGTGGCTTGTTGGGTAAATATAAACCTCATCCCGTCTTTCATTCTCTCTTATCAACTGTAATCTCCCTCTAAAGACGGCACACAAGCAAACATTTGATATTTGAAATGCATTTAAAAGCTAAAGGCAGATCTAACCATATACAAAACATGTATTTATCAAATACATCAGTTGAACCAATTAAGTGAACTGAATTCTTGATATGAACTATTTTGGCTATTCACATTTCATGTTATATCAAAAAATGTCTGAAAAAAAAAAAGAATTTACTGTGTGGGCATTTTATATTTGTAAATAGTTTTTTATAGAAATGCTACATGTTCATTATTTCACATACTTAAGTTAATATCTTACACTGCACTCAATTCTAAATACGGAACAAAAACTGCACTAAAACAATTAAAAATATTAGTGTCACAATGCATTGTGCACATGCTTGCTACCAATTTGCTAATTTTCGTCACAAAGCTTGTTTGCATGTGAAAATATGACAAATATGTGTCCATATCGATGTCAGAACACTATAATTGTAAGAGCACCTCGATAAGTCTGCACAGTTCAGCATTACAGAGAATTCACAATAAATCCATGACTCTGAAATCAGTTTTCAGTTCATTAAAATGGTTGTTATCAACAGGTCTCGCTCTAGTGGGCTTTAGCGGTTCTGTGTCTGGGTCTCGATCGCTCGTCTTCAGGAATATGGTACATACTGAATCATTAACTGATGAAGAACTTGCAGAATTGAGCGGCTTTAAGGGTTACACCACATCGCATAGGACTTTATGTACGAAACACTCACACACTCACAGCTGTAAGATCTCACCCTCTCGTGATATCACAGGTGTGTGAGGTGTGAGCAGAGGCCTGTGAAACACACTTCTCTGGCTGCAGGATTCCCCCTGCAGGTACGACTCAATAAAGATGTGTAAATGCATTCAAGCACTCTCTCTCTCTCTCTCTCTGGTTCACCACACTGATCTGAGGTCTGTCACTGGTGCACGGGTTCAGATGCAGACAGCTGTTTGAGTCTCCCGTGGCTGTGTAACATATGGCACAGAGTGTGTTTAAAAGATGAAACTGGGTTTGTCAGCAAATTAAGAACAATGTCTGAATACAGAGTTTAGCTTTTAAACATCAGTTGGGTGAGGGAAAAAAAGAACTGCGAAAAATGAGCTCAAAATAATAATGTGTAATGAATGTTCCTCATCTTACTCTGTCAGCGGCAGTTTATTCTAGAGGGACTGTAGTTTTCCACACCGGTAAACAAGCGGCACGGCTTTTAGAAATGAGGCTTGGCGTTTGCTGCGGTCTCTGAAAAACACAGCACTCATTTCAGAGACGACTGAACATTCTTCTTTTGGAAAGTTCAGAGGAAATGAAAGCGCTCTGCGCACCTGTTATATGAAAGTGCTAAAGAAAAAGTGTTTAAGTAAAGAAAGAGAGAGAGAGAGAGAGTACAAAAGTACGTTTTAGCAGGGGCGTTTTCTCAAAGGAGACAAGAGAGGCAAAAAAAGAAACATCTTTTTATAAATAATAGAAAAATAGGATATTTTAATGTATAATTTTTTTTTTATAGTTTATTTACATTCTGACTATCCATAATTCCAAAGAGGAAATAAAGAATAATAATAATAATAATAATAATCATTTATTTTGACTAAAGGCTAAAAGATCAAAGATTAAATTATTTAAATAATCTAACTGTATTATGTTGTTATTGTTATTAATAATTATAATAATACCATATTTTTTATTTAAAATAATTATAATTGGTTGTATCATTATTTATTTTATTATTTGTAGATGAATAAAGGCATAAAGCTCAAAAATAAAATGATTTTTAAAAGTAAACAAAGTTATTCATATGTTTGAGTTAATTTACAGTGCATGTGACTCAGATCTGTTTTTCTCATGACAGTGTGAACAGCACAAACCACATGGAATCTGATCTTTTCAATTCTGATTTGGGCCACTTCCATAAGTGGTCCTAAATCTGACACAGGTCAGATGTTTTGCGATGCAACATCAGTGTGAACAGTCATATCGGAATGCATGCGACGTTTACGTCCCTCTAGAGCAACAATTCTGCCTCATGGGAGTCGCTTCAAAGATTTAACATACATACCTGAAGTTATCAAGACTATTGAGAAAGGTAGTGAAGGACGGTCTCAGAACTCATAAGTATAACAGTGACAGCTCTATATACAAGCAAAACATGAGGGCTCGTTTCATAAATGTTTAAAAGCTCTGCTCTCTTTTTTCGCATCCTCGTCTTTGTTTATTATATTGCCTGCTCATAAATTCGCTGGCTTCCATGGCAGATCACACTATAAATAAATGCGTATTCGCTTACTTTACTGTCATCCGTGTTTTCTTCCGTATCACAGCGAGCTGTGTGTCATCTTTGTATCGTTCTTTTGCGCATGCGGGTCACTCCAGGACCAGGATGTGCTCACACTGGAATCTGATATTGGCCACATTTAAAACAACAATGTGAACAGCTACAAAACAATCAGATCTGAGCAAAAAAATCAGAATTGAGCACTAAGGCTTGCAGTGTGAACGTAGCCCCTCTCTATTGAATGCTCTCGCTCTCTGTGAGAAACTATGGCACTGCTTTCTTCAGCTCATTAAACTCTCTCTCTCTCTCTCTCTCTCTCTCTCTCTCTCTCTCTCTCTCTCTCTCTCTCTCTCTCTTCCCTTTCTTGTCCACATTTCTCAGAGCAACATCTATAAAACATTTACCAACATTACCACTGCAAAGCAGCGCAGCGCAGCGCATTCACACCTTGGAAGAATTCATACAGACAAACACACAAACGCACAGTCTTGACCGTATAGATACACACGCACACACTGAGTGAACTATTTTTCACTATTCACACACAGACATTCTTTGTTATTCTACTATGATCAAATATGCACATATACTCAACTGAGTCTACTGAGAAACTCATCTATAGTCTGTCTCCCTCTCCACCACACACACACACACACACACACACACACACACACGCATGCTCATAAAAGTTAATGCACGCTTGCTGCAGTCAGGATGTTAATTCATTGGTCCCTGTAGACTCTTACTTAAGGTAAGGTTTTAAAGGGGGGAAGATTAGCTATTCATGCACACAAAGACAAGTGGCTAATCTCCCCCTCCCCGTTCGCTTTGATTCCTGCCTCCTTCCATAATTCATCCACGCTCTTCCGTTCCTGCCGCCCCCCTCTGGGCTAGGTTTCTATGAATAGATGATTAGGACGTCGGAATCAAAAAAAACTGATGAAGCGGTTTCCGTGGCGAGGGAGCGCCTATGCGCACGCGCCGCTGCCGGTGTCGTCCCGAGATGTTAGTGGGTGTTTGTTGGGTGAAACGAGTGACCAGATTTCAACCGGAACACAAACGGTGGAGGGAATCCCTGCGAATGCTATAAAAAATGCAGTCTATTTAATCGAAATGAGAGATGATGCCATCCAAATCCTGGTGCGCACCAAACAGGCGGACCAAGACCCACCCTTTCCCTTCCAAACAAATTTTGGTGAAGTTTGATTGAAATATGAACGCAACACGGATCTAAGACATCTGAATGAAGCATAAACAGGACGTGATGTCACAAGATGCAACCCTCACGTTGTCACGTTGGCCATCACAGTTCAGTACAGATGTCAGAAACATGGTCTTCTTGCAGCAGATCTTCATTTGTATGCGACAGAGGAACTCTTGGAGCAGTTTTGACTCCTTTACACATTTTATAAGCTCTTTGTGAGTTTTCAGATGGTAGAAAATAGGCCTCTGAAACGATTAATCGCGATTAATCGCATCCAAAATAAAAGTTTGTGTTTACATAATATATGTGTGTACTGTGTAAAGTATATATACATAATCATTTTACACAGTATACACATATATTATGTAAACACAAACTTTTATTTTGGATGTGATTAATCGTTTCACTGCCCAATCGTTTGGTCCAGCATTGGTTTGGATGTTCGGTAATATACAGTACGTCATAAAAGCCTTCTCTTTTTTTTGTATCTTTAGGTTCAGTGTTAAAAATGACAGTATGAACTTTAAGGGAAGCAGGACTAAAAATGTAGAATTTTTAGAACCGAATTCAAAGTCTGAACATTGGCCAAAAGGAAGTACTGTATCTTAAAGGCAGCATAAAACTGCTTTGACTTGTTTTCGGCTTAAAACAAGATATGATTACTTGAGAAGTAACACTGCATAAAATATTATGGCTTGTTCTCAGACAATGCATCTTTAACACCGGTGTGTTGTGTTTTCCTGCACTCTCAGATGTTTTCTCTTGTGTTAAGAATAAACAAGTTAAAAACAAGTCAAAATATCTGCCAGTGAAGTAAAAAAAAACAAAAAACCTTATATTCAAGATACAGTCTATATGAGAACAGGTTTTAATAGCTTCTCAAGTTATGCTTCTCAAATCAATGTAGGTCTATCTTGTTAAAGGGGAAAACTAGAAAAGTAAGCAAAAAGAGTGATTAAGGATTTTTTGTAGTAAGAACAGCTAAATAAGTTTGTGTCGTATCTGTATAAGCTTGGCGCATTCGACAGTGCTGTGGATGACAAAAACATTTAAGATGACAGCACTTGTATGTGTCATATGCAAAAATAAAGTTGAAAACGCATTTTTCCAGCTAAGCTAGTCGTCGCTAACTAGCTGCTTGCACTGAGAGAATGCCGCCGCAAGCTGATTTTCTGAAACAAAATCTCGAATAAAAAGTATCTGTAAATGAGCAAGAAACACACAAAACAGCGTTCCCTCTGCAGCCAAAAGTATCTTTCCAGTCAGTGAGCCTAACATTGGAAACTGGGACATATTCTAATTTTTTAGCAAACTATCCAGACTCATGTACGATGTACATACAAAGCAGTTATTCATGCGCCCTCACACTGCTGACTCAGGGATGAGGGTCAAAAGGCAAGAACCATGTGAATTATTGCTGTATGGGTGTGAAATAAAATTAGCTATACATGAGCATCCAATCCCATCTGGCAAAGTCGAGTCCGATGGACACAATGAGGACAGATTCAGCTCTGTTGAGGAGAACTACACAATAGGTTCACGCATGCTATTAATATGCAACTTCAATTCGCAATTTATTTGTGCTAACACCAATATTTGTGTCCAAAGCGGCCAGCGAGATCAACCCTAAAGGCCAATTTACTACATCAATGACACTGTTAGAGCAGAAACGTAACCTCGGTGTGGCCTCTAACAACACTGTATTTTAATCCAAGCTTGTTGTTTATTAGATAGACTACAAGCTTGCGAGGACCTGCTTGACCACAATAGGGTGTATGACCTGTTTTTTTTTTTCCAGCAGAGATGAAATACAGACCCAATCAGGCTGCGTGTGTGTTCTTATGTTGGGCCAGTGGGGTTCTGAGAGTCTCTTTAATGCAGTACAAGCAGTGATCGATCCGCTGTCTGCTCCCTACATAGAGCAAACTATTCCCCTGACTCCTATTACAAACACACTTATTCTACTCATCCACCTCCCACCGAGTCAACACAGAGAGAGAAAGAAAGAAGGAAAGAAAGAAAGAAAGAAGCAGTAAATATTAAGCTTTCAGTGTTTGTGTTTGGTTTACCTGTTGGAGACTGATCCAGTAGCCGATGATTTTGTCCACAGCGCCGGGCTCTCTCTGTGTCCACTGTAAGGTGTAGGAATAGTTGTTCTTCAAGGTGCGAATGGGGTTTGGAGTGTCGTAGTAAAATTCTGCATTATACGGCTGAGCTAAAAGAACAATCAAACCAAAATGACTAATTAGTCAAATACTTTAAAAGGATAATAAACTATCATCTTACTGTAAATTGAAATATCAGTGGTTTTTAAAACAATTTATAAGATAATTGCGACTTTTTATCTCACAACTTCTCACAATTGCGAGTTTACATCTCGTAACTCAGACTTTTTTTCTCACAATTCCATTTTTACATCTCGTAATTCAGACTTTTATTCTCTGAATTGCGAGTTAAAAATCTGCTATTGCGTGTCATAAAGTCAAAATTGCGATATATAAACAATATATAAACAAATCGCAATTCTGAGAAAAAAAGTTAACTTGGAATTGTGAGGAAAGAGTTACGAGATGTAAACTCACAATTGCAAGGAAAAAAAGTTAGAATTGTGTGCTAAAAAGTCGCAATTACCTTTTATATTTTATATTTAGTGGTGGAATCAAGCTTCCATTAAAATTTCTTTCATAATAAAAACGAATTGTGCATTGTTTTTTTTTGTTTGTTTTTTTTTTTGTTTTTTTTTTTGGATATTGTTTAGTATTGGTTAATACTTGGATGGACTTGGATGGAAACCAGGTGTCCAGGTTGTTTGTTGCCCTGCCTCTCTGTTTTTCTTTGTGCTTGCAAAATAAAAAACAATTCTATAAAAAAAAAAAAGTAATTTCTTTCATAATAATCAGAATAAGAACAATTGCATGCTAAATGTTGCAACACAAATCCATCTACAATATTATAAAATCTGCATGTTGCATAGAAGCTAGGCCTATAAGAGCAGTCATACTGTATTAGAGTGTGAAGATAGAACAAGCTGATAGCATTAGCACCGCTCAGCTGTCATGATGTGTTGGCAAGGCTAAAGATAAGGCCCTACTGAGAAGGAAAAACCTTTCAAATCTGCAAGACAGCAGCCAATTTTCTTTCCCCCACAGAGAGAACAGAAACACCTGGGCCTTTTGGAAGTGTACTGAATAGTGCCACATCACCGTCTGGCCTTTCTTGGCTGATTTCTACATCATCAGCATATTAGCTGGCAACTCAACTTTAAGGAGTGAGTGACGGATGTTTTTTTGTTTTGTTTTTTTACATAAAATATGCTCATTTTTATTTTAATGCAACTCATTTCCAAGGAAAGCAAGCAGAGCCAATCATGTAATCCCAGATAATGTATCTAGTTTAAACCAGCTTGATGATAACCATTTCATATGGGTTACTTGGTCAAAGCTGGTCATTTATGGTCTTTAGTTTGTCCAAGAATGTTTTAGGCAAGCTGTACTGATAGGTGATTCATGAACAAATCGTTCTTCCGAGTCAGATAAGTGAATCGTTTACATTTCCACTTATGCATTTGGCAGACGGATTCATCCAAAGCAAGGTTCTTGCTTTCCCTGGGATTTGAACCCTTGACCTTGGCATTGCTAGTGCCAAAACCTGTCTGAATGACTCTTTCATGAATCAATCCGAGCAGTTGAGTCAATTAGCTAGAACTGAGTCAACAACTAAACTGAACTGAACTCAGATGCACAAAATTACAATGAACACCCTTATTAATAAAACTTTAAGTCCCCCTGTGGTGAAAATCAAGCTTTTAATGTTGTTTATATGTCTATGTGGTGTTTTTAATATGCTTTAAGACAAATCATGTGCAAATTCATAGGTCAACACCATTGTTAAGTATGTTCTCCTTAAAAATTGCAGTGAACTAAAGGCAGACTCAAAAACGCGGTTTAAAAATCGCTGGTGTTTCTGACGTCTACCTTGTAACCAATCAGGCCAATGTGTGATCGTCAACGAGTGGAGCTGGCGCGAGTGAGTGGAGGCGGGGGTAATTTGCATATTCATTGAACCAGGTATAATGAGGCAAGGGTGTGGAGTTACATTCAAGCTTTTTTTAAGGCATGAAGATTTTTTTTTTTTTGTCAAGGAAAAAACTTTTAAATATGTCATTTTGGTGATCAAAGATGAGTTTTAAGGGATAAATTATTAATTACAAGTGGACTTTAACAGACTACATGATGATTTCAAGTGAGCAGTGAATAGGTTTTTTTTTATCGGTTCCCTGAAAGTATTCAAAAGATCTGATTCACTGACATGAATCAAACTCCACATTTCTACCAACTAGCAGATAACCAAGGAGTAATCAGTCTTACTTTTCAGATTCAAATTAGATCAATTTACCTTTTTATGTCACTGACTTATATTAGATTAGATGACTAACTTGTAAAAGCATTTCAAGACTATTAGGCTACAAGGAAAAATTGATGATCAATTATCCCAAATAATGCTCATCTATATTTTAATTTAATGTTTTTTTCCTTAAGATACAGCATGTAAACAGTCCTGAAACCCTCATAAAGATAATTTTTTTACAACTCACCAGACACATTGAAGGTGCAGGTTGAGGTACCGACTCCATTGCTCACTCTGCACTCGTAAGTGCCGTTATTAGAGTTGTCTAGTTTGAACCGGAGCTGAGGGACACTTTGAGGGTCCACCGGTGGGGTTCGGATGGGCATCGCATTACGGTACCAGCGGGCGTTGGCTATTCGGTTTGGATTGGACTTGAGAACCACACAGCGGAGAGTGACTGTCGAGGACGTTTGAGAACGGACATCCAGCAGGACTGGATCCACAACAGGAGGGTCTGGTGGAGAGAAAATCAATATTATTTTTTTGCTGCATATTTTGTGCACAATTATAGTTTAGCAGTCATTTCTCATCCATATCATCTATTTTGGTCTGCTGTGCTGGAATTCTGGCTTTTTGAAAAACAAAAAAATACTTCTATTACACATTTAAAGATGTTCACTTTGCCCTTTATTTCTTCAGAGGAAGTTTCTCAAGTAGCGTTGTTTTTTATTCACCTGCAGGAAGAAAATCAATTTAAGGAAAAGAACAGTCATTGAACTGACCACTCTTGAGATTTTTACTGGAAACGAAGCCCCACATAAACGGCACCCAAGCACTTAGGACACATCGCATGAATCCATCGCACATGCCGACGACGTTCAGATGACAGATTGCAAGCTACTACCCGAATCAATAAGAAGGGGTCCACATTGTCTCAGCTAATTGCACACAATCAATCTATAAAGTGTGCTAGAGCTAGTGACTAATTACAGTCTACCAGGATCTGGTTAGACACTCTGCATGTATGGAGTGATGAGACTGCAAATTAGCAACACAGCACCTCAGGCATACATCAACAGTGCATTACTGTAACTAATAATGTGTGGAGACTGTGACAAAAGCATCAGGGTGTAATTAACTCTATGAACTTCAATTCAATGATTTCAATGACAAAATAATTAAAAAACCTTATTAGCTTCAGACTGATTTACAAATTCTTTGGTTGTACAGTAGGTCATCTTCAATTGAGAACCCTGTGAAATAGACATCAAAATACATCTTTCCCAAAACGATTATCATACACATTTCCCACGATCCACCCAATTCCTGAAGGATTAAAAAAAAAAAAACATCTTTCCTGTTTCACTTGGAAAATGTGTCAGATTACAGAAGTGAATTGGGTTGTGAATGGTGTCTCAAATTGACTAGGTGACGTCAGTTGAAAAAGGAAAGTTGTGTAGGAGGCAGAGCAAGTTATCACATGGTGATGAAAAACTAAACAATAAACAAAATGCAACAAAGACAAACATTTTCCATTGTTTGTCTCCTGACAAATAGACACAGCAAGACAAGGTTTGTGTATTAAGGAAGCAGACAGGGTCAAATCTGTCAGGGTGAACACTGACTCGTGTTCACTCTGATTCAACACTGCCAAAATGATCACAATGAAACCCATTTAAATTCCCACAAGGTTCTGTGATTTGAGCTTTGGATTTGAGACAAAGAAAACAAACAGCGTGGGAGAGAAACTGGTACTCCAGCCAAACCACTCCATAAGTGGCACAATTCTTTGAAGTAAAAAAAAAAAAAAAAAACTACTTAAATTATTAAATCATTTTCATTGTCAACAACAAAAACATAGTATTTGGCTGCACCCCACACATTGCACAAAATTATTTTGCGTTTATTATAATACTTATTTTATACATTTTTGATGTTTACTTAACATTCATTTCTAGAAATGTTCTAGGCATGTCCAAAATTTTGCTACGAAGTTATGCAAACGTCATAGAAAATGAATAGAAAATACAGTAGAGCAGTGGCGATAGCAACTCCAGGGTCATGAGTTCGATTCCCATGGAATGCATGAACTTAGACATTATGCATATTCATTATGTATAATGAAATTAATAAAAGAGCTCATATGATATTTTGTAGGACCTTCTGAGTTTATTTCCATTGTACTGATTATTTGTATTGATGTTTACACTTAAAACTTATGAGCATGGTGAGGAAAGAAAGCAAGAAAAACAGACAGACAAGAGAGAAAGAAAAGTGAAGTTGTGAAATGCATTACAAAAGGTCCCATGAATAATCCTGTATATAGCATTATAGATTCTCTTGATGTGACAGGGCGATCATCAGTGTTGCATTTCAAAGCAGTTTATGGCAAACGTTTATCTAAACATAACAGAAAGAGGTGATTTCCTCTCTTCTATTCCATAATAATTTATATCCATAGTGAAGTTTACACCAGACTTTGTATTTCACAACACAACAGCTCCCATAATCAAACTATAATCTTCCGTCTCATGTGAGAGGACAAATGTCTGTAGCCAAAACATCACAGGCTTCATCCACCCAACAACAGTAGCGTTTACACGGACCCTAATCATTCGATTGTAATCAGACTGGTAGCACAGTCAGGATAAAAAGTCACATCGGAATGAATTGGCCAACATATGATTCAAATTTAATTCGGATCGCATTGAAACTGTAAAGTACTGCGCACGTGCAAAGACGTAGAAATGGCGCAATGACGTATGACACGTGGAACGAGCTGTTGTTGCTGAATAAAGTGACTTGTGTCATTCTAATATTTTCCTTCCAGTCATCGTCTGTGAAGTGGAGCAGGACAACGTCCCACCAGTCCTTGTTTTGGACTCTCATCCACAGACGCCTTGTTTTGGGCTCGGGAAAGGATTTTTACTGCTTAATTCATATAAGCAGCGAGGCACAACGGTTCATATGCCCGTCGTCTCCTAACTAGGAAACAAAATGGATAAATATTAAGGGACAGATTTACTAACAGTTTGCGCCAACGCAAACCTTCTTTTGGAGTTAAAAAAATACTGTCAGAATTTACTAAAGACATGCAGTGAAAAAATAGCACTGAAAAGGCATTGACAGGGTGATTTTTGAGGCTGACCTTATTGCATATGCATTTGTAGTTTCCCTTTCAGACACAAAATGAATTTAAATGAATCATGCAATGCGATTTACTAAGGTTTGTGCTCGTCAATTTACAATTTAAAAAAAAAGCTTGTGATTTTTGTAATCTTTTGATTACAAAAATGTATTTTTAATAATAAATGTTTAATAATTAAATGTTTAAATGTAAAAGTATTTAAGTCCCCAATACAGTAAAAACTGCACATTTTAGAGTGGCCTTTTATTGTGGCCAGCCTAAGGCACACCTGTGCAATAATCATGCTGTCTAATCAGCATCTTGATACGCCACACCTGTGAGGTGGATGGATTATCTCGGCAAAGGAGAAATGCTCACTAACACAGATTTAGACAGATTTGTGAACAATATTTATATTTGAGAGAAATAGGCCTTTTGTGTACGTAGAAAAAGTCTTAGATCTTTGAGTTCAGCTCATGAAAAATGGGGGCAAAAACAAAAGTGTTGCGTTTATAATTTTGTTCAGTGTAGAATGAGATTGTTCCTGCCAGGTTTGGTGAGATTCACCCAGCTAGCCTCTCAATGCGGTTCAGTCTCTCCAGGATGGGGTGTTAGACAGCATCCCCGTCTTCAGCTCCAGAGAGACAAGCAAAGCCACCTGGCTCATAAATCAGACCTGCTGTGGGATGAAGCACAGCGGTGGGCTCTAAACTGCCTCCATCCTGCCATACTCCGCATTAGCCGGGCCGGTTACACCAGCGATATTGACGGAAGATATAAACAAAGGGACTGAGAATGTGAGGATAGACTAGATGTGTGGGGGAGAGGGTGATTCATACGAGCTCTTAATGAAGCTTTCACTCATTTAAGCTCCAACACAGCATTCTGGGGTTTCTCAGGCCATAAATCCTTCCTAAGAACTCTTCAATTTGTTCACAGCATGCTCTGTGTTACATATGTTGGGGATATATTGTGTTTAAGTCACATGCACAACATTTATACTTTGTCTCTGATTGCACTGGCTGTGCAGATTCATTGACTGCGCTGTTTAATAACAGTATAAATCACGTAGCTGTTGTCATCCTTTATCATAATTGATCACAGGCCGAGCAATGACATGCTCCACTCACCTGAGACAAACTCGTTTAACTAAACGCCGTCTGCCAGATGGAAAAAAGACATACTGAAACAACCCCTGTTACACAGAATATGATAACAAAACAGCATCTGATCAATAAAAATAATCTAAAAAACAGAATCGAAATGAGTTTGCTAGAATAGCAGACACATTTATACAAGTCTTTTATACACTAGCTATGACTTTGCCTCAGCATTGATAACTGGACTAACCAGCCGACCAATTTCATTGCACAGCATCTCAAATGTTGGTTTGGTTGTTCTGAAATGCCTGAGCGAAAGTCTGTCATCAAAATGGTTTGGTATAATTATCTCCCAGAACTGTCTCACACGATTGCGTTCCCAAACACCACACATCTGATAACATGACAGTGTTTATTGCATCATGTTTGTCTTATTTTGTGCTGGTTTCCCAGGAAATTATGATTTTGCTCTTTTTTAACACATGGGATGGAAACCGTGCTTTAACAGCAAATGTTTTAAGCAATATTCCGATTCCGAATATTCAAAGTCTGGTGTACTTTGGATGAAAACTTAGCTAGTGAGTTTTTGAAGTTGTAAATAAAACAAAGATTAGTAGACTAGAAATTGTATTCATTTTTCTTCTATTTAAAAAAAAATCAGGTTTAATTCAACATGTTACTTGTCGTTTCTTTGTAATTATTTGCTAAATTTACCAGCAGTTTCTGACTGTTTTTCAATGCACTACAATTCACAAAACACATTATGCATACTCAGATCTCCTGGAATCATTTTTATGGTTCAATGCCGTGTGTGGTGTGTTTGAATAATATCACTCAAGCCACCTTTATTAATAAAGTGCTTGATACAATACAATACAATACACAATCTGACTTGCAGCAGCCTGTATTCATAAATCACACGTTCATTTGACGTTCATCAAGGTTTTTTCTCCATTTCGGTCACCTAATGGAGTTTGGGTTCTTTGTCACTGTTTGCTCAGTTTGGGGTTTAAAAGACACGGACTATTCAGTAAAATATGAAATAATTTGACTCCACTGACACTATCAGATAATAACAACACTTGAAGTGAATTGAGCTGAATAATTATTGTCTTCTGTAGAGCTGCTTTATAGCTGAATCGAATTAGTTTCATAATCGACGAATTTGAATTAAACTCAATCAACACTGAACTGACTTGAGCTGAATAACAAAACTATTGTCTTCTGTAGAGCTGCTTATAGAGAATGTGAAGCTACGTCACGTCGCGTTGCATGCTGGGCCGGCGCCTCCATCTTAAGAGGATCGCCCTCTGCTACTGATGCTGAAATTAATACTCATACCTGCACCTTTTGTTTCATTTTTGCCCTAAAATTAAATTTTCACATTCTCCATGGTATCAATTCCAGAGAAGACAAGCATTGTATTGCATTGCACGATAATTTGATGTTTTCACGTTAGTTTTTCAGAATTTCATTCACATTGCATCTGGTTACCATGAAAACAGAGTCACACGCGGGGCACTCGCTCCTGCTTCAGCCGCTGGAAATGTCCAAATAAAAATATGTGTTCAACAAGCTGAAACAAGTCGATCCATTTCTTTGTTGGAAACATTTAAATGCAACTGAAGTTTTTATTGTTGTCATTGTTAATATTGACTTTTCCATGGCCACGTAGAGGAATTAGAGATTGTGGGTAACATTCAGCTGACAGACACACATTTTTTTATATATTTATTTCAACAATCAAACCTTGTGAACAGTTTTGCAGTGGCAACGAGCAAGTTCTGATAATTCACAAGCAAAAATACTGCCTTAAACTCACTAGCAGAAAGGCAGCGAGATCCTCCTAATATGGCGTCGAAACAAGACAGAACTCAAAGCGGCGTGACGTCAGCTTCACATTCTCTATAGCTCTATTATTGAACAGAACTTAATCAAAACGAGCTGAATAACAAAACAAATGCCTTTTTTAGACCTGCTTCACAGCAGAATTTGAATGTGTCTCATGTTTGATCAAGTTTGCATCATTGATTCTGTTATTTTCCTTTTTTACTGCCACTGTAAAAAAAAAAAAATATGATCAATGAGTTATGACCACATATGTTTTTACATTGCTTTTAACTCATCAAAATAAGTAAAGCAATTTTCAACTTTTTTATGTTATACAAGATTCAACTCATTTTTTTTTAACTCAGTTTCATGTAATTTAAGTTGAAATGACTTAGTTAATTGAACATCCAAGTTAATTGTACAAAAATTTAAGGCAGCAACATTTTATTTGTTACAGTGAAGCTGCTTTGAAACAATATAAATGAAGCACTATATAAATGAAGGTGACTTGACTTGACAACGGTAATGGTTCATGGCCTGAACCAGCGACTATGCCACGGCTCCAAAAAGCTCTTTGCATTATGTGATGCTCACGGACAGATACTCCTCCTGTGCAGAGAACCGAGACACACTCAAATTCAGCATCGTCCTGTAATCACATGTTGCATTTTGAAGCAACACAAACACAGGATCTATTATGAGAGCACAGAGTGCTTTGCTCCGCTAATGGCTCATGTGAAAAGGGCTGATGCGCATTGAGTGGTTCAGGGTTTAGCCCGTCTGTCTTTTGTGTGGTTTTGCGGAGCTAGAGCGCTAATGAATTCAAGGCTTTTTAGTCTGGCACTTACAAAACGTGCTCCACGCGGGCTTCATAATGCATTATGAAAACTCTGAACGCATTAACACTCCCGATGGCCTGAAAAGCTACATCTAAAAATAGCAGGATCAAAATCATTGATAATGGCCCATTGGGTCTTAATGGAAAACGCGTGTCACTTTGGCTCGTTCGGTTGTGCGTTCGGAGACTCAATCTATCGTCAGTCGGTGTATCGCATTACAATCAAGATTAAAATCACATTAGAATGTGCGGCACCAAATCAAATCTAATCACCGCCATCGATTGAGACAATTTCACGATACACTTCATTACCGCAGATGTCCTTTCTCAGGCAGGCACAGGAGTGCTGTTGATCCACTGGGGTTTGTCCAAACTGTCAAATGAGAAATAACATGTGATGTGTCCAATGGCCAAATAACTTCCTTCTGTGATCTTATAGAAAGGCTAGAGAGGGACTTCCTGTGAACACATTGGAGAACCTGTAAGCGTTAACCCTTTAAATATAAATCCCTTAAGCGTTTACTGTTAAAAACTGCTATACACTGTGCAATGTAGGAGTGGACTAAAACAACAAGTCAACCCACATAAACATGCCACATTGTTCACAACCCTTTTTACTTCTGCAATCAGACAACTTTTGAGTAGAATACAGGATATTGGATGGAAAGTGCTATTTACTCACTACTTACTTTTAAAGGGCCCTATCTTACACCCGGCGCAATGCGGAGCCAGGCGCGAGGGCGTTCTGGTCTGAAATGTGTTCAGGCGCATTGTTGGTGCGTTGCTAATTTGAGGCAACTGAAATAGACTGCGTCATTGACCAACTGAAACCTGGTCTAAAGTCAATGGCGCAGTATTTATTTATTTTTATTATTTAAAGAGCGTGTTAGTAATGTGCGCCTATAGGCGGATCCACAACGCGTGCACTGGCTTTAACCACACACACGAGCAGATCCGTTTCCTCGCTAGATTAGCGTTCAGTTTTTCCGTTTGCAAATTCCGTCATGTAAATAGCGAATCCGCCATGGCGCGAGCGCAACTGGCTTTTAAAGGGAATGGGAGATGACACTCTGATTGTTTTTTTTGCACGTTACGCCCAAAACACACCCATTACTCATTAAGAGAACAGGGACAACCCTTTTAGACCATGTATCGGGTGCGGCGACAATATTTCCCGTTTTAAACTAGCAAAACTGGATTCGGACATGTCCTAAGTGCACTTGGGTCGTGCGCCCTTAGATCGTTAAAATAGGGCCCTAAATCCCTGTTAAAACTGCGATATAACATTTAATATAGTATTAGTCCTGTGCTATGTAGGGGGAGGACTAAAACAACAAGCCAACCCACATAAACATGCGACATTGTTTGCAAACCCATTTTACTACTTTTGAGTAGAATGCAGGATATTGGATGGAAAATTCAATTTACTCACTGTACTTACTTTAAAATAGTTTCAATGTAGCTAGCTACTTATAGCTTTAGCTATAAATGAGTAATTTAGTCAATTAGTCATTTGAAAGACTTACACTCTACGTTGAGCTGCACCTGACCCTGACGGCGTTTGATGTTTAGGCCGTTGTAAGGTGCGGTTTGGCAGCGGTACGCTCCCATCATGTCCCGCGACACATTGGTCAGGCGCAAGCGTCCATCGCGTGTTTCCACCACCCAATCCCCTGATGGCATGGGCAGGTCCTTGTTGGCACGAGACCAAAGAACGGGTGGGCGGGGCTTGCCATCGACCAGACACACAAGATCTGCAGTGCCGCCCTCACTGAC
This sequence comes from Tiaroga cobitis, assembly GCA_030578255.1. NCBI lineage: Eukaryota > Metazoa > Chordata > Actinopteri > Cypriniformes > Leuciscidae > Tiaroga > Tiaroga cobitis. Next base: position 40,609,484 of record CM060603.1, read on the forward strand.
ATTGACCACACCCCCTCCGACTGGCACGCTCAGAACAGGGGGAACGACTGGAAAAGGAGAAGAGATCGTTATATTATTATATTAAATAACAGTTACGTACAAGAAAAATCAATGGACAACAAATAAATGGGGAACAATGTACAAAAGAAGTTTTGTAAATCGAAATATGGAGTTTTATGAGATACTCAGATTTTTAAATGAAAGACCAAAATTTTCAACTTCTTTCTATATATATTTAGCTTCAGTGACCCATGATGCTCACAACTGCTATTTATTTTGTTATTTTAAATTTGCAACCTCTTGTGCCATCATTAAGCAGATAAGCAGATAAAAATTAAACAATTTATTCCATTTTATGACACCTCTTATAATCTATATATGGATATAAAATATAAAAATAGGCATTATAGTCTAGCTATATAGAGCATAAAAAACTATATTCAAATGGATTGACTGATTGACTGACTGACTGATTGATCGATTGATCGATTGATTGATTGATTGATTGATTGATTATAATGTTAATGTTACAGTTGTCTATCAGGCCAAAACAGGGCCAGCTGCCAAATGAACACCACGTGAAAGAGACGAATAATGTGATGCAATAAAAATATATATTGCAAATAGAGAGAATACTACATTTTTAGGTAGCTACTGTGTTAAATCTACTGGACCAACACCAAAACACAAAGGGAAAAAATATACAAAATAATGATCATACAGGGATGGACAGACTTCAAACAAAAGGAAAAAAAGATCATAAAACACGAGAGATCAAGAGAGTGTCAGATGATGCGATTGATCATGTCAGGTACTGCAGTCAGAAACATAGAGAAACTCTAGAGAAGGTCGAAACTTCAAGAACAAAAAAGTAGACAAACTCAGAAAAAACAGCTTCCTGCTGAGATGAGAGAGAGCAGATCAGAGAGGACTCAAATGCATGAGGGCATCTGAATTTCCCAGAATTCAACAGTTTACTGCCATCAACCTAACAGAATGACCATTCCAACGTTATCACGGTTTACCCATGAGGCATACAGACCCGTTTAACCTCTCTGATAGCGGTGAGAGAAAAAAACTCAATAAACATTGTGTTGTATAGTAAAGTTTTATATGTGAGGAAATATGTGTGCTATTGTAGCAGTTTCTTTCGGTCTTTATCAATGGCAAAAATAAATAGATAAACAAAAATGATGTAAAAACCAGCATACTGCTTTATCTGCTCCCATAAAACTTTAAAGCATTCCAGCGTTTCGACCAAACAAGTCCTCAACAGGCAATAAGAACAACAAATATCAAGGGATTTTATATTCACACCTGATAAAAGACATGGTCTTTCAGCAAACTAACCCATTTTTAGATGAATTGCTGCAATATATTAATGTTTTATGGAAGCAGACAACGGTTTTTTTTTATATATATATATATATATATATATAAAGATGGCAAAAGAAGTTAAATTTATTTTTAATTTTCCAAACATGTTAGGCTTGCTATCTGACCATAATGCTCAGCATTCGGATCTTTGTCAAGATAAGCTCTCAATGTGTGAAAGTTTGAAAGTAATGAGTCTTAGTTTGAACACTTGAACTTGCTAAGATGGTAGATAGAACAATAGAGAGAACAAAAGAACAATAGACAGACAGCATTGATAGATAGATGGATAGATGGATAAGATAAGATAGATGGATGGATGGATGGGTGGATAAGATAAGATGGATGGATGGATGGATGGATGGATGGATGGATGGATGGATGGATGGATGGATGGATGGATGGATAAGATAAGATGGATGGATGGATAAGATAAGATAAGATAGGATGGATGGATGGATGGGTGGATAAGATAGATAGATAGATAGATAGATAGATAGATAGATAGATAGATAGATAGATAGATAGATAGATAGATAGATAGATAGATAGATAGATAGATAGATAGATAGATAGATAGATAGATAGATAGATAGATAGATAGATAGGACAAACAGACAGACAGACAGACAGACAGATAGATAGATAGATAGATAGGACAGACAGACAGACAGACAGACAGACAGACAGACAGAGAGACAGACAGACAGACAGACAGACAGATAGATAGATAGATAGATAGATAGGACAGACAGACAGACAGACAGACAGACAGACAGACAGACAGACAGACAGACAGATAGATAGATAGATAGATAGATAGATAGATAGATAGATAGACAGACAGACAGACAGACAGACAGACAGACAGACAGATAGATAGATAGATAGATAGATAGATAGATAGATAGATAGATAGATAGATAGATAGATAGATAGATAGATAGATAGATAGATAGATAGATAGATAGATAGATAGATAGGCCATTATATTTACTAAAAGCAGTACCTTTTAATACAATTTATATTTACAATATATTTTTCGCAATCTCCCAACATGCTGTTTCAATAGGACATACACTGGGAAGAAAAACAACACTCATCAAACCATTTCACGGGTTCTTCCATGTTTGTAAGCAAAGAAAATCACCTTTTAACAAGCAAACAACATCATCAGCAGCAAGCAGAAGGCACCAGATCAAAGGGCCATTTCACAGTACGAGCTCAACAAGTGAGTTCCTAAAGCTCTGAGAACCCTGCGTGTCTTTAGCATTACAATCACTCTCACCGCTGCTCTGCGTGATGTTCACGTCTACTCGCAGTTCAGGAACGCTGCTCCCGGGGAAGTTGGCCACGCAGCTGTAGGTGGCCTGATCTCTGAACTTCATGTCCACAATTTCCAGGCTGCTGGTACCAGGCGGCATGTCTGGGTCACTGCGCAGCACGATGAGACTGTCGGTGGGGATGATGAGAACTCCGTTCTTGTACCAGGTGTAGTTCACCTTGTCCTGAGGCTGGGCGTCAACGTGACAGGAAAGTTTGAGGTCTCGGCCCATCTGGATGCTCTCGCTGTCTTTGTTGGAGTCCGGCGTGATCTGGAACGTTAAGTTCTTCATGGCTAACGGAGAGTTGAAAAAAGATGACGTGAACAAAGTGAAAAAGAAGCATTTGGGTTATTATGAGTACACCCAATCATAGAAATATGAATCTGCGTAGAGTCTGAATGGAGTCTGTACACTGTAAAAAAATATATATTTTAAATTTACGGTAAAAAAAAACTGGCAGCTGTGGTTGCCAGAAATTTAACTTAATTTTTACGTTTTATAGACTTATCTTAAATTTACGGTAAAAAATCATATTTCATTATCTGATATAATGTTAATTTACCTATCTATTGAAGCATTAATACCTGTTTTGTACCATTGTAATACACTGACAACCACCAATCACAGTGGTGGTGGAGTCACATGATGAATCAAAGCTCATCACAAGCAGCTTTTTCACTAATTGAGAAAGCTAATACTAATATATAGAAGCACTATATATTCACACAAACACTAAACATCATCATGGTAACACACATACAATTTTAAAAATGCAATAAACATTAATTTAACAACATTAAAGGTAACATAAAACCCTAATGTAAATAACTCAGAGAAACTATGAAAAAAACTGTTATTTCATCAAAAATACATCAAATGTGAAGTGTCAGGCAGGGAATTGTGGGAATGTCAATTTAACATTTCTGACTTGTTCTTTTTCACTTCTAAAACCTGTAAATTTAAGTTATTCATTTAGTTATTATAGTCACATCTTATATTCACTGTATATAGTACGGAAATTTTCTGTTAACCAATTAACAGGTTTTCACTGTAGCATTTTTACAGTCTTTTACCGTTAAAATCACGATCATTTTTGACGGAACCGGTTTAAAATGGATTAATTTCAGAAGTTTAATCCTTTAAAATTTAGACTTAGAACAGACCCAATGTTTAAGAATATCAATACAGCCCTGCCTTCCAGTATCAGCTTTCCAGTATCATATTTATGTGAAACCATCTCAGAGGTCTGCTTCACCACAAGTGCATGTAATCATGAGGAAAAAAAAGCGCAATTTGCATGATAAAAATAATGACTCTGTCATAAACTGCTTTTAAAGATGAGAATAATGAGCTCAAAGGCAGTATCACAAACCCAGCCAAGCCCCGTCCAAGTCTTACTGCCGTAATTTGTTAGTACTGAAGCACAATTTATAACTATAACAGCTTAGCCGCGAGTTTATGCTCTGACAGTATGAAAAACGACCCTGCAGGTGGAGACAGAAACGTCAGCGCCATATGTTTATTTCAACAGACGGGTGCCTTACCTGGATGATTGGCTGAGCTCACGCGTCTGCGGTACCTGCGTGTGTGTTTGACACAAAGTGAGCTCATTACCGTCAACAGAGACGGATCCAGTGTGTGCAACCCGTGCATTACGAAATAAGACCATTCTACTGCTAATTACCTCCATTCCTCTCAAATTAATTGGAGTAAATAAAAATGATTAAAGAGGCTAAGAATAGCTCCGGGCCCTGATGAACGTCGGGCGTTATGGCAGCCGTTCCTGAATCACCCTCACGGCTTGAGGAGTTTAACACAATCGCACACTGCCAAGAGAGCTAATTACAGTTCAACCGCTAACTCACGCTCACGCCACATAAACACACGCTCCCACGCATACATATGAAGGAATCTAGCACTGCGATTTTTCTGCTAAGCGTGAGACAGACGGGAAGTCACAACTCGTTCAAATGCGTGTCAATCAAGCGGTCTGAGGAATAGGTAAACTTAAATTGTATCTGATAGCTTGAGATGTAACTAATATTTCAGCCGTTAAAAGTGAGGTCATTACTGTGCCAGCAAACAGAAGCAAGGAAATAAAGACCAGGGTTGTGTGAAGTTCTGAACTGAAGAATTGGCGCGCACTCAGTTCATGAGTGTGAATCTGAATTGAATTGGCCACACCCACAAGAGCTTGAATTACAGTTTGAATTGGAATGACAGAAAGAAGAATTTACTGAATTGTAATTTAAAGAAATTCAGCTCAACAAGTGTTCTGCCACTATCCAAATCCATCTATCTTTCCATCCACCAATCTGTCCATCCATCCATCCATCCATCCATCTGTTTGAATTCTACTTTTTTCTACATTCAAACTCAAATTGCAATGCACATGTGTACAAACAAGCACACTTACATCTCACAAGGAGGCTGACGGTTCTTCTTGCAGGGTTTCCCACATTGTTGAAGGCGGTGCAGTTGTAGACGCCGGCATCAGCGGGATTGATGGACCAGAGAGTGAGAGATCCACCTCGGATCACGGACCGCTGTGGGAGAGACCCAGGGTACCGAGACCATGTGACCGTAGGCGTGGGGAACCCAGCCGTTACCTCGCACGACAGCGTGACGTCTTGGCCTGGGTCCACCACGTACGTCTCGTTCACAGACAGCTTGAGAGCAGGGGGTGCTGGGAATGAAAGACAACAAACAGAAGAATGCTTCATTCAAAGCTGGTGGGTTTCCTATATATGTCTAGATTAGTGAGTCTTGCATTTACAGAATCAGAGGCGGACAGAGTACTTGAGTAAAAGTACAAATACCCCTTGCTAAATTTTACTCAAGTACAAGTAAAAGTACTGCAGTCAGCTGTCTACTTAAGTAAAAGTACTGAAGTACTTGTTTTTAAAAGTACTTGAGTATCAAGAGTACAAGAGTACATTTTCTAAATATTGCATTACTACTGCCACAGTGCTTAGAATTTATGTACAGAAACGTCCTACATGGAGTTATGAAAAATGTTAATGTTAATACCTTGGAGAATGTAAAAGGAATTGAAAGTAAAATCAAGTCATTTTCATCTTTTTACCACGTTGCTTTATTTGACATTTAAGAAAATTTCAGAAAATTCAGAAAATTGAAATAGTCTGGCGAGGTGGGGCCACGGGTTGGCACTTTCACGGGATGGACCTGCTGCGTCTTCATCCATTGTTTCGTCCATGGTTTCGTCTCTTATCTAAATCTGACCAATGACCATGGAGTTGAGTTTGGCGGAAAGCTGAAGGTGATTGCTGATAGGCTTTCCCAATCAGTGGCGCCTGCACAATCCAATGACGTTTAAGAGTGAAACAACAAATTGAGGGTTTCCGAGATTTTTATTTTTCCATTTTTTTTTTTTTTAGAAGTAGTAACGGGTACTCACGGTTATGGATAGAAATGTAGTGGAGTAAAGAGTACAATATTTGCCTCTCAAATGTACTTGAGTAAAGTCATGAGTACTCCCCAAACATTATACTCGAGTAAAGTACAGATCCCTCAAAATTGTACTTAAGTACTGTACTCAAGTAAATGTACTCCGTTACTGTCCGGCTCTGTACAGAATAGAGCAGAACAAAATGTGCAGGTAGTCTCGCTTTAACATGTGAACACTCCAAAGCTAGAGTGTCTCGACATGTCAAGAAGATCAATACTACCATCGATAATAACATTTCATGAAGAATCACCTCTTCACTGCTTCTGAGTAAAGACCTAACATCTATTCTTAGCATGACACATAACTCAAGTACCATGACAGACTCTTAACAGTATCTCCTTCACTGATTCCCTGTTTCAAAGCCAAAGTGTCCTGTCAGCTGATTTAACATCAGCAACTGCTGAGCATTTAAGAAAGGACCCCTCGGACTCGAGACAACTTTCACTCACCATATACTTCACATATACTTAAACATCATCCCATGATAATGTCACCCCAAAATGAAAAGAAGAAGAAAAATCTAGATAAATATATATAAAACATAATTAAAAAAATATATATAACATAAAGATATATTTTTTAATTGTGACGTTATTACCACGACAGTTAAACAGAAAAACACAATTACTTTTTTAATCATTTAAATCAGAATGAAATAAAATTCAAAAATACAAATAATTGTATGTAGCCGATTTACTTTCATTTATAAACCCAGCCACATCTAAATTTCCTTAAGAGATATTTTAAGAAAATGAACGTAGATGTCCTGATGTCATGATTTTATCACATGATTGAACAAATTATCATTAAGCCAGAAATAAGTTTCACAGTCAGAATCACACATTAAAAATGACATCGTGTCCTTGTGCCTATAATAGAGATGATTACTGCCGCGGTGATAATTATTAAAGAGCACGTGCTGTTCATCTAATACAACAGTGAAATACAACTAATTCTGTTTTGTTTATGTTCATGTATATTGTTCCGAAAAATCTAATTAATTAAACTTCATGAAATCCACTCTTCAGGTTGAATGTCAATTAATAAATCACCTCATGAGCTGAAATACAACGTTTTGGCATGAAACTCTATATGGCGCAGGCTAATAGGTCGTTTACTCAAATGCGTGCAAAAACAAAATTCTCTATAGGGCACAGCTGATTGGTTCCTGCTGTATCAGTAGCCAATGAGTTTACTGCTTAACCTTCAAATACTGGTAGCATTTGCCTTAGCAGTGCAGCGTGCTTTCAGAAGCCCTCCGCCTTCCCCAGCTCCACCTGCATAGATCTGCTACGGCTAATTTATGTATGCTATATTGTACAGCAGCAGCATGTCTTACTTGCTCACAACATTGTCATATCCATTACCAAACACTTGAGTTAAAACTTGAGTTTCTCATTTTATGGTCTATGCAAAGAAATAATAAAATGTTATATACTATACACAGATGGCTGCAAAAAAGCTCCCTGTGTTTCCAACGGCGGCACAAAACCCCATCAATCCTCACGCAATCTGAATCTCTCAATCTGTTTTGTATGCATTATGTAGAATGGGAAATGACATCAGGACATGACGCAGGCCAGATTCAAACCTGCATACTCTGGCATCAACCTCTCTTATGCGTCACACAGCTCACCATAGTCTCTGAATGACATCAATCCCATCTGTGTTCATTATCTCTACAGTCTAAGTGTCAAACTGTACCTGAACAAGACCAGACTGCTGTTAAGCATAATTAATTCATTAGTTATGACTCAAATTAGAAAGCAGAAAACCTTCCAATGTGCTTTTCATCTACTTAAATTAATTGTCATTGGCAACATTTGAGCTCTGAATAGACTTGTAAAACATCCCACATTTAATGCCAGAAAATCTCATCCAATGTGAGTGTAATTAAAACTGATCCAAAAAAGTTGAATAATATTTTATAAAAGAGCATCAGAAGTGATTAAAAAATGCCTTCATTGAGGGTTAAAAGTTCATTGTGAAATAGCTAAATTGTTCCAAAACAAAAAGACAGCCCTGCAACACACTTTTACACTAAATAAAATAATCACCAGTATTTTTGGCTTGTCATCCAGTAAAAAAAAAAAAAAAAAATCTAAACATGCTTAAAACAAGGTTTAGAAACCAAACTATGAAGTTTTGTTATCAGAGAATATATCTTGAATTTATACGAATATTTTTTCTCTTTCCAATTGGCAAAAAAAATCTTTTTTATATCCATTGTTTAAATATTAATATCACAATTTTGCTTCTCAGGTAAATTGTTATAATAAATATTTTTTTTACAGTGTAGTCAAGATATTTGATGGAAGTATTATTGAGTATCTCCTCACACTGAAAACATGTTTTGGTGTTGGATTTACTTTTGAAACCATTTTCACTCTGAAATTGCAAATAAATTTCACAAATAATTACCAAGAAATGGCAAGTAACACATGGAATTTATCATGAAATTTTGAAAGACTGAAATTGGATTTTTCTTGTAAAACCTACTCCAATCATTTAGTTTTTTACTACTTCGAAAAAAATTTTTTACAGGGCAACTATTCTTTTATACAACCAGATATTAAAACATACTAACCCACTAGAGACAACGAGATATGAATACAGTATGACTGAGACCTTGATTCAATCATCCAAGAGTGGTTTAAATGTTATGTTCCACAAGCACGACAATCCAGGATAATCCCAAAAATAGGAGATTGTTCTAAAAGGGTGAATCTCACGTAACCAGTTTAGAACATTTCAGGGTCATGCTTCACCGCAAAAACAAAAGTAAATAAGCATAAAGAAATGTGGGGAAAAAATTGTTTAAGTTTAAATAACAAAAAAAAAAACGTTTATTTACAAAAGTATTATGCAGTTTAATTTAGGAAAGTAAGCAGACCTGACCCGAGGCTGGTCTGATCTCTTCATCTGATCTGCTAAAATCTCATGTCTCTATTGAAGCAATTGATCCTGATGGTCTCCAGATTCAGGCTTCTGTACTGCCAACAGCTCTACAAGCTCTCCGCCACATACAAGAATCTTATCTGTTCTACAAATAACAGAGAGATCACAGGGACTGAAACAGAGAGAGAGTCTGAGGAGGAAAGAATTTATGGCTTCAATTTCCCAGAGCGGTACGAAGAGGACGGTGCAGCATCAGTCCACTGTTGTCTCATGATAATGGGACTGATGTGTTTTACTGAGTTTACGCCGCTTTTACAAACTGCAGCACTCCTGTGCTCGACAAACAAATCACAGAGACAAAATGGAGGAAATTTCAGTTAAAAGAAATGAAGGGTCAGAAATTAACTCAGGATAAGACGATAGGAAGTGAGATAACCACAGAACTGCAAGATGAGGATGAGACTTGTTTTGTTTCTAAAGTTTTGGGGAGAATGCAATGCTCAGAGAAAACAACTATATCCAAGATGGCGGATAGTAAATTATAAATAAACATTTCATTCAATGCTGAAAAGCATTGCTTATGTATCTACAGTAATCAGCCAATCACATGGAAGCAACTCAACGCGTTTAAGCATGTAGACATGGTCAAGACGATCTGCTGAAGTTCAAACTGAGCATCATAATGAGGAAGAAAGATGATTTAACTGACTTTGAACGCATCATGTTTGTTGGTAGTATTTGTAGTATTTCAGAAACTGCTGATCTACTGGGATTTTCATGCACAACCATCTCTAGGGTTTACAGAGAACGATCTGAAAAAGAGAAAATATCCAGTGAGCGGCAGTTCTGTGGGTGAAAATGTGGTTCCAAAATATGGAACCTTGAGACTCAGACCTTTCTGACAATATGTGTTTTGTCAAGATTAGAAAAGGTTTTGATCATAAATTATGAAACATGACGACGCCCAAAAGGGGATAGAAGATAAATAAAATAATTTAGAGTACAGTTTATATGGTAACACAACGTCAAATTTCAAAACAGTTTTCACAGGATGAATTCTGAGTTCGTAAGCTTTCTAATGATACCTAATTTATGATAAATATACTAAAATATGTGATGTAATAAAAAAGGCGATAAAAAAGATATATTTTAGAGGATAATATATATATATATACTGTATATATATATTATACTTTAGAGGATAATATTATTATTTTTTTGTGTCAAATACTAGATTATATGTTTTATTATGAACTTTTAGCATGAAAACCAAAGTTTCAATTATTAAAAGTGTGTGCGTCGACTTTTACTTGATTAAGATTTCGATTTTTTTGAGGTGCACTCCAGTCATAAATTCATCTATTACTGTTCCTACATAATTTGTAACAAAAAACAGTGGCAAAATATCTATTTAGGAGTCTTAGACCTTTCCAACGATATATAGTTTGTCATGATTAGATTAGGATTTAATTGTAATATAGTGAAATAAACTTAGGCATCTCGCTAGCGGGACAGTGACAGTTAAAGGCTGTGTTGCAGGGTTAATTTTTCAACGAATTTGTGCAATTTGTTTGTTGGTAATAAACATTTAAACTGTTATCCATTGTATTTTATGTTGTTGGGTATCACAAAACGGAATATAATACGAAAAAGTAGGTACTATCTTACAGCGGTTTGCAACGATTCTCCTTTCCCCCATAATGCATTGCATTGCGTCACCTTGGGGAGAGAATTTACCAAAGCCCGCCTTGAGAGCATTGAGAGTGACTAGAGAGACGAGTAGTAGACGAGAGTATTCAGATAGCGCAGATTATAGATAAATAGATAAATAATACATAGATGTAGATTAGATAGGCCTATATAGATAGACAAACAGATAGATATAGATAGATAGGCTAGTATACGCTGATTTCACGCAGCCGCCATTTTGAAATCGAAAGCGAGGCTCCGGTGGGAAGAACCCCGGAAGTACAGATAGACAACAATGCCTTGGACTACCAACCTGAAGCTGCTGCCGCGATTTACACTATTGGATGTTAATATCCAATATAGGATATGTATATAGTTTGTTCCTGCTTCTTTTTTTACGTTCTGAATTATATATAAAAAAAATAATTGTATTTATAAATGAATTTCACTGTATATAGCCTAAAGTATGAAAGAAATGTATGTAAATTTTTAGAATAGGCTAACTAATTTCTACATTAAACACAACAAAACGCCATCGCATTCGCGACTCTCCTATGATTAAAGGAGACACTTCCGGTTTTCTTCCCACCGGAGCCATTTCAAAATGGCGGCTGCGTGAAATCAGCGTATAGAGAGAGATAGGCAGACAGCCAGATAGCATAACGTTAGCATAGATAGCTAGCAGCTAAATAGATAAATAGATAGAAATATATAGTAGGTAGACTGACAATGGTCACGTCACATCTGATCGAGGTGAGCTCCTCGACCAGCGACCAAAACACACTCACTTCTCTACAGCACAAGCTTTCCAACGCAGTTTCCATGGGACGGCAGCGCCCACACAAGCACCTGCCAAACACAGCGACAGACACGTGAACGCGGCGGCTACGTTTGCAACAACATTTTCACCGGAGGAAGAGATAAACACTTAGAAACGCCCATATAGCTAGCACGATGCCTTCTATTTCTAGATGACAAAGACAACGTTTACCAGTACTACGACACTATGACAAAGGTTACCGGTGCTTATCTGAACTAACGTCATGATCACTGCCACTGGATATAAAGAAAACGTGGATTTTTCACTCTGTGCTATTCAATGACGTTATTCGTTATTGTGCACTGCTGCTCGTAGACTAGCTCCACTGCTCAAAGCTGCGTTGCTAAATGATAGCAACTCACCAGGACACTTCAACTCTCCACTCATTCTCCTCGGACCATGCATTTAATTGGCTTTGACGGCCATCAGTTCTTGGCAATTCCTCATTTGCCCTCTCACATCTGGCAGGTTCGAAATGATACGGCTGCGGGCCATCATACATGTTGGCTCTTGCCACCACTTCCTCATCCCAGTCAGTCGCCATAGTTCTAATACTAGGCTGAGGCTACCTTTCCTCCACTCCCCCCCCCCCCCCCCCCCCCCCTTAACACCAAAAACTTAAAAAACTTGTTTTTAAGACCATTTTTGAGACATTTTAAAAATGATATACATATCTTGAGTGATTTATGTACCCATTAATCGACAGTGGTGGTTAACCTGCAACATGGCCTTTAAGAGCAACCAACCAGTTTGTTTTGGTTGTATGTGCTATTTAATGGTGAATCTATCGGAAAAAGATCATACATACTTATTTATATAGCATTTTTATATACCCTATCACCTTCAGCCTGCAGATGCTAGATGAATCTGCCTGGGAAAGCTGATCCCTCTGCAATCCCACCTCATATCTGGACAGAACATGACCGTTTGAACTTTTGGAATTGTAGCTTAAAAAGATAATAGAAGAGTGGTAAACTCAGTAGAGATGTGCCTGGTAAGTCACATCTATTTTACACAGTGCTATCTGAACATTCATATTAAATTCAATGTTATTTCAGTCTGCTTCTAAGAAAGTTTTTCCTCCAAAATAAAAGATTCTACTTCTTAACAGTTTTAATTGACTCTGATTAATTACATTGGAATCAGATAAAGAATAAAATTTCACACATCATCCTCCAGCTGCTTTTTGTTCTGATTATTGGTTTTAAAAAAGCAGCAGCGTGTTTCCAGCCTTAAACTACAATAAATAGGCCGGCGTGTAAAAAATTAATTGGAATAATAGCAGCACAGCAGTCTCAGTGAATGGCTGAAAGCACAGAAAGAAAGCGAAAATGTGTAAAAAAAAAAAAATTTGATTTGAATCTATATCCTTATAAAAGAAATAAGTAAGTATTATTTCACAGATGCAACTCGGAACAAAGCATAATATGTTGTTGTACTCTGTGATATCTAGTTACTTTCTACTTGGTGCTTCAATACAAACTCAGAGTATCTTTAGATTTGATGCTGCTAACCTGACAAACTTTCCTTGAACTTATCAATTCAGTGAACACAACTTTTCCACAGACAGACTGATCAAATATATATGAGCTCTTTATTGGATTTGCCATTCAAAAGCAATAAGTACCGATTATTTCAAAGGCATAACTCAGAAAACAACTCAACGCCTGTGGTTCTCGTATATCAGTCACTGAGTTTATTCTAGAAAGATTCTATTAAAGGATTTAGGCGTAATAAACGCGGCCAAACCTTCTCTTCTCGGAAAGCATTCTCTGTCTCTTCTGAAGGGTGTCACTTTCAGGATTGTTCATTCACTTCAGTGTCACATCCGTCAATCACATGCGCCAATCACTGATGGCTTCGCCGCGGAAAAAAAGAGAAGTAACACAACAGCACAGCAGATTAACGAGGCTATCGGAGCCGTGCTGCCGTGGCAACAGATGAGAAGTAATTAGTACTCAGCAATGTTAGACAAGACAATAACATAATTAAAGCAATTTATCCTGTCTTATTTAATGATGCCTGTCTCAATTAGTGCTGTTAAATAAATCATAACTGCATGCCAATGAGCATATCGATATCATTTAATTTTGTCTGCAAGTTTTTTCTTTTGATCAAAGTCAGAAAAAAATATAATTTTGTTTGTGTAAACATGCATATTTATAATTCTAAATAAAATAATATGGATTTGTCTATATGAATTATGTTGATTTGTCATTTAGTTTCTCCTTTGCATTTATTTATAATTTAATCATCCTCATGTCATTCCAAACCTGTATACTGTTATTTGTTTTCTGTTTTCGAACAATGTTTTTACTAACTGTTTTAACAAATATTTTTACATTTATGTTTACTCTTTTCAATCAAAAGAGTAAAAAATAAATAAAAATAAAAAAATACAATCAACAATTTTTTTTTATAAAAATAAACAAAAAATGTCAAATTAAATTAAATTAAATTAAATTAAATTAAATTAAATTAAATTAAATTAAATTAAATTAAAATTAAATTAAATTAAATGTCCAAACTGCTTGTCCTCTGTAGGGACATGGAGATGGTTGATCCTTAAATTAAATTAAATAAACAAATAAATAAAAAGTATTTTATTAAGTCTTCCTATTGACACCAAATAACATTGGGTTTTTGTCCTTTTCAGAGCTTTGCAGTCGTGGTCACTTGAAACTGTCACTGTATGTGAAATTTAGGATGGAAAAACATACATGCAAAAAGTTTGGAACGACATGAGGGTGAGTAAATGATGACAGCGTTTTCATTTTGGGTGAACTTTCCCTTTAACAGGCAAAGAGGCAAATGTCCTCTCCCAAGGGGAAATGAGTGTGTACATCACACACACACAGCCCATTCATCCTCATTACACCTGATGGTGTATTAGCGCTGTATATTGATGGTAAGGGACGGCAGGTGTGTGTAGCGAGACACAGACTGATCAATATCAGACGCATCTCCCCTCAGCCGCTCTCTGTTATGCATAAGGCACACTTTCAAAATCTGCTTTTCTATAGATAAGTCTCAGTTGTGTTCTTGCATATGCATATGGAAGAGATCCATGTCGTATAAAGGTCAGGTGTCACTGTTTCTCACATTATTAGACCCACTGGTTACTTAAAGATAAAAACTTTATTAATGGTAGGGGAATAGAAAGTCATTGAGCAGAGCTGACCTCAAAAAAGCCATTACCCACATGAGCACCACAGTTCCAACATCTCAAGAGCATTGCTATGTTCAGACAGGATACTAACAACTTATTACATACTGGAAAGTATACACTGCCTCCTACTAGGAAGATATATATATATATATATATATATATATATATATATATATATATATATAAAATGCAACAATAAACGTTTCAAACTCTACATATAGTAGAGGACGCTACATTGTCATCACATGACTTCATCACCTTGTGTGTGACTGGCATTCGTTTTTATATTACAAAAAAATAATAATTCTACTTTTACCAGTGCAATGAAATAATGAGTCAAAAAAATATATCCAGTTTTGTAGAGGAGGAGGGGGCGTAATTATAAATTAGTCAATTTATGTTTAATGACTTTTGACTTATTTTCCAGTAAATATCAAAAATCCTCCAAGAAAGACTTCCGTTTTATACTTTAATCAGGAGAAGAAATCTGACAGTGAGGAAATGAGTGAGTGAGTGAGTGAGTGAGTGAGTGAGTGAGTGAGTGAGTGAGTGAGTGAGTGAATGAATGGAGGTAGGCTATTTATATAGCGCTTTCATATGTACTGTCTACTGTACACCCAAAGCACTTTACAATCATATCAGGGGATCTCTCCTCAACCACCACCAGTGTGCACTCACAGTGCAGTAAGAGAAAATAGAAACAACGATTATACTGATGAAGATACAGTATATTGTCTGGAAAACAAGGCTTATTATTTATGCAGTCTTGCCTCGCAAGTAAATTTATCTTGTTTAACACATTTTTAGATATTTTAACCAGGAAAACTATACAAAATACGTGTGCCATGTAACAATAACAATATTTCTTCACATTCATTCATCTTAATGGACGTCGAGTGCATTGAATAATGGGATGCAGTATAGTTTACTGTACACCTCATCAAATATAGTAGGTCATCCCAGGTATTTTATATCATACATAAAATGCACATACTATACAGTCTACATAATAAATACTGCAGAGATAGTAAGTGAGTAGTATGTTAGTATGCTATTGTGAAAGACTCCATCTTTCTCTTTCACACACAAATGGACGGAAGGAGGAAATATGTGTCAGTGACCAGTGAAGCAGTGTGTGTGTGTGTGTGTGAAGGAGAGCATGTCACCGGAGCAACAAGTATAGAGCGATTGGACATCCGCTGTCTCTATCACCGTGGGGACCAGGCTTGTGCAATTAAGCCCAGCCAATTACTGGCAGCTAATGGCTCAAAGGGACAGAGACAGAGATACATTAACACAGCTAACCAACGCTTAACCAACCCTTTATTAGACACATCCTAGCAGGGAGACAATGACCCCTAAAGCACTAGCACATGTTAAGCGATGCACATTAACCCACACTGCATTAATTAACATATTTCCGACGCCAGAAATCCACCCCCGTAATTTGAGCTACAAACAAACCATTTGCGTTCAAACCCTCTAGACATGAACAAAGACAGCCTACGGAGATTACAAAAGCTCTTCAGAGAAAACACACTAAGCAAACTTGCAAAAGTGCCAGTCAGGGAACAGTGTGTGTACAAACTATAATGAACTGAGGGGAGGCATTTTAAAGCTCCAGTCAGTAACTTTTTTTGGGTTAAAAATGATCCCAAATAAATTTTTGAGCAAGTACATAACCAGCCAGTGTTCAAAACTCTCTGCTTGCCTTAGCTCGATTCAAAACGGTAAGCTTGTGATAATGTTTTTTATTTCCGCGGGAAATTCGAGCATGTCTTTGCGTCATTACGTCACATCTGTACACACAAAGAAGGAGCCTCGGCTAGTAGGCTATGAGTGTGAGGATGTTGGAGGTGGAGATTTATAGCCTTTTCTCACAGCACTTGATATAATTAAACTTATTCATTTGATGGCGGATCCAGAAAGGTTCAAACGACGATCACCAGTGACAACTGGAGATTCACCCGCTGTAAAATGCAAAAGACTTTGGACTGAGAGTTTGGAAAAAGAGACTGCAACCGGCCAATGCGAAAACAAGTATAAATATCTGAATGGCTTTAAATGTAGTCACGCAATGCTGATGTTGTTAACATTAACAATTTGACAAAAAAGGATCATTTGCACGGTTTGACGTGATATGATAAGCGATCGTTAGATTTAATCAGCGCGATTTACTGCAATGTTTTTTTATCCTTAGTTGGTCAGAAGACCAAAAGTGGATGTTACTTACTTGTTCCGATTACATTTTAGTAGTGGTGCAACGGATCATCATTGATCCGTGATCCGTTCGGATTAATATCTTCGGTTCGGCACACACGTGATCCGCGGATTGATTTATGAAAAAAAAAAAGAGTTCATGTTCAGTCCACACACAGCGTGGTCATGGCGAACGGAGGAGCTTGAACGCCCCGCGTCATTTAAATCCCCTGTATGGGCGCATTTTGGCTTCCCTGCCAAATATAATGATGAAGGAAAGAGGATAGTGGATAAAACCGTGACGTGTGTAGTAGGGTGGCCATACGTCCGGATTTTGGCCGGACAGTCCGGATTTTAAGCCCCCTGTCCGGCGTCCGACGCGGCCTCAAGCCGGACACTCATTTTGTCCTCCTTTTTGGAGTTCTGCTGAATTGCCATAAAAAAATTAACCTATAAAAATCTTGCATATTGATAGCGGCTCCCTGATGCCCGCAAATTAGATAAAATCTCCCGGAATCTAGAGCGCGCATGCGAGACAGAACATACTGTGCTCCAAACCGCGTAGCGTGCGCACGGCAGAGAGGGAGAGAGCGAGAGACTTTGCGTGTGTGCGCATGTAAAATAGAGAGCATCCTGTCTGGCCTGTTTCGGTGAGTCAACCAGTCAAATTTATTTTTGCTGATCCGAAAAATTATCCGATCCGTGACTCTGATCCGAGAAACGATCCGAACCGTGAGTTTTTTTATCCGTTGCACCCCTACATTTTAGGGTGAAAATTAAAGTATAATCTGTGATTCTGAGTGCCAGTATCCACACCGCGTGGTGATTGACAGCTGCACATTCTCCTCAAAACATTGGATTCATCCGCGCTGTACCGTGCCGAGGTACAACTCACGTAAAGTTGACAATTCCGCGATTGACTGCAATTGCAGATTTCGAACAGAGATGGCGACAAAGAGGATAAACTGCGGACTGCAGCTTTAAATAAATGGACAAAACTGTCAACAAATAATGAGGATTCATTTATATGGGATTGTTTTCAAAGAAATTGAGTCTTAAAAAAGTCAATAAAACTAAATATGACTGAATCTAGGTATATCAGATTACAGCAGCACCTGGTTTGGTCACAGACTGTAAAAAAAACATGGACGTAGTGTCCGTGACGTCACCCGTAGTGTTTCTGAGGAGCATTTTTGAAGCCCAAAGTGGGCGGAGCCGGCCATCTTGGCAGCGAGTCACCACGAATCACTCCCGGATAACCGAAAATGGGCAAAGAGACGGGATTAGCTGAGGTGAAGTGACAGCTAACAGACAGTAGACAAACAGCTAGTAGAGACATCAGCGCCAATCCACCTGTCACCCAACAAAAATTTTAAACAAATTTTAAACAAAAATAACTATTAATTTCCTTCTCTGTGGGCCTCGAGTTAGTTCACGTAGTGTAACTGCGCAGCGCTTCTGTGTTGTACGTCCCACGCATCACACACATGACCAGCGTCGGCCAATAGTGAGCCTACGTGTTATGTACAACACAGAAGCGCTGCGTAGTTACAGTACGTGAACTAACTCGAGGCCAACAGAGAAGGAAATTAATAGTTGAATAAAGTCGTTATTTGTTGGGGGTTTTTGCGCACAAAAAGTATTCTCGTCGCTTGATTAACTTAAGATTGAGCCACTGTAGTCACTTGGACTATTTTAACGATGTCTTTAATAACTTTTCTGGGCCGGCCAGTTTCGATCCCTTAGAAGCCTGTGGAGGAGTGAGCCAAAAATATCTTAATTTGTGTTCTGAAGACGAACAGCATGGAACAACATGAGGGTGAGTAATTACTGACAGAATTTTCATTTTTGGGTGAACTATCCCTTTAAGGCTTAATATAATTTAAACGGATGAGTTATAAAAAAAAAAGATTCACCCCCTCACAGTTGTCATGAAGGGTAAAATTAGCTATATAGACAAAAAACACTTTTTGTACCAGGCTGTAAACGTTTTTTTTCCCGCTGTAAAGTTGGGCTTATTAACGGAGTATATGGGATTGACTCTCATTTGGAGCCTGTCTCTAGCAGCCAGTCGATGAATTGCAGTTTAAGTCACTTCCTTGTTGGATTCAAGAGAGAGACGTTCCCTCGAGATTATCCTATGGGTTTCTATATAGACTTTTTTCCCCGATATAGACCTTATGTAGCCCCGCCCCTTTTCAGCACTGGACTCATTTTGTTTGTATTTCGACCACAGCATGAAGGTAAGATCTTACGGATTTATGAATGGCATGCGTTTCAAACATTACAATGCTCATAATAACTTTCGTTAACTCTACAATAAGTAAACAACTTATTACTCTTCGACAGCGATGCCATTGAACTTCAGTTTTTGAGGTAGCTCTGTATACATTTCTGACACAAAATTCTAAGCATGGCTGTGCGCTTGTTTCTCTGCCTATATGAGTCAAATAAGGTCTGTGGTAAACATAACTTGATATTTGGACGTTTTGTTCAACACTCTATTGCTTTATTAAATTATTTATTTATGTGTAGCGTTCCATTAAAAACAAATCAAAAGAAATTGAGTTTTAAAGGGGTCATATAATGCCATTTTTTAACAAGCTAATATGATTCTTTAGGGTCTAAATGAAAAGTTTGTAATATACTTTAATTCAAAATTCTCATTAGTATTGTAAGAAAACACTTATTTTACCTGGTCAAAAACGGCTCTGTTTTCAGCACGCCGTTTCAGTGCATATGACTTTAAATGATAATGAGCTTTGCTCACCCCGCCTCTCTGTTCTGTGCGTACACCGTTTGAACACAATAACACAATAACCATAACGCGTTGTTCAGTATAAACGTGGGATTATGAATTATATTGAGAACGTCATACATAGAAAACATGCCGTAATGTACCCTGAGTGTAAACCTTAGACGCATTCATTGTGAAGCGTGCAGCTAGCGATTTGCAAAGATTAATATAAATATTAATATAAAGTTTAATAAAACGTTACACTCACTTCAGTTCTTCTGGAGGTTCAGCAGGAACACGAATATCTGGTACCGATCCTTTTTTCATGAGCAGCTTCTTAGCAAAACCAGCTTTATACTGATCCTCGTTTATAAAGTAGTCTGGTGTGTGAAATGATTCGCGCAAACATTAGAGCATTGACGTTGCTCGTGGGGAATATTCCCTTCGAAAACAAACTCAGCCACTGCGTCTTAAGCGGTTCGGATTTAAGAACATTAAAGGGGTCATGACATGAGAAACCAAATTTGCCTTGATCTTTTGGTATTTAAGAGGTCTTTGTACCATTAAAACCTCCTGCAAGTTTCATAGCTTAAGATGTCCTCACCATTATAAACGAAGCATTTATTTAATCAAGCTCTAAATACAGCTCATTCTAGATCCTTTGAACTTAGTGACGTCACGGTACGAAGTGACGTACCAGTCGTTTGCATATGACCGCCTCCAGCGCAGGACAACTACGCCTCATTTGACATCATCGCATGCGTTGACGTGCAGCGAGGGGGTCTGTTTACAAGATGACTGCGATGCCACGCAGATGTGCTGTTCCTGGCTGTGGACAAACAACATGTTTGAATGCTGCCGAAAGATCCAGACGTCAGGGAAAGCAGTTGGATGCAGTTTATTTGCAGCATATGCAGCCCGCCAAAGCCTTATTTGTTGGTGAGTGATGAGTGTGACAGGGCGCATGTTACTGAAAGAACGACAAGAGAGAGAGAGAGAGAGAGCCCCGGCCGCGCGCGCGCCTTCAAACTGTCCTGATCTCTCTCTCTCTCTCTCTCTCTCCCTCTCTCCCTCGCGCATATGAATCAAAATCAATTGAGAATTGACACGATGGTAAATGATCGGAAGACCGAAGTTTCACGTGGCGGAGCATTGTGTAGCCTACATGTGATACAAAATGATTAATGTTAATAATTTATGCATAAGCAGCACTGACGTTCAGCCAATCATAACAATGGGCGTTAACACTGAACTCTTAAAGGGGAAACACCTCCAAAACAGACTGTTTGAATCAGAGGGGGGGAAACAGGGTGGGAAAAGGTCATAAATCACTACATTTTTTTATTTTTTTTGTACAAAAAACTATAGTAATACTATAATTGCACATAAGGGAACATAATAAACAAAACAAAAAACCATTTCATGACCCCTTTAAAATTACTGCTGTGTTCGTTATTACACCCAAGAACAGAACACCACAATCGCTTAGACGCCATTCTGCTCATAGACAGTGCTCCAGCATATCAACAATGACCGCGCCGGTCCGCGCGGACTATGATTGACAGCTCGCTCACGAGCGAGGGCGGGTCTGTGTTGAAACGCTGCTGTCAATCAACAATCGTGGGAGGGGCTTCCGACCGTGTGACGTCACACGGTCGAACGACTTGATTTGAGGCAGGGGAAAACATATAAGGAGATTAAAAAAAAAACACTGGTTGGATTTTTATCATTTTATTTTATTACCCTTTAAAAACCCAAGGGGAAAAACAAACTGCAATGAACCACGGAGCTCTCTATTCAGGATAACATGATCATAAAGGACAAAAATGTGTCCTTGAAGTAACCACTGTATGGGCGGTTTCTTCATTAGGGCGATTGGGCGACGCACCGCCAAAGTGTGAATGAAAGGGACTTTTTCAATTACATTCACAATCTCATTCAACCACAGAGTTACGCTAGCCGTCACTGTCTGGATATAGTCCAATCAGCGTCATGTCACGTTCTGTGGAGTACCGCCTCTTTTTGGGCGATTTCACTCTGGCTGAGAATCGCCCATTGTGTTCCCATAGACTTACATTGAAAGATGTTTTTTTTCGAACTGGAGGCACTGCAATGCATTCTCTATGGGTTCCGGGAGGGCTCGCACTAACGTGCTTACGTCATCATACGTATCCTTAACTTGTGCAGCGATTGGTGGGAACAAACATACACTATTAAAAATCTTTAAGATTAAGTGACAAATAATATTTGAAAACAATTTCGAATTTGAACAACAAGAAAAAATGAAACACTACTTTAATATCTTTATCAAATATGATTAAAAAAATAAAAATAAAAAAGAGAACGAAAACGAGAGCGAGAGAGACTGTTGGCACATCTCGCGAGTGGAGGCCAGTTGAACTTGAACAATGTCATGGCGAACGCAGTGTATTAAGCGAGTGATGTAAGCAGTGTAATAATAGTGAGTATAGAAACAAACAATGAGATTTATTGTAAGAGTCATTATTTTTCATTAATATTAAAGTAGTGAAGTTGCCTTTACATGCTTAAGCTGTTAATTTATTCATTGCATGGGTGGACCTTATCATCCAAACATTTGCCCCCCCTGAGAGATTTTGCAGGAGCCGCCACTGATGTACACTATAAAAAGGACCCTATACAGAGACTTTCACTTGGATTTACCTTACCAGTAGAAAGCAGGTGCAAAAAGTGTGAATATATTTGCTATTTTTCTCAATGGCTTCAAACATAGTTGATTCAATCAGAAATGACTCAGACTTATTGATCTGGTACGAATAATCTTATCCAGTACAAATAGTGAAATATACAGTTGTTGTGGTGGATAAAAGCTGAGATTTATGGCTAAACATCAACCATCTGTCGGACAACTTCAAATTTGTCTAGTGTCAAAACACTCATGAGCAGCGCTCAATAATGTGTGTTCATACAGGAGAGTTCAGATGACTGGCGTGAGGGAGGAGGATTTAGTGTAGCGTCTTTAACAGGTCGAATAAACTCCAATACAGCATTAGGATTACGATACAAAAATCAATCTACCTGATGCCACCTGTTCTGTCCGTGTGTGTCTGTGTGTGACCCACATGAGGTAAATCTAATCCTGGGCATCCATGGCATGAAGATAGCAGAGAAAATAATCACTCCAGCCCTCGACCAATCACAGAGAAAATAAACACACAACAACACAAGCACATACTGTCTGACTAGATGCGGATTATTAACTACTTCAAATCAAAAGCAACTCTATAACTCTCCATGTGGTGGACAGCACAGTCTCAGGCCATCTGTGTGTGTTGGAGCCAAATACAGGAGACAAGTACTTGTTATTATATTACTGCGATGTTTTAGGTGAATGTGTGAATTTTGCATAAGGATATTGTTTGGTATTGTGACATTACTTACATCCACTGTAAGAAAAAAAGTTTTTTAGGTACAATCCACTTGGATGTTTAAGGCATTTCAACTTAAATTACATTAAACTGACTTTAAAAATGAGTTGAATCCTGTTTAACTTTTTTTTTCTTTTTTTTTTTTATTGCTTAAAGGGGTCATGAACTGAGAATTAAAATTTTCCTTGATCTTTTGACAGTTAAGAGTTCATTATACTAAAAAAAAAATACCCTGTACGTTTCAAAACTCAAAACTTCCTTGTTATGCCAAAATTGAAACCAAGGCCAAAAAACGACAGCATCTCAAAAGTGGAGACTTGTGACGTCACAGGGCAGCGAAAGACCGCCTTTGCAGAAGAATATCAACGCCTACGTCTACATCACCGCGTCTTTAGCCCCGCCCAGTGACTAAAAGACCAACTTCACATCGTTTCTCTAAGTATGATGAAAATAATTTTATTTAAACTGTGATAAAATTATATACAGAAAGCGATCAAAGAACGAAAAGTATTCAAGAGATTTCCACATGTAATCACAGCAGTGGGCATTTACACTGAAGTCTCACAGCAGCCAATCACAGCAGTGGGTGTTTAGACTGAAGTCTCACAGCAGCCAATCACAGCAGTGGGCGTTTACACGGAAGTCTCACAGCAGCCAATCACAGCAGTGGGTGTTTAGACTGAAGTCTCACAGCAGCCAATCACAGCAGTGGGCGTTTACACGGAAGTCTCACAGCAGCCAATCACAGCAGTGGGCGTTTACACTGAAGTCTCGCAGCAGCCAATCACAGCAGTGGGTGTTTAGACTGAAGTCTCACAGCAGCCAATCACAGCAGTGGGCGTTTACACGGAAGTCTCACAGCAGCCAATCACAGCAGTGGGTGTTTAGACTGAAGTCTCACAGCAGCCAATCACAGCAGTGGGCGTTTACACGGAAGTCTCACAGCAGCCAATCACAGCAGTGGGCGTTTACACTGAAGTCTCGCAGCAGCCAATCACAGCAGTGGGTGTTTAGACTGAAGTCTCACAGCAGCCAATCACAGCAGTGGGTGTTTAGACTGAAGTCTCACAGCAGCCAATCACAGCAGTGGGCGTTTACACGGAAGTCTCACAGCAGCCAATCACAGCAGTGGGCGTTTACACTGAAGTCTCGCAGCAGCCAATCACAGCAGTGGGCGTTTACACTGAAGTCTCACAGCAGCCAATCACAGCAGTGGGCGTTTACACGGAAGTCTCACAGCAGCCAATCACAGCAGTGGGCGTTTACACTGAAGTCTCGCAGCAGCCAATCACAGCAGTGGGCCTTTACACGGAAGTCTCACAGCAGCCAATCACAGCAGTGGGCGTTTACACTGAAGTCTCGCAGCAGCCAATCACAGCAGTGGGCGTTTACACTGAAGTCTCACAGCAGCCAATCACAGCAGTGGGCGCTTACACTGAAGTCTCACAGCAGCCAATCACAGCAGTGGGCGTTTACACTGAAGTCTCGCAGCAGCCAATCACAGCAGTGGGCGTTTACACTGAAGTCTCGCAGCAGCCAATCACAGCAGTGGGAGCTTACACTGAAGTCTCGAAGCAGCCAATCACAGCAGTGGGTGTTTACACTGAAGTCTCACAGCAGCCAATCACAGCAGTGGGCGTTTACACTGAAGTCTCACAGCAGCCAATCACAGCAGTGGGAGCTTACACTGAAGTCTCACAGCAGACACGCCCCTTTAAACTGAGCGTTCAAATCGAGGCTAAAATCAGGCTTGGAAAAATGTATTTTATTTCTAAATTATGACAATTTTTGTCAAAAAAATCATACTAACATTATAAAGGAACCCCGGGTAACATTATGAAATAATAAAACAATCCAGTTAATTTTAGAAAGTATTTGATCATTACGTTCTTCCAATAAAGAAAAGAAAATGTTCTATTTTATAGGCTATTTATATATATATATATATATATATATATATATATATATATATATAGCCTATAAAATAGAACATTTTCTTTTCTTTTTTGGATTAAAGTACAGAACTTTAATTTCAATATGCTTAATTCTCATGGAAATAATGTCAAAATAGGGATATGTCATGAGTCTGATTCATCTGATAATAGTTCATCTTATTCATGATATGATGCTTTATGCACTGCTGCAACTCTTCCCTCTCCAGAATGTTCATTTTAAGTAGCAAGAAAACGAATTCCTTGTCAAAAACAGATTGACAACTTATTTTTACCGGCTTCCAGTGACCAGTAGCACAGCGACCCAGAGTCGTCCAGCAATAAAATCACCAACAGGGCTTCAGCATGACGCCTGAAAATGCTCTCTATGTATGGCCTCTCCTTATTCCTTCACTTTCTTTTCTTTGACACACTCCTAAAGTGTTTAAACTGACAGGTCATCATAGCCTAGTGTGGAATTCAGCCAAGACGAAAAGATAAAAACGGTAAAAGAGCAAAAGAGAGAAAACCGTTCCACCAGGTTCGCTCTATTCTCTGAATAATGACAATCTCTCTCTATCTCTCTCTTCTAGATCTTCAACAGCTCTCTCAATCCCAGCCATACAATTATCCAATTAAAGCCTTCTGTTGAGCGTGAGTGTGATGGGATTGAGTTATTTGAGTTGTTTCCCCTTGAATGAATGCACAGATGGTGCCTGTATGTCTATATGAACTATGAAATAAATAAACATAATTAAACACAAAATACAGACGTTTTAACAAAAGTGTGCACGGTTTTTTTCCAGATATGCATGCACACAGGGTTGCAATTCTAGATTTTTACATTTCAGTAAGTTATAAAATTGATTACATTTCCTATGATTTGAATGAATATGACACACGATACACTCTTTATACTAGAGGGCCAAGTACACACAGGCTCTGTTTGAGTTTCCTCAGATTTCCATTAAAGCAACAAGCCAAATGAAGCTGTGGTTTGCAGTGGTTTTGCCACAGCTGAGGTGAGGCAAAGCATTAATGAATCATAACACAGAATCCCATCCTAGCACTTGCACTATTTGCAAACATTCAGTATGTACAGAATAATGATGCCAAATGTGGAGCATACAACAGAGGATTGTATGTAGAATTCTGTATCCCACAATGCAACATGCTTGATTTGCCTTTCTATTTCCAGTGTGATGAACGAACTGGAAGAAATGCCAGCGGTTTTCAACATCACATTAAATAACATGCTGAATCTGTATACAACTAAGTTAAGAAAGCTAAAACTAAACAATGACAGACGGTCTGTATTTTATTATTATTATTATTATTATTATTTCTGAAAGTTTCTTATGCTTACTCAATATTACCGTTTATAACATAATCTATGAATATATTTTAAAATGAAATTTATTCCTGCGATCAATGCTGAATTTACTCCAGTCTTCAGTGTCACATGATCCTTCAGAAATCATTCCAATATGCTGATTTGCTGCTCGAGAAACATTTATTATCATTATCAATGTTAACCCTCTGGGGTGTTTTTGGAGTTGTGCTGCTTAATAGTTTTTTGTAAACCGTGATATAATTTTTTTTTTCTTTAATGAATAGAAAGTTTAAAAAAAAATGTTTATATTTGAAACAGAATATTTTTGTGACATTATAAATGTCTTAAAGGCACAATATGTATTTTTTCTGCTTT
This sequence comes from Tiaroga cobitis, assembly GCA_030578255.1. Taxonomy (NCBI): domain Eukaryota; kingdom Metazoa; phylum Chordata; class Actinopteri; order Cypriniformes; family Leuciscidae; genus Tiaroga; species Tiaroga cobitis. Next base: position 40,636,210 of record CM060603.1, read on the forward strand.
AAAACTAGCAAAAATAACTGTATCTATGTTATATATTTCTATGAGATATGTACTTACATTATCCCGACAGTTTCCACCAACTTTCAAATCCGGAGAAATGTATAGTTTAATTCGAAGACACGGGCCGTTTCTTTATTTCCGTTTTGTCGCCCGTCTATGGCGTCATATAACCTTTGACTCCTCTATTTTCTTTAACTTCCTGCGAAACCGCCAAACACAAAGGGGAACACCAGACTACCGCCAATAAAAGAAAAGAAAACGACGTAGAAAAAAAGTAGTAGCTAGTATCATTTTGCAACTGCACCAAACTTGAGGGGGGTTTGGCTGCACGCGCAAGATCTCTCGCTCGCTCACCTCTCTGACATCGTGCGCGTGCGCGGTTAGGAGCTCAACATCTGTCTCGCATGCACGCTCGCTCTAGATTACAGGATATTTTAGCTAATTTGCGGTTAAACTAATCGATCACGAGTGGCTCAGCAGGTAGATCTATAGATAAACTCATCTTTCTGGCTTTGACCGACTGGGTTGACACTTCAGCGTGAGAAATCGGGGGGGTGGTGTGAGAGCGTGAGAATTGGCTCAATAGCGTGAGTCTCGCGCTGAATGCGTGAGAGTTGGCAGCCCTGTAAGTTATAAACCACGATTACGCTTTGCCTGCACGTTCTGCTGCTGGAGCCAGCTCAAAGCGCAGACGTTAGGGTGACCAACAGTCCTGACATGTCCTGTTTTCATTTTCTGTCCTGGCCGCCCTGGCTGTTTTAATAAAGTGATGAAAATGTCCTGGTTTTTCAAAAAATGATGTCATGTGTAAAGCAGACGGGCTAGCTCTCATGTAGCTATAATGTAAATTCATATTTGTTCTATATATAGCTGGAGAAAGTAGCTTCATATGCAGTTCACTAACGTTATCTTGTTCGATATCATAGTATAAACGTAATTATATTTTTAACGAAAGGTGACCGTGTTTTTTAAACATCTATTAATACTAGCTAGATGGAATATTGATTCAATAGGGGTCTGATAATTCATATGTCTCTCTGTTCGAAAAGACGTGATTATCAAAATCAAAGTACCTCATCAAAGTACGCCTTTTGTTATTATTTAGATCGAGTGCCCCCTGGTGGTCAAAAATTACATACTGTACGTTTAATACTGCCACTTTGTAATGTGTCCTTGCTGAATAAAAGTAATAAATTCTGCTAAAAACTAAAATCTTGAAGCTCCAAACTTTTGAACTGTACTGTATAAAAGCATAAAACTGTAAAAAAAAAAAAAAAAAAAAAAAAAAAAAAAAAAAAAAAAAAATATATATATATATATATACACATTTAAAAAGAAAAGGTCAAAGGTAATTAGCAACGATGGTTTAGAAACAACTTCACACCCTAAATGGTTAAAAAAGGCTCTTAAAGATGCAGTGTAGTGGACAGGACAGGATAAAAGGAGGTCTTTCTCTCTGAGTTGAGCTCTTGACCTTCACACAAGCGGACGGTGACCAGCTAGGTGTGGAGTTACACGTCACGATCGACCCGAAACTTAAAGCAATCCTCGGCTCAGACGCAGTCTCCTTCACGCTACCCTCCAAAGAGACTAACTTCTCAAACTTCACGTGTTTCTCCTGCTCTCTCCAATTTCATCATGCCCCCTTCCTGCTCGTCAGTTCAGAGGAAAGAAAATGAAAATCAACAGAAAAACAAATCAGTGTTTTGTTCTTTCGGCAGCGAGCTGCGTGTTCGCGAGCCGCGCACTCCTGCCACGCGGAAAACAAATTCCAATTTGCAGCAGTGTGTTGTTTCTCCACAGGCCAGGACACCGATGGGGCGACGCAGTGTGTGTGTGTGTGTGTGCGTGTGTGTGTGTGTGTGTGTGTGTGTGTGTGTGTGTGTGTGTGTGTGTGTGTGTGTGTGAGAGAGGCACAGACTTCTGATATTGTCACTCCAGACTCACTCATCTCCATTGACTAATTCACAGCTGCCTTTCTAGTGGAGAGAGCAGGAAGAGGAGAATCACCAGTCTTTCAAACTCATCACAAGAGAGAGAGAGAACGAGAGACGAGGGAAATAAAGACACACACTGAGAGGAGGGAACTTTTGGGCTACTTTTAGATTTTCTCGGCAAGCTTTGAACTAATTTCTCGAGCATGAATTCTTAATGCTGCTAATTTGAACACGAACAAACATGTTTTTTTACATGACTAATTCATAAAGGGTTTCTCTGGGTATTGTAGTCGCATTTTTTTGTTGTTCTAGCAGAGATTCCTCTTTCATTTGCCAGTCACAGGCGTATTTTTTGCTCAATTCGATTCATCATGGATTACACAAACAATTTTTGACGATGAAGAAAATGTTAGTTAACAAGGAAGGAGCTTTCATAAGCCTTCAGAGGGAAATATTATCTCCTGAAGTTACTAAGACCTTTTGAAAGCGTGTAAAAAAAATAAAAAAAAAATAAAAAAATAAAAAACTTTTACACTACTGTTCACATTTCTTTTATGAAATTAATACTTTTAACCAAAAAGGATGCATTCAATTGGTCAAAGGTGACGGGACACAAAAAACTACTTAATAAATGTTGTTCTTTTCTTTCTATTGTAGTAGAATTAAAATGTATCACAGTTTACACACATTGGTAATATTCGGAAATGTTTCTTGAGCACAAAATCAGCATATTAGAAGGATTTCAGAAGGATCATGTTAGATTAAAAATTCATCTTTGCCATCACAGGAATAAATTACATTTTAAAATATACACTAATTGTAAAAACAGTTATTTTAAATTGTAGTCACATTTCACAATATTCCTGTTTTAAAGCATATATTAGATCAAATAAATGCAGGCTTAGAAAAAAAAACACTTTCCAACCCTTTTGAACATTATCTCAGTAAATATCAAGTACAAATCTAAACTATAAAAATAATTAAATCCTTATCTTTTCATGAATAGTTTTGTTTTAATATTAAAAAGATTATTTACACTTTAAATGATTTTTTAACTGATTTTTTAAACAGATTTTTTTGTTCATTATTTTTTCCCTCTAATCAGAATCAACTAACAACAAGTTCCAGTTGTGACAACTTATATACTGTAGTGTGAAAGCATGCCCCATTATTGGAGTATAATAACGTAAACCATATACATTAAATCAACCAAAATCAATATTCAATATAGAAAGCCTATAGTTCAGTCTGCCCTTTTATTTTATTTTATAAATTTATTTATTTAGCCCTATATATTAAAATGTTTTATTTTGTATCTTTTCCCAATTTTAATTAAAAGAAAATGACAGGGAGAAGAAGGAGAATGAGATCACGGTATGTTGTGAACTCACATCCCCCATTTGAACCCATATGCAGAACCTGACATCACCAAGTACATGTTCCTGGATCAACATTCCAATCAACCAATCAGATTTGAGGGACAAGTTTAGGCTTACAACCAGGGTTAGGTGCTTCTACATCCGTGTTATTCACCAATCATTTTCCTCTGATTTTAGGGATAACTTATGGGTAAGGGTTAAGTTTAGGGGAATGGATTGGCTTAGGACTAAATTTTCAGGCAGGAATGTTGTTCCTGGATCAACAAAATATGTTGACCCAGGAACGTCTAACTCTGCAAAATCAGGATGTGCCCTGCCATATGGGCACCAGAGCTCAATGTGTGCCAACCACTGGCCACAGCTCAGACAAATCTATTCTAACAACAAGAAAACATCCCGTCATTTCGTTGATTTCTCAGTACAAAACAGCACAATGATAGTGACGCCTGCTTCGAAACAAGAGACAGGCCTGAGACACCAACCAGTGCAGAGACAAACATGATCAGAGAAACTCCATTTGCAAGTCATTTTACTCCTGTAATCAAATGAACAGCAAAATAAAACGAAAGCAGGACTTTCACAAAATCAAGAGCACAAAGCTCAGCTGCAAATGCGAGTGTGTGAGTGTTTGAGAACGGACGAGAACTCACTGGTGCTGTTGGTGAGGCGAAAGGTGACAGAGCTGTCTGGAATATCACACACGTTCCGCACGGACACCTGACACGTGTAATTAGCAAAGTCCTGCGGGCGGAGGTTTTTCAGTTTCAGCACCTTCGTCTCACCCTGCAAACACACACAAACATTCACATGGTACGCACATATCAAACTTCATTTCTTCTGTAACAGAGCATGCATTTCAACATAATGAAAACAATCAAAGCTTGTTGGTCATCCTCTGGAAACAGTGCCATTTGTGCTGTTATCATTTTCTTTTTATATCATTTTACTACAGAATTTCACTGTGAAATATAAAATCATGTTTTCCCACCTGGGCCATCACAGTTCAAATAATGAGTTACACAGCACAAGAGTTAACAATGAAATACTGAAATACTGCTCAAGGTTGCAATGCAAAGTGGCTGACTTTAACTTAAAAAGACTTTGATGATGTAATTAATTCTTTAAATATAATGTCAGAAAGATCAAACTGTTACATTTAGATTACATCAAGCTTTAAAGAAATGCATACGCAGTAATAGCATGATATTTTAATTTAAAAAAATGTAATTCTATTACCCAATGAAATATAATGGGGATGAATTGGAACTGGCAAATTGTCTGATATTCCAAAAACAAACATTCCAAATGAAGGTTAAATCCTAGGTAAAGTATCCTCTTACATTGTATCCACGTTATCCATATTATGACAGTGGTAATTCATCTGGACACAAATGGGATACAAAAGGTGCAGTTTCGTTTCCTGAGAATGACCCTTGTATTTCTATGCAAAGTCAGAGGCTTTGTGTGTGTGATAAAGAGAGAATTAATTCAGGAAATTGAAATTCCTCTAATTCTTTTGACTGAGTCCATCAGGAGAATGAATAAACCTCATTATTAATAGCAAAGCCATCAATCTCCATCCACCCCACCTCACTCAAACGGCTCTTTAATAATAAGAGCTGATGGATTGCTGATTTATTGAGTAAGTTTCTCTGTGATTGGGAGGGTCTCCTACGGTTATCCGCTGTTCAAATGATTATTAACTCTAATTAAGCTATTTTGTTGTAAGAAATAATAAGACATAAAGAAATCTCACATATTGCCCAGCTGTATGTGGTAGTGGTTGGGATTTATTAAGTTTGAGGACAAATTTGTTTCCAAAACTTTTGGAACACTCAGGGATGTCCTTAATTAAAAAAAAAAAAAAATAATAAAGTAAATAAAAATTAAAAAATGCACGTTATTGTATTGGTAGGAAGTGCCCACCATCCCCACAATGAAAAACGGCTCAATAAACCTACTAAATAAAGTCTTAATGATAATGTAAAAATGCTCAAATGCTTCTGTAAGGGTTATCGCCAAGAAAATATCATTAGCTCACTATAAATACAATAGAAGTCATGACAGAAAGCAAACATGTGTGTTGTACCTGTGTGTACAGAGGCTCGTAGATGTCGACGCCGTTGTCTTTGCTCTGTTCGATTGGTTTATTTCCCCGTTTCCAGATAAAGCGGGCGGGGGGGTTGGAGTTTACCGTACAGCGTAAAAACACTGTTTTCTCCTGATAGTAGTTCCCTCGTACATCACCCACCGTCTGGTGCACCGTGAGCACAGGCTTATCCAGATCTGAAGCACAGAAAGACAATTCACTTACATTGGGAAAACGTAATGGAGTCTCTTTAATGGAGTAATCTGAAAGGCAAACGCACCCTGAACCTGTAATTATCAATGTCTTGATCTTCTGCTCTCAGACAAGACCACTCTTTCCACTGTACTTAAGGTGGCAATTACCTCAACCACAGGTCAGTACACCTCACCATTACAGACATTTCATCAGTTTCAATGGATCTCAATGGCTGGATGGCCATTTTACAAAGAGTCTCATTGTTTGAATGAATGAGGCAATAAATGTTCTCTAATGAACCTCATTAAAATGGTTTTTGGACTGACAGGTTTTGGTCTGGCTGGGTCTTATAAGAAAGACTGTGGCTTCAGAAGACTTGTTACAGTATGCATGGCAGTTGAACTACTTTTACTGCTTTTTGTAGCCCCTTTTGGACTTTGATACTAAATATCACCATTTATTTTCATTGTATCATATAGCATCTCATTGTGTTTCACAGAAAAAAATGGAAATATGAGGATTACTAAATGATAACAAAATGTTGGACGAACGAATGAACACATAGGCTACTTAAATCATAGGCTACTTAAATATGTCTAAACCAGACACACACACACATAAACACACAACTCACGCAGAGAACAGTATCACATAAGGAGGAGAGAGAGGTGAAGGTTAAATCAATGTGACTGTGTAACAGTCTGACCTCTGACCTCTCCCTGCTCAGTGATTCCCGCTGAATAAACGTGATCTGTCTAACAGACTTGCTCACACACAGTCCTGAGCGCACATGAATGGCTTTATTGTAGCTTCTGAAAGAAATCTAAGCTCAACGCCTGAGTAAATTCAATGGCAATAAGAAGTCCCGAAAACATCACATCTGTCAGAGAGAGAGAATGACTGGGAAACGTGCTGATCCGTAGGGAATTCCACGGAGATTAATCCGGTGAGCGCACTAACCAGCATCACAATGACCGTGTCGAATTATCACTCAATTCTATTAGACGGTCTGGAGCTAATCTGATGACCACAGCCCAGAGGAGAAAATCACGAGTGACACACTGACCCCAACCCAATCTGTGTGTGTGTGTGTGTGTGTGTGTGTGCGTGCGTGTGTGTGTGTGCGTGCGTGCTTGCGTTACATAGATCTATGGACGCACATTGTGCATGTATGTTTCTCAAAGCTCTGCATCTAGTATGTAAAACTACTGTTTAAATGTTTAGGATCAGTACGTAGTGTTTGTTTGTTTGTTTTAGAAATTAATACTTTTATTGCATTCATTTTATCAAATTTGATCAATTGAACTTGAATTAAATATTATACATTACAGTTTCCACAAAAATATTAAGGACTGTTTTGAACACTTTTACATTTTTCCTCAGCAGCAAATCATCATATTAAAATGAAGACTGAAGACTGGAGTAATGAGGCTGAACATTCAGCTTTGACATCACAGGAATAAATTACTTTTAAAAAAAAGTCAAATATATTCAAATAGAAAGTAGTTATAATAATAATTATAATAATAATAATAATTCACAAGATTTCTGTTTTAATTTGTGATCAAATAAATGCAGCCTTGGTGAGACTTCTTACAAAAACATTCAAACGTTTGAACAGTAGTGTATGTACATTACATTTTGAATGATTTATAAAGTAAAGCAACATCATGAATATTCCAATGATTTTAATGTGATTTTTGTATGGCCATTAAACTTCAAGAGTTTTGAGAATATTTCTTAAAGCGATAGTTCACCCAATAATTTAAATACTGCATAATTTACTCGCCTTCATGTCCTTTCAAACCTGTTATTTTGAATACAAATACATTGAGATACATCCAGAATATCACAAAAAGGCTGATACCCTACAGCCCAAACTCTAACCCTCCAACACCAACACACACCCTTCTGTAATCAGAAGAGCACAAACAGAGGCAGGCGTTGCGTTTGATCCCACCACCATCTCGTAAATTATTTAGCACTCTTCATATTGCCTGAAATGAAGCATCACATGAGTTTGAGCCGCATTTGGATATAATGAGCACATATGAATGGCACAGAATACACTGCAAGCCTGCAAAGATCTTTTTATTTTTCCCTCTCATTTTTCTGTTTAGATCATATAAATCAGTGTCAACATTTTCTGTTCTCACACACCAGTGTCTACATGGACAGAGTCCGCTAGGAATCATGTCTAAGCGAGTGTGTCCTTTACTCTAATGCATGCTTTTGCATGGTAACATTACCGCTAGGATTGCAGAATTATTTGCATAATGTGCGAGAGTACAGCACAAAACCTGTGATCTTATAAACATGAGCTTTCTCTCCACCTGGTTGGACTGAGGGCACGGACCCACAATGCACCTGTTCTCTACCCACAGGAACATCTCTGTATCTCCTTCATAAATCAGCTCACTCCCGATGAATATGTGTGAGAGGACAGATATATGTGAACGACTTTGTGTCGATGCAAGCGTTAAATGTGCAAAATATTCACAATTCACAGATAAAGACAATCTAGATCATTTGATTTGTTTAACATCTTCAGCCAACAATAAATCCACTATTTCATAGTCCCCACCCTATTTGATAGTCATGAAATAGCACATATGGAAGCATGGGATTTTTTTTTTAAGTATTCAAAAATGTTGAGCAGGTGCCAATGAGACCAGGTAGATACCTCCGAATAAAAGATATTCTGATTTCTTGGATATCACATTAACCAGAAAGTTTTGTAGCTGATGTAAGCTAATGTGATGTACAGTAAATAATATAGTAAAGCTCGAGGCAGCCGACTTTCTGATTTCCTCTGTCAATATTTCACGATCTACCGTATCTAACAGCTGATATCCACAGGGGTTACTCTAGAGGTCGCAAAGGTGGGGGTCAAAGGTCAATGTTCATATGAGTGAGAGTCAATATTCTCTTAACTCGTTGTACAATTTAATGGGTGAATCCTGTCGGGAACAGGTCATATTTCACCCCTTAAAAAGGAAAGAAATACAACATTATATTTCTCTGAAGAAAACGAATGCTATTTCAGGACCATTAATATTGTGACATAATATTCATGACATTTACACACAATTTAGCCCAAAATTCTCATTACTGCAATGACTCTGTACGTTTTACTTTTGAGTTTCTAAGTAATTCCCATTATTCTCAATGGTGCTTCTCATTAGATCCTCATTACTGTTACGGACTAATTTGTTAACTCCGTAATTAGTTAACAGTAATTTGTAAACAATAGCAAACAATGCAGTAGAAAAAAAGCCCTCTAATGATGAAAGTGATTTATATATAACATATATTACATTTAATAAAAAAAAAAATGTTTCACAGTAATGAGAACTTTTTTTGCATTACAGTAATTGTGCTTAATTGGCATTTTAGAAACGGATAATATTTTTTTTTCAAATTATATAAAAGCAGAAAAAAAATAAAGCAGCTCTTGCAATGAAGGTGGAATTCGTAAAGAAAGTCGTAATGAAATGGAAGTTGCGGAAGCTATTTTTTTCATATTATGATGTACATCTGAGTGAGTGCATTATCAGAAAAGAAAAAAAATGTAGGACGGGAACTTGGTTCTATCCACTGGTTGCTGATTGAATGGAGGTAAATCTGAATGTGAGCTTGCAGTCAAATGTAAGAAGGGGGCGGGGTTTAAACAGACTAAATGATTGGAGAAGTCCTGCATACATCACCAGAGAACATTTTGATTAAGAATTACAAGGTAAAAAGTGGAAAAAAATGAAACAAATGCACAGATAAATTGGTTCACAATAAGATCATTATCGTGCATTTAGAAAATATAGAGGGTGTATTTTCACTTCATGTCAACTATTTTCAGACGTTTTGTTCTGACTCGAAATTTTTATATTAAAGATCTCGGCAAGTGAGAAATTCCAGTTCGTGCATTAGTGGAGTCTGTTTGCTCTCTGATTAATCTCATTGGTTTTTTAGGAGAAATGACAAGATATTAAAGAGATCTCATTCGAGATTTTTCTTTTACGACTACGGGAGGCTCCAATTAAATTGTGCAGAGATCAGCGGTTGCAGGCGATTTTAATAAACACCTTCGGAATGGGAAAGCAGATCAGGGACGGACTCTCAGTACTCATCCCAAACCTCCAGACTCTTAACACACCTGCAGCCTCCTCTTCCTCATATCGGCTAATTACACTCGGCCCTTCCTCGCCCCTGCCCCGCAGCAGGAAATGAGATATTTAGTCAACCCCACTGGCTCAGCACCAGTAACCTTCTGAGTGCTTTGAACTAGGGTGCAGTTTTAATTAAAAACCCCAGGCAAAGCTCTGAGAGCAGAACTCCGCTGGGTGAGGGGGTCACTAACCATCCGAGCACTTCCCGGGTCGCCACCTCCTAACGGGATCAGAACTCCAGAGGAGAGACACCGAGGGATGCCGCACTCTCTGGATATACAAAAAGAGACTTTCTATAATTGCTCGTGTTCTGACTGTTCTGATAATTGCCCTAGATTTTCTTGGGACGATGACACACATAAACAACAAACTACACACGCACACACTCATAGCTGATGGCTACAGATGGTGTTGTACAGAGATGCTGTTTTTTAATTGGCCTCCCAGAGTAATGACTGCTGTTAGAAGGTTTTTTTTTTTTTTTTTTTGCTCTGGCAAGATTTTAGTAACCATGCCATTTGTCTTACCAAACGAGCTATTGACCTGTCTGGGAATATTTAGGCGCCCAATAACATATCGCACACCATATCCACAAATCCAGCTCTTATTAATTACCATCAGCAGCAAGGGCCAATGACACCCGATGTCACTGTACGTAAAGCATGCAAACTACATTCCATTACAGCCAGAAATATCCGGAACAGCAGCGGTATAAAACGTTAGCTCATTAAATACGTCTGAGAGTAGGACTGGACATTTTGCTTGTGGTTTGGGATCCAAACTTTCTGACTCACCATAAAGTTTCCTAAGGTACAGTAAGCATCAATATTACTCTTGCTCATACTCAGAGTTAGAGAGTTAGAGATTTGAACAAATCCATAATACCATTACACACTCATAAAAAAACTCCAATATATACTTTATAGAACCTTAGTACATTTTGAAGAACGATTTATAGCCCAAAAAAAAAATCTATTTAAGCTCACAGACATGCACTCTCACACCTACCTTGTTTGGTCCGGACTTTCAGACTTTTCAGTTTGGTCCGAATCAAAATTACAGGTGTGAAACCTACCCTGGACCACGGTCCGGACCAAACAGATGAAATTTGGTCCGTCGAAAAGAGGTAGTCTCGGTCCGGATCAAACTGAACAAAGTTTTGGTTCGTTTCTAGTGTGAAAGCATTTCTGTATGGTTCGGACTTTCAGACCTTTTACAGGAAGTTCCGGTGGTTCCTGCATAGCCGGAAAAACAAAAGTTGGCAGGAAAAATTAGCCGTGGTAACACGTGTGTGTGTGTGTGTTCTCCTCCTTTCCTGTCGGCGACGATAAAATGTTCGCACGACGAGGACGTTCATTTGGCGAATTTGAACTAGCCTTGTGTATAGTTGGTGCTGCAGGTAATTAGGCCATAAAAATAACAATATAGTTGCAACGATATGCGTCTGTTCATTCATGTTGTCAAAGTTACCCGCCGAATTGACAACACACTGACGTCAGACGAACGTCCATTTACAAACCAATCAATGTCAAGATGCAGCCCACATAGATGATGACGACAGGACGCAAGTATGTCATGTAAAGTTCTTTAGTGCGCTCGCATAATTGCAGGTGAAACCAAACCAAAACATTCTGGAAGTATAAAATGTATCAAAACATGAACTTTGGATTGGACCTTGGTGCGGACTTTCAGGTGTGAAACGCCGACTTTTAAATCCCTTTTTAGTGTTAATATCTTTAATTCTATTACTTATTTTTATTTGGCTGTTAAAGTTCTATATGGGACAATATAAACATACTGCCTTGGCGATATCCATATTTTTTGCATTTTATTACTGTACCAATCTTTTTTATAAACCAGTGAATATGGGACAACGCACACTAAAGCACCTACTGCACCATCAACCCAGTTTGTGGCACGGTTTCTTCGCCGCCACATACTATGTGGACATTAAAGTGGACACGAGGCCTTGAAATATGATGTCCAAAAGCAAAATTGAGCACTTTTCACTGTACCAGTCTTTTTTATGGACCCTTGAACTTGGCAAATAGGACAGTGCACACAGCCTAATTGCGTAACAAACCATTTTATGGCGAAAACAAAATAAATCCTACACCAATTTTTTTTTCTGTGTACTGATGTTTTCTTTTGCTCACATTTGCAATTCAACTTAAACCATGTTGCAGTTACAGTAAAGTTGTACTTATTTGCCAAAGCTGATTTCAACATATTTGGCAGCTAGCAGTATGAGTGTGTTATTTTTGGACCCCGTGTATGCATATGGCCACTAATACCAGTCTGCCCACCTGTGCCCACCCGTTCATCTCAGCACGGCTCTGTATGGACACACTTTTATCTCATTCTTTCTAGAGTTATACATTTGCTCTTTTACTCATGAGCCCTGCAGCCTCTCTGATTGCATTTTCTCCTCCGTCACTACTTTAACTTGTTATACAACTGCAGATATATCATGTGTACCATAAAATCTTTACAATGACCTGGAGATGGAATTAATGGAGATGGTATACTGGTTAGCAATGCAAATAAGATAATCAATTCAAATCAAATAACCAGAGAGCGACCAAAGTAACCCAAGGCAATTCAACACAACTAATTATTCAAAATGACCTCTCTAATCTTACTGATTATTGACAGATATCGATCAGCTGTGGTTGACAAGAAATGCTTCAAATGAGAAACACCACCTAGTCATTAAAGGAATATCCTGAGATCTTTAATTTGATGGAAGTTTGTGAGTAATTTAATTAATCAACCTTCTTTTAGCCTATGTACTGATAATTGTAAAATCCACATCAGCACTCATTACTGCGAGTTGGCAAACAACAGAAACGTATTTGTTGGGTTCAGGAGGGAGAATTCTCCATTACTTGACAGTCTGTGCAAGTGTCTGTGATCGATTCCAAACTGGCAGAAGGAGGAAGAGGAATCTTGCCGTGTTTAAAGGAACAGTTCACTCAAAAAAGAAAATTGAAGCTTGAAGTCATTCTGACATTTTTTACTTGTACTTTGGAGTTTGACAGACATAGTCACTATAAACTGTCATTTTACTTTTGAAAACTATTCGAAATTTCATTAACAACAGTTTATGAGTTTCAGAAATTACATTTGCATTAGGTCAATTTAATTCATTTTAAATGAAGGCACAATTTCTGCCCTACTCCTATTGGCCCTTTCACCATTTGTCATCATTGTGGCTTCACAAATGCTTTGCTGCATACCTCGGTTGTAACGAGTGGTTATTTCAGTCAAAGTTGCTCTTCTATTAGCTTGAATCAGTCGGCTCATTCTCCTCTGACCTCTAGCATCAACAAGGCATTTTCACCCACAGGACTGCCGCATACTGGATGTTTTTCCCTTTTCACACCATTCTCTGTAAACACTAGAAATGGTTGTGCGTGAAAATCCCAGTAACTGAGCAGATTGTGAAATACTCAGACCGGCCCGTCTGGCACCAACAACCATGCCACGCTCAAAATTGCTTAAATCACCTTTCTTTCCCATACTAACATTCAGTTTAGAGTTCAGGAGATTGTCTTGACCAGGACCACACCCCTAAATGCATTGAAGCAACTGCCATGTGATTGGTTGATTAGATAATTGCATTAATGAGAAATTGGATAGGTGTTCCTAATAATCCTTTAGGTCAGTGTATATATATATATATATATCCAAGCAGACCCAACAGAGTTTTAGTTGTGTACACTACACACACTGAAACAAAAGCACTTGAGATTGTTTAGGCTTCAAGTAAGACATTTAGACTTGCAAGATGATTGTCTAGTGAAGATACAATCAAAGATCATGGTATGAAAGATAGTATTCACATTAAGCCAAGTGCCAAGAGTGAAAAACAACACACTGTCAATACAATGGCAAGATGAAAGTTTTCAACCTACTATACTTTCGAAACGTGATATTTTTCCAGTACAACAAATGTAGAATGGATCTTGATTTCATTCATTAGGAATTAAAAATTCTCACTGGTTGGAAACATAGGAATTTGTTGTAATAATTGTTCTGCTTGTCTGCAGCTGTTCTTGTTGTCCCTGATTAGTTAACCTTCATCCATCTGTGTCTAGTTAGTTCCCGCGTTTACTCTGTGTGTATATTCTCCCCGTTCAGTTCAGTCCCTGGTCGGTTATTGTTTGTGTGTGGGCACGTTTCCATTACAGATTTGTGCAAAATTTTCAATATTTTTTCTAAATGTCGACAAAAAAATATTGCGAAATGACGGCGTTTCCATTAACTGATGTTATGCAACTAAAACGTATTTTTTTCCTCTCGCGATAAGTCATTCCAAAAATCATGGCGACGGATGTTGGTAGCTGTACGTATATCCCAGCCACTGCACTGGCCATTATTATTCATCGAAGGAGACGTATGTGTGCTATCCAAGCATTAATGGTAAGGAAAGACCCTTATACTTGGAGCGGCTGGTGTTTCTGGCTGTTTCTCCCTCATATCTGCTTCAAAGTCTTGATTGTGGCATTTCTTTGAGGTTTAGAATCCAGTATTCTTGTAATTCTTTGTCTTTCATGAATTTAATAAAGAACTCGTATTCTGTCCAAACATATCGCTTCATCTACGTCAGGTGACCTGTAAATACACAAAAACTTTTTCCATTGCAGTTTAGTGAAATATTTATTTTTCGAATTGCCTGAAAAACCACCTCATGAGAGAGTAAAAACTTTTTTGCGATAAATGGGAGTTTTTGGGAAATTGACGTATTTCCATTGGGCGTATTATCAATTCGCAATTTCAATTTGCGCAATTTGAAGGGTAATGGAAACGCGGCTCTGTGGGCATACTGTAACATTCTGTTAATGTCTACTTGTTACATTAAAAACAATTAAATTAAATAAGTTTTTATTTTTTAAAATATGTCTATTTAGGTTTTATTAGTTCCCTTTCAAGGGAACTCGAGCTGCGTCGAACGCTGCGGGAACGCCTCTGCGTTGTGCGTCATGAAGCACGTATGGAATCAGCCCAATGGAGAGATGAAACGTCATAGGCGGGTGACGTCATCGACCAGGAAACTATAAAGCACCCCAAAAACATAAGCGCAGTAGCTTCTGTGCCTTCAGTCGCGCTACATGTGAATCTGTCCCTGTCTGATATTGTTTGTCTTACATACCCTGCACCACACAAACAATTTATCCTATATATATATATATTGAGAGATTATGGCGGACGAACAGCAGTTTAGAAAGTGTGTTCCTCCCTGCTCGCGTTATTTAACGAGCGGGGATACACATGATCTTTGTGTTGTTTGTTTGGGAGTTCAGCATGCCCAGTTTGCTCTCGAGGGAGCAGACTGTGAGCATTGCGAGCGTTTGCCGTTAAGGACGCTCCGCTCCCGCCGATCGCTCTTTGAGGAGAGCGGTTCGGTGCGCGCTCCCCGCGGTTCGGGTCCCGCTTCTGCCGAGGCAGAGCGGTGGCGCTTATCGTGGGGATCGCAGATGGATCTCTCAGCGGGGGTTGAGACGGGCGCTGCCTTATCTCTCCCTTCACCTGTGAGATCCAGTGCCTCATTCCTGGGTTCGGAAGCACGCGCTGCGGTTTCTTCCGCTCAGGATGAGGCACCCGTACTACAGCTATCCAGTTCTGAGGAGCTGGATGTTGTTAGTGTGGAGGGAGAGACTGAGGATTCGCCACCTCACTCTCCCGAAAGTGATGAGCTTATAGAGGTTTTAACACGAGCTGTTGAAAAACTCAGTATTGAATGGCCAGTGATTAGACAGGAGTCTGTGTCAAAATCGAAACTGGATGAAAGATTTTTGCCCTCACGTGTTCAGCCTCCACGCCGGTGTCTGCCGTTCTTTCACGATCTCCACACTGAGGTGTCGAGATCGTGGAAGAAACCGGTTTCATATAGAATATTTAGTCCCCAGACATCAACATATTCAAATATAATGGGGGCTAGATCATATGGTTATGGCGCTTTGCCTCGCGTGGAAGAGACGCTCGCGAGCTATCTCTCCCCCGAGGCGGCGTCATCTTTTAAAACACCGGTATTACCCACCAAGCCCCTCAGAAATACATCTGCTTTGGTGGGTAAAGCGTATTCGGCTGCAGGTCAGGCTGCGTCATGTCTGCATACAATGTCAATCTTGCAGGCATACCAGGCTGACCTGCTGAGGGACGTGAGTGAGAGTGAGGCAGTCAGTACTGACGTAGTTCGAGAACTGCGTCAGGCTGCTGATTTATCCCTGCGCGCCACCAGAGAATCGGCCAAGCTAGTGGGTCGATCTATGGCAGCTCTGGTGGCCGCAGAAAGACATCTCTGGTTAAATCAGACAAATATGAAAGAGAAAGAAAAAGCTTTTCTTTTAGATGCTCCTCTCTCTCCATCGGGGTTATTTGGCGAAGCTGTTAATTCTGTTATAGACAAATTCCAGGAAGAGAAAAAACAAGCTGCAGCTTTCAAAAAATTTCTCCCGTTAAAAATTCACGTCCCTGGGGCTGCTGGGCGGGAGCAGCCCCGGCCGTCTACAAGCTCATCCCATAGGGCGCAGCAGAAGCAGAGTGTCGCGTCTCGTGCTCCCCCTGCTGGACAGTGGGCTCAGGCGCGGCACTCTCAGCCAAAGTCTTCTAGCAATAGACCTGATCTGAGGACAGTGATATTGTCTAAGAAGGCTTCAGCTAAGAAGAAGTCCTGACGCCGAGGCGTTCAGGATGCTGAGGGTGGTCCACACCGAGGCGGAAAGGAGTTCACCTCTCTTTACGGTGCCCATTCTTCCTCGGTGCCCTCAGGGGGCCGTTCTGCCAACCCCGCCTTCATGCCGGGGCGTAGGCGGTCCCAGCGAGCGTTTTCCCGAGGGACGCTCGCTCCCTCTGAGGAGGGTCTCACAGCAGTCAAACCAGTCGTTCCCTGCCGGTGCGCCGTTACAGGGCGCTGTGTTTGCTGCTCAAGTTACACCAGAGGCCAGTCTCGAGAGACTGGTACCCTTAGTAGATTTTCTGGCAGAGTGGAAAAGCCTTCCAAGAATATCTCATTGGGTCCTGCAGACAGTAGAAAAAGGATATGCTATCCAGTTCAGGTGTCGTCCACCAAAATTCAGAGGGGTTCTGCACACAGTGGTGGGCCCCGAGCAGGCTCTGGTAATGGAACAAGAGGTGAAAACGCTCCTCCAAAAGGAGGCTATAGAACGGGTTCCTCCTCCCAGTTTGGAGTCAGGTTATTACAGCCGATATTTCATCGTTCCAAAGAAGGATGGGGGGTTGCGTCCAATTTTAGACCTGCGCCTGTTGAATCGCTCGGTAGGGAAGCTAAAATTCAAGATGCTCACTATCAAGCAGATCGTGTCTCAAATCAGATCCGAGGACTGGTTTGTCACGATAGATCTAAAGGACGCATACTTCCACATTTCCATCCTTCCACAACACAGGAAGTTCCTGAGGTTCGCCTTCGGGGGCGAGGCGTACCAGTACAGGGTTCTTCCGTTTGGCCTAGCTTTATCACCCCGCACTTTCACGAAATGCATGGATGCAGCACTAGTGCCTCTGAGGCTTCAGGGCATTCGTATTCTCAATTACATCGACGATTGGTTGATTTTGGCTCAGACGGAGCAGATGGCGGTTCGGCATCGAGATGTCGTCCTCGCTCATATCAGAAAGTTGGGGTTGAGGCTGAACGCAAAGAAAAGTGTACTATCTCCTTCTCAGAAGACCACTTTTCTGGGTGTCGTTTGGGATTCGGTCTCGATGCGGGCGCGGCTCTCTCCGACCCGCATCGCTTCGATTCTCTCAGCTGTGAAACAAGTAAAGCTAGGCCAGCTACTCACTGTGAAGCAGTTTCAGAGACTGTTGGGTCTGATGGCAGCAGCGTCCAACGTTATACCTTGCGGCCTGTTGTACATGAGACCGTTACAGTGGTGGCTCAGGACCAAGGGATTCTCCCCGAGGGGAAATCCGCTCCGCACGTTCAAAGTCACGCGGCGCTGCCTTCGTGCTCTGGTCATGTGGAGAGAAACTTGGTTCCTATCCAAAGGTCCTGTGCTGGGGGCTCTTTGTCGTCGCATAACGCTAACGACGGATGCTTCCCTCACAGGGTGGGGGGCGGTCATGAGTGGCCGCCCAGCCCAAGGTCTGTGGCAGGACCATCATCTATCGTGGCATATAAATTGTCTAGAGATGTTGGCTGTGTTTCAGGCTCTGAAACACTTCTTAGCAGGCCTGAGGGGCCATCATGTGTTAGTTCAATCAGACAACACGTCGGTGGTCTCTTATATAAATCATCAGGGGGGCCTGCGGTCTCGCCGGCTTTACAAGTTGGCCCGTCAGATCCTCCTGTGGTCCCAGGGGAAGCTACTATCACTGAGAGCAATGTATCTTCCCAGGTATTTAAATGTGGTAGCGGACTCCCTGTCGAGGCAGGGGCCGAGGCCAGGGGAATGGAGACTCCACCCCGAGGTGGTGGAGCTCCTTTGGTTGAGTTTCGGTCGCGCCGAGGTGGACCTATTCGCTTCCAGGGAGACCACGCATTGTCATCTGTGGTTCTCCATCAGTCATCCAGCCCCCCTGGGGTTGGATGCTATGGTGCAGCCGTGGCCGAGGTCACGCCTGTACGCCTTTCCCCCGATTGCTCTGCTACCAGGAGTTCTGGAGAGGGTTCGCCGGGACGGGGTCAGCCTACTATTAGTAGCCCCGTTTTGGCCGGCCCGAGTATGGTTTGCGGACCTGATTTCTCTCCTGGACGGCTCTCCCTTGGAGCTCCCGGTCAGGAGGGATCTACTCTCTCAGGCGGGCGGCACGATATGTCACCCCCGCCCAGAATTGTGGAATCTGTGGGCTTGGCCTCTGAGGGGGCCCAGCTCATAGAGTCTGGTCTCTCAACCGAGGTTGTTGAGACCATTCTTCACTCCAGAGCTCCATCCACGAGGAAGCTTTATGCCTTGAAGTGGAAACTTTTCACTTCTTGGTGTGGAGAACACCTGCAGGACCCAGTTAACTGCCCAGTGGGTGCAGTGCTGGAGTTCCTGCAGGAGCGCTTCTCCACAGGGTTATCCCCCTCCACACTAAAGGTGTATGTGGCGGCACTAGCTGCTTACCACGTCCCTTTCAGTGGAGTTTCTCTTGGGAGACACCCGCTTGTAACTCGTTTCCTCCGTGGCACTTTGAGGCTGAGGCCAGCAGTTCGTACGAGGGTGCCGACCTGGGATCTGGCCATTGTATTGGAAGGTCTTTCCCTAGCTCCTTTTGAACCTATCGAAGAAGTTCCTGAGAAGTTTCTCACTTTTAAAACTATCTTTTTACTTGCTATCTCCTCATTAAAAAGAATCGGAGATTTGCAGGCTCTGTCGGTGTCACCCTCGTGCCTGGAATTTTCGCCTGGCATGGTTAAGGCTTTTCTGCATCCTAGACCAGGTTACGTTCCCAAGGTCCCTACTAATGTTGTTAGACCTACGGTTCTGCAGGCTTTCTGTCCTCCTCCATTTATGTCATCGGACCAGGAGAAACTTAATTTACTCTGCCCTGTTAGGGCGTTAGACGCTTATGTCCACAGAGCTGCCCTGTGGAGGAAATCAGAACAACTATTTGTATGTTTCGGGCCATCCAGGAAAGGGTGCCCTGCGTCTAAACAGAGAATGAGCAAGTGGGTGGTCGAGGCTATCTCACTTGCTTATGAGTCGGCTGGTCAGCCTTCACCTTTGGCTGTTCGAGCCCACTCTACTAGGAGTATGGCTGCTTCCAAAGCTCTATTGTCGGGGGTTTCCCTGAGTGACGTTTGTGATGCGGCTGGATGGTCTTCACCGCATACTTTTATTAAGTTCTATGACCTAGACTTAAGTTCTACCCCTGGGGCACAAGTGCTCTCGTCCTCTGTGCGCTAGTTCTCACATGGCGGTCATTTGGTCCTATGGCGACGTGGGTATTCGCGTTCCCGCAGCGTTCGACGCAGCTCGAGTTCCCTTGAAAGGGAACGTCTCGGTTACGTATGTAACCCTAGTTCCCTGATAGGGAACGAGACGCTGCGTCGTTCCGCCATACTCCCGGCACTCCCGTTAGCGCTTCCTTCAGGCCTATCAGAAGCTACTGCGCTTATGTTTTTGGGGTGCTTTATAGTTTCCTGGTCGATGACGTCACCCGCCTATGACGTTTCATCTCTCCATTGGGCTGATTCCATACGTGCTTCATGACGCACAACGCAGAGGCGTTCCCGCAGCGTTCGACGCAGCGTCTCGTTCCCTATCAGGGAACTAGGGTTACATACGTAACCGAGACGTTTTTTATTTCAGTTTTAGTTATTTGAAAATATAAATAAAAAAATCTAATAGTATAGCATATTATAGTATAGCATATTATATTATGAAAATAGAATAGAATGATACTAAAATAACACGGCCAGGAACATGCATTAGGAAAGTAAAATGTGTGATCTGGATTAGAAGTGTGTTTAGTGGACAGATCAGACCACAACCTGAGAAAGTAGTTATGTCTGTTTTCGAAAGAAATTGATGGCAAAATTTTGGAAGAAACCGTACAGCACCTTAAAACATCAACCTGCTCCCTTGACGCACTTCCCACATCTTTTTTCAAAAGTGTGTTAAACAGCTTAGAAGCAGATCTCCTAGAAGTGGTAAATGCCTCACTTCTCTCTGGGAGTTTTCCAAACTCCCTGAAAACTGCAGTTGTCAAGCCCCTCCTGAAAAAGAGCAATCTGGATAAGACCATCTTTAGCAATTATAGACCGATCTCAAATCTTCCTTTCATAGGCAAGATCATTGAAAAAGTTGTCTTCAATCAGCTGAACAAATTCTTAAGCTTGAATGGATACTTTGACAATTTTCAATCTGGTTTCCGATCGCATCACAGCACAGAGACAGCTCTCATAAAGATAATAAACGATATTCGCTTAAATACTGATACAGGCAAATTATCAGTGCTGGTACTACTCGACCTCAGTGCTGCATTTGACACTGTCGATCACGACATACTTCTTGACAGGCTGGAAAACTGGGTGGGGCTTTCTGGGATAGTCCTAAAAGGGTTCAGATCATACTTAGAAGGGAGAGGTTATTATGTGAGTATAGGAGACCATAAGTCTGAGTGGACATCCATGACATGCGGAGTCCCCCAAGGCTCAATTCTTGCACCACTCCTATTCAACCTGTATATGCTCCCAATGAGAAAGAACCGAATCTCTTACCACAGCTATGCAGACGACACACAGCTCTACTTAGCCCTATCGCCCTAACGACTACAGCCCCATTAGCCGCGTTTCCACTGCTGGGCCAGGGCCGAGCCGTGCTAGTGCGTGCCAGGGCCAGTCGCGTTTCCACTGTCACTTCCGGGGCTTGATCGGGGCTTACTCAGGGCCAACGGCCAGGATTTCTGGCCCGTCGAATACCTTGGGCCAAAGCGGGCCAGCTCGGGCTAGACGCGTGCTCAAGGTAAAAGGCGGAGTTTATCGGTGTTATGGAACGTTATGATCTGAAACAAGATGCACATTTCACTTTTTTATATCGCGCAAAATAATCGCTGCAAAGCTCTTCTGAGCATTTGGGCAGAAGAAAGGGTACAACGTCAATTTGACGGCGTGTGAAGAAACGAGGAAGTTATAAAAAAAACTTTCTAAGCTAAGCATGCGGCGATCAACGCTTCAAGTTCAGGAAAAAATAGAAAAGTTGCGGGCGCAGTATTGTTCAAGGCGATTAAAACGCACAACGGACAAAGCTCAGAAAAGGATTTTTCCATGGTTCGACTTGATGGACGTGTGTTGGGTCACCGTCCCTCTGTTAGTGACAACTCGCGAGACAATCGGGACACTATTGCAGCCACGGCCGGTGAGTTAATATACATGCTATCTTCCTAACTTAAAAAATAAATAAATTCATAATATCCGCTGAAATAGGTTGGGTTGTATGTATGACGTTTGATCCAGAAAGGCGTGTTAGGGGCGGGGTTTAGGGCAGCGCTGCGGGGCTACTGGGCCGGCAGTGGAAACGCGGCTATTGACTCCCTGTGCCAATGCATTGATGAAGTCAACAGTTGGATGTGCCAAAACTTTCTTCAGTTAAACAAAGACAAAACTAAAGTCATTGCGTTTGGAAACAAAGATGAAGCTCTCAAGGTGAATGCATACCTTCACTCTAGGGGTCTAACAACTAAAAATCAAGTCAGGAATCTTGGTGTGTCTCTAGAGTCAGACCTTAGTTTCAGTAGTCATGTCAAAGCAATAACTAAATCAGCATAGTATCATTTGAAAAATATTGCAAGAATTCGATGCTTTGTTTCCATTCAAGACTTAGAGAAACTTGTGCATGCTTTTATCACCAGCAGAGTGGATTACTGTAATGGACTCCTCACTGGCCTTCCTAAAAAGTCTATAAGACAGTTGCAGCTCATACAGAACGCTGCTGCAAGGATTCTGAGCAGAACCAGAAAATATGAACATATCACACCAGTCCTCAGGTCTTTACACTGGCTCCCAGTTACATTTAGGATTGATTTTAAAGTATTATTACTGGTATATAAATCATTCAATGGCCTAGGACCTCAATATATTGCAGAATGCTCACTGAATATAAACCTAACAGATCACTCAGATCATTAGGAACAAATCAGCTAGAAATACCAAGGATTCACTCTAAGCACGGAGAGTCTGCTTTTAGCTATTATGCCAGCAGCCGCAGCTGGAACCAGCTTCCAGAGGAGATCAGATGTGCTCCTACAGTAGTCACATTCAAATCCAGACTCAAAACACGTCTGTTTAACTATGCATTTACTGAATGAGCACTGTGCCACTGTTCGACCGACTGTTTTTACTGTACTTTATTTTATTTTTTGTTCTAAACTGTTTTAATTATTCTTATTTGTTTTGATTATTTTATTTTCTCCTATGTAAAGCACTTTGAATTACCATTGTGTATGAAATGTGCTATATAAATAAACTTGCCTAGCCTAGCCTAGCCTAGCCTAGTGTGGAGAACGGTCACTGCATGAAGCCCTGCAGGAATTGACTGTCTATCAGACGGAACATTCAAACAAGCTGCTTTAGAAATCTCGTGACTCCAATACATCTCTCCAGCACAGACTGAGACGCAAATATCCGTGAGTGTGTGGGAGGCGGAAGCTTAACATCTGAGATCAATAGGGCCCCGGGGGGCCCGGCAGAGTATCGCGTGCCCAGCACGAGGGCCCCGTGCTCCCTGGCCTCCTGGAGTGCAGGGCCCCGGCGCAGGCCACAGAGGAGAAGCGCTCTACTGCTTGTTTAACCTTTCATAAAACAGCCATTCCATTCCAACACACACACACACACTCAGGCAGGACATGCAATGTAAGCATTTGTGGATAATCTTGATATAGAGCCCCTCTTTCATTTTAAGAGCGCTTTATATCTTTTCCGCACCTTCCACTTTATTTACTAGTTTTCCTAGAGGCAGCTTTTCTTTTACAATTACTGGCTCCGCTCCAAAGAGGTGTCAGGCAGGGAATGTGCTTCTGTTCTTGGCTACTTTAGCTCTTTCTGTGTGTTTCTTTCCTGCCTTTCCATCACTGTGCAGATATTTAGTGGCAAATCCTTGAGAATAAGATATTTCATATCCATTATATCTGAAGGTATCTTCAAAACTCTCCCTGTATTTCTCAGATAGCACGTAAATCACTTTGAAAACTCTTCAGGAAGGTACAAAAAGACCCAAAAGAAAGAGGAAAGAAAGATTCTTAAAAGAAAAGTGTCCAGTTTTTATGTTAAAAATACTTTTTACCATCACAGATTAATATGACAATCTACCAAGACATTTGACACTGCGTCATTGTGGCCCTATCAAAACATCATTCAAACATTCCGAACTGATTCAACCAATAGCTTGAGTCTGGGGCGGGACCATCTGTTTGTTCAACCAATAGGAGATAACGGACTGTTTGGGAATCCTGTTTGAAAACAGTCCCTATTTTTTGCTATGTCATAGAACTTAAACACTTCACAAATTATGATATTTTTAATGAAATCTAGTGGTTTCCGTCCTTCCATTGACAGCTACGCAACTACCACTTTGACACTTCAAAAAGTTATAAAGAGATGGTAAAACGAATCCATATGTTTTATAGTAAATTTTACGCTTTATCTGATGAACAGATTTAATTTAGGCTTTAATTCACATATAAACATTGATAAGCGAACATAAACAGAACCCCAAGCGAACTTGTACTTGCATACAGAACAAACTATTAGTTCTTGCTGAAGCTGAAACTGCTGCGCAACACGAGAATGAACCTCATTGGTTCTTGCAGAAGCTCAAACTGCTGCGTAACACAACAAGAACAAACATCATTGGTTAACCTCAAAGCCTAAATTGAATCTGTTCATCATAAAGCGTCAAAGAGGTAGTTGCGTAACTATCAATGGTGGGACAGAAATCACTCAGATTTCATAAAAAAAAATATCTTCATTTGTGTTCTGAAGATGAACGAAAGCCTTACGGGTTTGGAACGACATGAAGGTGAGTAAATGATGACAGGATTTTCATTTTTGGGTGAACTATCCCTTTAACTAATGTTAACAAATGAGACCACATTATAAAGTGTTATCGATAATACTAAATCCTAAAATCTCACCTAGGGGATAAACAGCTAGAATTCACATTGATGACACAAAGACATTTCAACCTCAAAAACACACATTTAAGAAGAAACCTGTGGCAGCAGAGTGTCAAAAAACTGCTAAACTTCATATAGATTCCCTGAAATAATAGATTCTCAGCTATGGCGAGGAGGACAAGGGGTGACGCAGTCTAGACTTCTAACAAGTCAATCCAGCGTGTCTGCACAGGGAACGATTGAAACAGAGCGACGGACAGCTTTGACATGCCTCAACCTTTCAGTTTCCAGGTATTTGGACACGGATATTGAAATAACAAACAGGCGACGGAGGCCGGGGTGATTGATGGAGTGAGCGAGCCAGTCTACACCCTGCTGGTGGTCTGTGTGCCAACTCATTCGGCTGGAATTTCTTTATTTTTTTTCTCCCTTGGTTAACAAAAGCAAGAGAAAAGGTCAAGCTGGCCTTGACTTGGTCGTCTTTTGTATAAAAATAACCTTCAAAGAGAATGGAAAAAGCCTATAGGACTCAATGATAAAAACACATTTCGGATCAAAAAGAGCATTTGGACATTCAGACCGATGTTATCGGCAGTTCACCCACAGACATTTTTATTCTGCTGCATTCTTACTCCCTGGAGTCACAGTGACTGAGAGTGTGAGGATAGTTCTTTATACAGCACTGGAGACTGCCAAAATATGAAGAACATCATATCTAAATGTCAATATTCAGAGCACTAGTCTGTGCTGATAAGTGTGATGGGATACTAATGATCTTAGTAATCCTATGACTACCCGTTCTTGAATAAAGCTCTGAAACTATTCGACTCCCTGTGGTGAAACAGATCACAGGCTTTATTGAACATGTTCAAAGCTCGATATCAGCTCACCCAGCCTTAGGCTATTTTAGACATATGGAAAACATATCCTTCACCAATCTTTATCAATACATTTCCTTCATTTCATTTAAAATAGCCGGCTATGGAAATATGATCTGTTTGGATCCCCTGCTTCTACATTCCTTTAGTTTTATGCAAACACTCTTCAATCTCACACATAAAAAGGGATTAAATAATATGTATAGTGCAATCTAATTTTATATCAAATCAAACATCATATGTGCTTTTTTATTTGTTTATATATAAACAAAATTGTTTAATATATTTTGTTGAATTATATTAGACTGTACCAGATCAATATGTTTTACCTAAATCATTGACAAACGCCACATTAAACGGAGGATTTATGATCAATTTCAAGTTAATTTAGTGCTATAAAGCTTCTCATGACAAGAGGAGTGACTAAAGCCAATAATATCACAGCTAAACACACTGTCATAGTGACGCTGTTTTCATGATTTGTGGTATTTTTCTATGAATAACGTTACATGACTGTTCAAAGAGTTCAAAATGTATTATCTTCTGTAACTATCTGTACCAATAACGATGATTTCATTTTCCGAAAAAATACAATTAAAAAAAGAATAAAAGTACACACTTGTTATTTAAACATATTTGTATTCTTTTATCAAAATGTATTATCTGTGCCATTAAGAATTATTTATTTTCCCAGCATTCAGTGAGTAATACAATAAAAAAAAAAAAATAAAAAAAATTTAAACTCAAATATAAAAATGTACACCCTTCATTTAGGCATGTTCCTAAAGCAAATATTTGTCTTTGTAATTTTTCATAAAAAATGTATTATCATTTGTAATTCTACTATCTATACCAAGATTTAATTGTCCCAGTATTCAGTGAATAATATAATTTGAAAGAATTACGTAATGATAAATTATCTTGAAGGTTATACTCTATTGCATTATGCACATGCACTGTAAAACCCTGCTTATGTGCTTTATCACATTTTTTAGTATCAATCATGAATTTTTGCTTGCTTGCATACTTTAAAACAGGATATGTGCAGAGGATATATATGAAGGCCAGTCTGTGAAAGGAAAATGCCTAAGTGAAGGAAAACAGGATTCTGTGCAGGAGTGCATCTGCGTTATAATACATAAAACCCTAATATTTTATAATAACGTTGAAGATAAACATGTTTGAATGTCGCTCTTCCCTTTGGCCAAAGCTGAACTGATACAGAGATTGAACTGGTGCAAGACCAGATGATTGATAGACAATGAGTAAATTCTAACACATAACATAACAATAAATAAATAAAAATAAGTCATCTTTCATCAAAACACATCTAGCTCTGTCTCTGAAATAATTTTGACTTTTCTTGCATGTAATACCCACTTTAATCCACTTAATTCCTGATGGATAAAATATTAAATAAAGTCACCTCCCATATATTTTCACTAGGAAATGTGTCACAACACAAAAGTAAAATGAGTTGCGAATGCCGTTTCATGTTCATCTCTCACTGCGGAGGATGAAGCCTTCACGGGGAACGGTTCATATCCACGATCGCATCTGAAAAGAACGCTCTGCTTATCCTGAGGTTGGACATTCACGATGCCGTTTCCTTCATCAGTGCTTGTAACCTAGCAATCCTGAGCCAACATGAATCGCTAAGCGCAGCATTTGAAGTGCGTACAGGTTTTTAAGCTCGTGCAAAGAGCATCAAATATATTCCAGAATCTATAGTAAATTCATAGTGCTCACTATAATTACTGGAGGATCAAAACCTGAAATCTTACAGCATAAAGAAGCGGAGCTCATTAATGTAGACAGGTGCCGCACACCTGCTGTGCTGTTTTACCTGTGCTTGATGGCCAACGGTGTGGCATTAAAACACTTGAAAGCACTTTAGATATGATTAAGAGCTGTATGCTATTAAACGCTCTGGGAAAAAGATTAGAATAACAAATGTGTTGCCTGGTATCGATGATTTTCCTCAAGCGCAGTTACGCATTTGGTCAGTGGCAGTTTCTGAACTGAAATGTAGTGGTTATTTTCAGTTAGCATAATATTACATAAAATATTACAAGGCAAATCTCGGTTCAGGAGGTAAATCCCTCGGTCACAGGGAGCAGAGAAGAGCTCCATGCAGTGTGCAAATCTCCCACAATGCACAGCAAGTGACCGCTAATCCACTGTTGAGTACAGCTGCCACACTGTAGGGCTCTTAAACAGTCCGTACTAATGTAATTAGACATAATATCATGAAATGTTATTATCATTTTAAGGAACTGTTCAAACTTCATGACGTCCCTGGAGTTCAACATCTCCATCTGTGCTCAGTAGGGTGGACATAAGACAAAAAGGCAACATGACAAGACCAAGACCATTAATAGACTGAATATGAGACTGAGGACTCCAGCTCTAACACTAAACAGTATTTTGTAAAGCTATTGCATATGAACATAGACATCAAAAGCATTTTTTTTATTTTTATTGAAATGCCAATTTTAACTTTAATTTATTATATTTTATCTTATTTGGCGTGGACTAAAACAATAAAGTGTTTGTCTAAAATTGTTAGAATAATGAAGGGTGTAAATTTCATTTAATTAAATTATCATGTAAATTACATTGATTTAACTCATTTAGTTTGTTATGTAATTTTTCTTTTATAAATTTACTTTTACTTTTATAATGTTTCATTCATGTACTTGTTTTATTGATGTCACTCCATTATGGGCTCTATTTCTGTGTCCTAGCGTTAGTGCACTAATGTTGATCAATATGAATAATGATTACTTATTCAGTGCTTACATTCTCTATCATTTGATGCAGACTACATCCAATAAGCTCTGAGGCGCACCACTTTTTTCATGTGTATATAAAGCGTGTCATAGATGACAGTCAAGAAATGGACATGCGATTTCGCCAAAAAATGGACACGTTATTTCACTTATGCCCGAGTCTCAAGATCGCACTTGTTTCTAAATTCTGTACTGAAGTGAGCAAAACCATCAAGAATCATTACACACAACAACCCTGACAGCCATATTACTTACTCTCCCATTAAAGCAGATTAAAACTCACTCAAGCAGTCAACAATGACACTCAGCAGCCTGTTTATTCATCTATTTAGAGTTTGAGGGGTATGAAGTCCTCTCATTTGCCCTGATGGATGTAATCAATGGTGTTCTGTGTCCTGAGGTTAGCTCTCGGAGAACAGCAAGTATCCGGAAGTCTATGAGGTTAGTCTCTAGGGAGTGATCTTTCTCAAACACAGCGGTGTGCAACAGCGTTTTAAAGCAAGTCCGACATGTCGGCCGCACACATTCAGAACACATGTCACATGACTCTACTACTTTCTGATTGCAGGGGACACACGAATCACTATCAAATTGTCACTAGTAAATAACTGCTCGTGTGAAATGTCAATATTATGTTGTTGTATTTTTCTCTCTGAGAGTGATTCGGCTCTTGATTGAAGATGGCATTTTGAAACCGTGTGGCCTGATCCTGCTGTCATTTACTCTTCTGCTGTGACACAACTGTTGAGTCCAGAAGAAACACTTCTGAGTTTGCTTCTAGATACAGAGACTCTTGGCTCTTTTTTTTACATGGATACATCAGGTAATTTTACTTTCTTGCTATCTTTTGTCACTTTTCTACTGGTAGCTGGTTTAGCAAAATACTAACTCAACCAGTCACCATAGTATAGTCAAAGTGACCACTACCTCCAGCTAGGTTGACCCTACTGGGTTAAACCGGTCATAGGTTTAGGGATTAGGGGACAACGTTCAAAATAATGACCACAACTGGTGATGCACTTGACAAGTGAAGATCTAGATTGACATGCGCCTATATTGATTGGCAAACACACACACAAGGTTTGCATGTTTTATGGGGACTTTCCATTGAAATAACGATTTTGAAACTGTACAAACTGTATTTTATTTCTCCCAACCCTAACTGATGTATTTTAACAATGTGATCTAATGAGTATTTGTATGTATTTCATATTGACGTCATTATGTTATTTAATTATTATTTAAGTGGTTCTGTTTAGCTTTGGGGATAGACTTAATGTATTTGTAAACATTTTAAGGAACTCTTAACACTAATGCAATTAATGTCCAATAAATGTTGATATTGAAGCACTTAATTAATGACATTTTCCAACACTCCGTGACGTAATATAAAGTGAGAACAATTTACGGATAATAAGTTGTTAACAAAGCATTATCTACCTCTTAGTTATGAGCTAAATAAACAATAACACTTTGTTAATTACAGTGACAATAAATGAAGAACTCATTTGTGAATAGTCTTTTAATTTATTAACTACATTTTATAAACTAATGAACTAGTTTGAGATTTACTTTAGCTTCATGCATTCTCTTTTTATATCAAGACTTGAATGTGGGTGAGTTTTATAAAAAAAGAAACATTTTGAACAAAAGCTGAGAAAATCATGTTTTTGTCAAGGACTACGTCCGGATCAGATTTAGAATTATGATCAAAACCGAGATGGACG
Source organism: Tiaroga cobitis (assembly GCA_030578255.1). Lineage (NCBI taxonomy): Eukaryota > Metazoa > Chordata > Actinopteri > Cypriniformes > Leuciscidae > Tiaroga > Tiaroga cobitis. Next base: position 40,665,932 of record CM060603.1, read on the forward strand.
TAGAGTACTTAATTATACTTTTAGGTATCGATCAAAAGATTGAGTTCAAAAGTTCCAAATATACTTAGACTTTTCTATCAAGTATACCACATAAAGTACATAAAAAGTAGACAAAGTATACTTTCTTATTTTTAGTTTATACTATCAGTGCTATTATAAGTACTATTGAACTTAAATACAAAATTCAAGCCTCGCATGTAAATCCTCGTGAATAGGACTTTTATTGTCTGTCCATTATTGTACATGCAATTTCCGTTTAGTTTTTTACAAACTGAGGGATAAGCCTGTGGAAATCGATAGAGCTTAACTTGTATTTAACCTGGAATATTCCTTTAAGCTACAATGACCTGTTGTTTTTTCCATCATGTTTTGCATATACCAAAGAGAAGGCTATCTTATTGATGTCCTCCATTACATTGCTCATGATGTGTTCATACGTTTTGTGTAATTAAAACCGAATTTGTGTTATACTGAGGTGATCTCTCCCTTGCAGATGTTACAGGAGCTGTGGAAAGTGCTTTTCCCTGTATCGCCGGCCTCAACACTGTCTGACCATTAACTGTTTTGACTTCAGCTCGTTCTCTGCCTCCACATCCTCAAAAAAAAAAGAGAGAACAGAAACAAATGCGCCAATCTGCCATGCTAAACTCAGGCCTATCCTCTAGTCCTGACACGAGCAGCGTGGGTGATCTGCTAATGGAGACCTGAGAGGTGAACTTTAGATCAGCGCTTCAATATTAATGCCACTACAGCATGATGAAGAATTCAGGAATCACATAACAGCCGCAAAGAGAAACACCAGAGCCGACGCTGTCAGCAGTTTGTCTGTGTGTTAACATTACATTTTTTATTCTCTCTCCTCACTGTTAAATATAGTCAAACTGTTCAATTTAACTATACTTTTGTTACCTGATTCCTTTAACCATTTCATTTTAGTCTACTTCTTCAAATTAGAATTTCAATTGCAATTCCATTTCATGTTTGCTACATCAATTCAATATTTAAATGCGATTAGCTTGTTCATTTATTTATTCAATTTCTGCTTTAAGACCTATATATCTGTGTCATGTTCCTACATGTAAAAATCTCTCTTTATGTCAGGAAATTTAAAATTGCTGCTTGCCATTAAATGTTTGACATGTTGAGCATGTGCTAGTGCTGGGCGGTAGAACCAAAGATCTGCATCCCAGTATTTTTTAAGATTCAGCCCGTTTCGTGGTGTATCACAGTCATTTTTTTTTTCTTTCAAGACAAATTTACTTTCATAAATGGAGGTAATCAAATCAATTTATAAAACTACCAATATAGTTGACCTTTTAAAATGTCATCAAATGAAATTTTAATAAATCCTTTGTTTTTCTTTGGAAAGTTTACAGTTTAAATTAAACCATGTCTGAAAATGTGTGATAATCCTTAAAAAGTACGTTAAGAATTCTATTCTGAACAAGAGTAATATATTTATTTAATAATTTATTCAAGTTAGAACGAACTATCTATCTTTTTTTCGATCTATTTTGGCAGGATTTAATGAAGACCTTAAGTTTGTGTGTGTTTTAATAAACAACTACTTGAAGTACACTATTATGGTACTATATTTCTGTTATAATTTCTTCAAGTTAAACCGAACTTTTATTTTGACGGGTTGATGTGAAAGAAAATTGAGTGTCTGTGTTTATATGATATGACCATAGGCGGAAATCACTAATAATATCACAATATTAGCACCCCATCCAAGGGTCCTAATATTGTAGATCTGCCGTTGTGTTGGGGTTTGTTTTAGGGATGTCCCGATCAGGTTTTTTTGCCCTCGAGTCCGAGTCCGAGTCATTTGATTTTGAGTATCTACCGATACCGAGTCCCGATCCGATACTTGTATAATACATTAAAAAAAGAATAAAGAAGAGAGAAAAAACTGATCCAGGATGTTCCTTATTTTTTATTTAATTCACCTTATTTTAACATTCAACAACTCTGTTAACAAACAGAGCACTTCTGTGAGGTAGCTTGAACAATCAAGTAATAAATAACATAAAATCTTCACTTTTGGACTTTAGTGCAACAGTAAATATAGAAAAAGTCTAATATAAAACAAATAGCAACTCAACTTAAAATACCCGGCAGGGCAGGCAAAAAATAAAAATGTTTTAAAAGTGTATAAAAAAATAATGATAATATATATATATATATATATATATATATATATATATATATACATTAGGAGTGTAACAGTTCACAAAATTTGCGGTTCGGTTCGATACGATACAGCAAAAAGAAAGAAATGCCCGAGAAATTTCCTATTTATTAAAAGAAAAACTATTTTTAAATAAGTTTGAGTTTTTCTACATCTTGAAACTTTCAGGTTTATAAATGGGGGTAATCTTTGAAGGATGAACAAATAATGTTTTGGTAATCACTTTAAAAATAACATTCAAATATATATATTTATATAATATTTGAGTTTTGAAGTGCAACATTAAATCCATGTTCATTCACGGCACAATGTTTCTACTGGTTCCCACGTCAGCGCTGTTTGATCTAATAGGGATCTACGGTTAATAACGGAGAAATTTGAATGCTTCTCACTAGATCTCGCAGCAATGTTATTACTTCAGTGGCGAATTCAAATGTTTTCTTCACTGGATCTCTTAGCACAGTGTCGCTTGATCTCGCGCTGCATAGATGTTGCTGGTCCGAACTGATAAACGGTCCATGAAGCACATTATAATGAAGTTTCGTTCCGCTTTCATTACGTTTGCCATTTGATGTTGCGCAACGTTGTGGTGATCGCACCAGCGCGGATTTTGTCTGCAGGAAAAATGGTCCTAGGAATCGTTCGGTTTGTATGCGTACCGAACCGGAAGCATAAACGGTTCAATAATTACGTGTACCGTTACACCCCTAATTTACATATATCCGAGTCCTGATCGGGAGGTAACGTCCGATTCCGATCGAGTCTGAAACCACGTGATCGGGCCCGATTTCCGATCGCGTGATCGGATCGGGACATCCCTAGTTTGTTTGCTCAATATGATGTTAAGTGGCAGATCAGTGGGCCTGTCTGCCCCAGACCAAACCTACTATGTGGAGGACACAGATGATTTAATAATTAAAATATGACCGTGTGGTGAACCTATGAACCTAAAATAAAGCTACAATCAAATTTTGGCTGTATTATACCCTAAGTGTCCCCTTCAAAATTTTGGTTTATTGTCCACCCTACTTTAAGTTGAAATTTACGCCCATGAATATGATGATAGTTTTCCAAATGAAATGGTGAAATGCTTGTGGAGTGGCTCTGCCGATGAAGTTCATGTGTTCATGTCCTCATGTAGTGAGACGGCAGATGCTGAAAACACCACGAGTGTCACGCGTAATTACTAGACGGAACTCTGGCACTCATTCACAGACAGACTTCAGGTTTCAATAGCAGTCATTTTGAGCTTTAATATTCACAGACACTAGTCCATATCGAGATTTGATTCATTGTACAGCCCTACTTTTGATTTATTGATTGAAAAATGATGTGACATCCCGCTTTATACAGTAAGTGTGTGATTGATTCCGTCAGCGTTTTCCCAAATAGCGATAATACAACGCTATCTCACGAAAAATTCGTACGAATTTGTACGAGTGATTAAAAGGTGGCTAATTCGTACGAATTCGTACGACCTCACTCGTACGAATTTGTACGATTTGTCTAAACCCACGTGATGGGTAAGTTTAGGGGCGGGGTCAGGGGTAGGTCATTTTGTACGAAGCAAAAATCGTACTAATTCGTACGAGTGAGGTCGTACGAATTGTTACGAATTAGCCACCTCGTAAAATACGTACGAATTGTCGTGAGATCGGGTTGGATAATCATAGGGCTCTAAGTGGTTAGTGCCATGTTAAAGAGAATTATTTATAGTTGTGTTATAAAGTTAGAACCATTATAAGAAGAGTATGTAGTTCATAGTCTCCTCTCAACACACTCTACACGAAGTGAAAAATTGGAACCAGTATATTTTCCAGCACTACATGTGCCATATATTTTGCTTGCTGGAATCCACATGCTTATGAATGCTCTTGTAGCAGCAAAACGTTGCTTGTACTATAGTTTTTAACACACACACTTCATTCAGTAGTCCTGGCTCAAGCCATAGAAATGGTCTATTCTTTCCCGAGCTCGAGGGCTAAAATAATGCATCTAAAGCATGTGAGACCATATGAAAGCCAGAGAGAACGAGACAGAGAGAGGGAGGGAGGCCCAAGGCAGCCAAACCTCTTTTGTGCAATATCTAGAAATAATTCCAAGGTCGACTTTCTTGGTATCGAGGGGTTTGGAATAAACAGCACTAATTAGCCCACATGTGATACAATAGGCCTATCTCAGATTAGCCTGATGACTGAAGAGAGTCTCCAAACTCTGTTATTCTCCTGCTGTTATGCCTCAGTTGAGAGGATGATGGTTTTAGTGATCAAGGTCTCCATGATCCAGAGCGCTGCTGGGTCAAATCCTGATCACATCAAGGTAAATGAACAAATGAGAAAAGAGGAATAAAGGCCAGTACCATAACCACCATTATAGACTTAAATTTAATGACGGAATATGTTTTCAATACAAAAATTCATCAAAATCAATCAAGTATCTTCAAGTTCATTTTTGTCATATCCAACACTAATGCATTAATAACACAAGTTGAAAGCATATGTAAAATCAAGTGCAATAAAAAAAGCCTCCTCAGTGTATAGCTGTCATCATATCTGAAGCAGATGAATGAAGATGCATTTAAATGGGAAGTAGGACTAGAGATAATTAGATTTTATGTGAGCTAATTTGACAATTTGCCAAGCTAAAACTATGAGAATTACCTTAACAAAACTCCAATTAACAAAGACATCTCATGGCACACAAATATGTGTAGTGATGTGCCTACCAGTGATGCGCGGGTTGATCCAAAATGAGCGGGTGCCTGCGGTCACCCGCGGTTACCCGCAGTTACGAGTCATCCAAAAATATTTTTTATGATATTCGGGTCGCGGTCGGTCGGGTCGTTTGAAAAAAGATGCAAATTAAACCTTTGTATTTATATAGTACTAGACATAATTTTCTATGAAATATATAGGCCTACACTTTATTGGCTGAATAACTGGCACGAAGATGACACACAAGCTCTGTCAACAGTTCTCGGTTCTGTACTGGTGATCCGAGAACCACTGTACCTGTGCGTTCGGTAGTCCGCGGATGCGCAGTATCAGCTGCTCGTGCTCATCACTTCTCTCAGCAGTGGCACCAACATGTCTCAGTTCAGTGAACTGTTCCTGGAGTAAAATATACTTCGGGATATTGGTTTATTTCGATTCGGAGGGACTGTCAGGCATGTCTGAAAGTGAGTAACTTTAGTAACTTGTGGATCAGCACTGACGCAAGACGCGAACTGTTTCGAACGATTCAGTTCGATTTAGTGTACTGGTTCGACCGGTTCACTAAAAACAACCGGTTCAAAAGAACGATTCGTTCACGAACCGGCCATGTCTATGATCACTGCAGAGAGATGGAGGCGGCAAGAGAAAAGGTGAAGACTGGGGAGTGGAAGCTCCGAAATAATGATTATGTTTGATGACTTTGTTATGTGTACGTCTTCTTGCGATGCTGTGTTGTTACACGCCTATGGCCCAATGACGCTACGATGAGCATTTACTACTTTTAAAAAATGCGGTCAGGAAGCGGGTCGGGTACAATATTTTCATACTTTTTTTTGCGGTCCGAGTTACGGGCGGGTTAGTTGAAAACGTCGGTCGGGTGCGGGTTCTTTATACATTGACCCGCGCATCACTGGTGCCTACCTAATAAAAAATAAATAAATCATTTCAAAATATATATTATTATTATTTAAAAAAAATAATATATATATATAAATATTTTATATATATATATATATATATATATATATATATATATATATATATATATATATATAAAATAAAGATGGGCACGATTTCTAATAACAAAGTTTAAAAAATTATAAAAATATAATCAATATACAGACTGACAGATTTCTCTAGATCAAAGGGAAGAACAAATAATACAAAAATAAATAAATAAATAAAATAAGATAAAACAAATTATATATGTCAAAACAAAATATATATCCGAGAGAAGAACACATGATCTGAAGTGTCATAAATGGCCTGATAACTGAATCATCTTTGAAAACAATCAAGTCTGATCAGGTGTCACTCACAACTGAAGCTCTTCACGTATATAAAAAAAACCTTCATCTGAGTGACACCCCCAGGACAGTACACAAGTCCTATTGATGGCAGACAAAGCGGACTGTGTCCACGTCGCCCCCCCACCCCCACACACACACACCCACCCACAGGACTCGAGGGTCCGTCAGAGACAGGCTCATATACTGCAGTGTGGACACTAAATGGCCTATTCTCAATGCAATCAATGTCTCATTACAGCCCACCGTTATAAATCTGAGCCCTATTTAGTCTGGGGATTAAAGGAAACAGGCTAGAGAAACACACATCGACGTAAATACATCACAAACAGATGCATGCAGAGACACGCACCGACGGCCTCACACACATTACCCTGCATTCAAAGAGAGACAAGACCTCCAGCACATATATGCATATACATGCACGTGAAGTTACACACAAACTTGTGTGCACACTTACGCTAAGTTAAAGAAATAGTTTACACAAAAAGTAAACACAAAATGTGAAAGAATATAACGGACACACTTTTTACTACGGACATGGGAACTAGTGAAGCGAGTGATCCAGTAGCGCTGCGGGAGATTATCAGTGAATAGCCACTTGAAGCTCAATCTTTTTCTCACAAAAAGCTATCAGGCTTCTGAAAACCTGCAGTCACATGGACTACTTTGTGGTTCTTTTATGCCATTTTTGAAGCTTGAAAACTCCATTGACTATATGAATCAGAATCATAAATGTTTGCAATATTATGAAGGTAAATGCCAATACCTTTTCAATATGCCGGGGGTTTGTTCGTTTTAGAAACCCTGTTTCAGCGCACTTAACTTTTCATATTTTGAAGATGTATTGTTTCAAGTGGATTTCCTTGTTCATTAGTTATACGCCACGTCTACAAAAGAATTAACTATACATAAGGTTGAACTTTAATCAAATGATCATTTTCTTTAAATGGCTTAAAATTAATAGCTCAATCAATAAACACTGTTCAAAAGTCTGGGGTCAGTAAGATATTTGAACATTTTAAAAGTATGTCTCTTATGCTACATAAAACTACATAAAAAATTGTGAAATTATTACAATTTAAAACTGTTTTATATGTAAATATATTTTAAATTGTAATTTATTTCTGTGATGCAAAGCTGAATGTTCAGCATCATTACACCAGTCTTCAGTGTCACATGATCCTTCAGAAATAATTCTAATATTATGATTTGATGAAACATTTCTGATTATTATCAATGTTGAAAACAGTTGTGCCGCTTCATATTTGATTTTTAAAAAATCCTGGATATTTTGATGAATAGAAAATTCAAAAGAACAGAATTTATTTTAAATAAATCTTTTGTGGCATTAAAAATGTCTTTACTGCAATTTTAATGCATGCTTGCTGAATAAAAGTATTAATTACTTATCTTACAAATCTTACTGACCCCAAACATTTGAACGGTATAGTGTTCTTAGCACGTGCTTACAGAACCTGCATTTCTCTCAATCTGTTTCTTACCTAACTAAAAAAGCATGAAAGCACTTTTTTTAAAGCAGAATAAAAAAAAATTGCTGCATCTGTATGTTTATGCTGTAGATGAAAGAACTGAAAAGCACACACATGCAGCAAGGATGAGTATGTGTTGCTGAGGTGAGCACTGACACCAAATGCCCATTTATCATTTATAAATGCTATGTTATCACCTCTGTCATCATCCTCATGAATCATTAACGGCTGCCTGAGAATTTACATCTGTTTTAGCTCATACATTACAGTTAAATAGATTACAATGAAACAAAATGACACTTTGGCCATGTTACAAAACCTACTGAGCAGCCTATGTGGTAGAACTCTAATATGACTGACAAATATGCATCATATTAAGTGTATTAGTGAGTTTATGTTGAAACTATGCAATCCAAAATATTGCATGTAATCCTAAATATATTTTGAGTGGAGCTTTGCAACATGCTAATGTCATTCTATATTAAAATCAATTGTGTGTCAAGATCCAACATGCACTTCATATAAGGAGCACTTTGTATTAAGTTATACTGTATAATGTATTAAGTTACATTAAGTCTACATAATGTTAGCTATGTAGATTGTTCTAAATCATTTATGAGATTCCATTTCCCTAAAGATGCAACCTATAGGCATTAGACAGCATGGCTCACTATAGGATTTGGAATAGAGGCTTTACTCAATTGTGCATCACCTGAAGATTGTCATCTGTGGAAACTGGCTTTATCATGTTCCACACATTCAGACTGAGAAATACTTGACATTTACACGGAGAAGGAACCATCTCGGCATCTGAAGCAGGAGTGCAGCCACAGAGCATGTTTTTATACGTGCATGTCAAGATACATGTGACCGATAGAAAAGCCAGATCCACACTGACAAGGAGAGACTCAGAGAAATGAACTAACTAAAAGAAACACGCTAGCGGAGACAGAAGCGAAGGAAGCTGCCTGCCACAAGATAAAAGCTGCGGATGCAAGATAAACAACAGAACTCAGACAAAGCTGCGCTTCCTGAAAAATTCATGTTTAAGTAAATCCATGAGAAATGTCCATGAGAAAAAAAAAATCTGTGCTAATTAGCCAAACCTTTCAAACATTTCAAAACATTTATCTCTAAATGGAAAATATTGCCTATATATTGTGTTATGTGTGACTGTTTTGCCACGCAGATAAAGCACAACATATAAAATAAATCAAATTTAATTTAATTTAATTTAATTAAATTTAATCAATTAAATTAAATTAAATTAAATTTAAATTTAAATAAAATTAATAAAATAAAATAAAATAAAATAAAATTACAAAGAAAACAAAATAAAATAAATGTTATTTTATTTTATTTATTTTTTTATTTATTACATTTAATTTAATTAAAATAAAATTTAAATTAAAATAAAATAGTGCAACAAATAAATAAAATACAAAAAAAATGGTTTCAATGTTTTTTAAAGCTAAAAATTCTGAAACTTTTCCCATTAAAAGTATCTCAAAACCTATTGAGAGAAGACAGAGCCTTGGAATACTCATCTATTATAAAAAGAAAAGCTGATTTTTATATATTTTATTTAGTACACTTTTTGCTGAATGAAGCCAGAGCAATCAAAAGCATCTTTCTAAAGGTAAGGCAGGAGAGGGTCTGTTCCATTCATGAGCGACTCTTCTATTACAGCTCTCCATTTCACATTTCAACAAGATATGCGCCTGCAAAAATATATGAAAGCTGATAGAAAGTTATTAACTGTCTTTACAAAGTGCAGTGAGAGTGTGGTCTGTGAGATGTTGATGTGGATCTAAGAGTTCATCTGAATAAGAATAAGAGTCTAAATGAGCTGATGCAAGGACTGATATAGGAAGTAATAATGTTTCAGCTTGTAAAAGATAAAATGCTGAAAATCCTCTCGGATCCACAGGTATTCTCATTCCCAGTGGGATTTACTCTCTTTTAGATTGGAATGCAGTGTGATGATATAAATCTTTCGTAGATGTAAAAAGGAATATTTCACCCAAAAATACAACTCTTAAAGTCATTTGCTGACCCTCATGTTGTATCAAACCCATATGATATTCTTTCATCTTCCCTCTAATGCAAAATGATATATTACGCAGAATGTCTGAGCTGCTCTTTTCCATAGTCAAGCTTCAAAAAAGCACTCCAAAAGTATAATAAACAGTTTATTATAATACTTTTTTTTTTTTTTTAAAAAGCTTTATGTGAGGAACAGACCAAAATTAAAGTACCACATTTACAGTATGTGTTACTTGTGCTTGTCTACCATTTAAAAATTGTGCTAGTTTCTCCATTTTGGTGCTTGAAAATATAAAAGACTCATTCAAAGCAGAAACGTTCAGCAAAAAAATCTATCATGGCACTGTTGCATTTTCTAACTTAGTAGTACAATTCCAGCTCTTCAAAAATTTGCTATCTGAAAAGTAATATTTTATTTAAAGTTATGTTCATAAAGCCTACTACCTTTTTCATAACTGATCAGATTTTATACTTTATTAAATTCACATCTCTATATATTAAAAATCTTTCGGAGCAATCGCACTTAGAGGTCTGTGCCGTTTCTGCTGCTGTGTTACAATAAATGGCAAAAGAGCACAAGGTCGCAGGATTTACTGAGAACGAGAGTGAGCTGGAATAGAGAAGAGCAGAGATGCAGAGGCCTTGTCACATTCGTTTCCTCCGGCTTTGTGGCTTTGTAGACACAATCCAAGTCTGAATAACACGGTTTAAACAGCACAGAGAGACAGAGGGGGTTTAAGAGAGAAACAAGTTAGGGAAAAAGAGAGAGAGTGGGGAGAGAGAGATGCACGAGAATCTGTCACCAACTTGAAGACCAAAACGGGAAACGTTTTCAATCGCAGATCACAAAAATAAATGACAAAATAATCTCACTGCCATACTCCCTTTTGAATAAAATAAAAAATTAAATTAAATAAAACTAAATTAAATTAAATTAAATTAAATTAAATTAAATTAAATTAAATTAAATAAATAAATAAATAAAATAATTAAATAAAATAATAATAATAATAATTAATAAATAATACAATTTTAAAAAATCTGAAACATTTCCCATTAAAAGTAACTCAAAGCCTGTTTAGAGACAGAGCCTTGAAATACTCATCTAAAAAAAAGAACATGATTTTTATATATTTTTTGTTTTGTGCACTTTTTGCTGAATAAAGGCAGCACAATCAAAACCATCTTTCTAAAGAAAAGGAGAGGGTCTGTTCCATTCATGAGCGACTCTTCTATAACAGATTCCCATTTCACATTTTAATAAGATATGCATCTGCAAAAATATATAAAAAGCTGATAGAACGTTATTAAACATCTTACAATAAAATAATGCATATAAAATGTCAAATGAAAAGTAAAAATCACCTGTGTATACCATTGTTACCATTCAAATCTAGCATTTATATATCAAGGGGTTTGTTAGGAGTCTAAGTGGAGAAGATGGGGGGATAAATGTTGACAACTAATAAAATGTAGTATTTACTTTATCTCAATTTTTTTTTTCTTACTTTTGGTCTAGCCCTTTTTCAGCTATACAAATTTGAACGAGCTAAATAATGTCTCAATGAATAACCCTAATGTGAAGCTCTTGGTAATGTTCATTCAATGCAAAGTTGGAGAAAAACAAAACTACAGATGAAGCAACATCACATTAACTCGCATTTCCACAGCTCAAATCTCTCCGACTTCCACCAAGTTCACAGAAAAGACAAAAATGAGCAGTTCAGACACTTTCAAAAGTCCCCCAATATTCGCTCACCAAATGATCTTAATGATAAACTAAAGCTGGCTATGCCAACACGTCGTGCCGGGTGCGGGGAAAGCCGGCACTCGTTTCAGCGAGACTGTGTGGCTGTTAGACCGCCTGCAGATATTTATTAGAGCCGTATGAAATTTTCATGCGGTGTGAAGCATTCTCTTTCATCCAGCAGCCTGCTGTCAAGCGTGAGGAGGAAGCCTGGCAGATCTGCACGGGACGGGGGCGGGGGGGGCATGCCTTCAGGTGACATCATCAAAAGAGAGGGGTGAGGGGGCGGGGACATCATCAACCCAAATCAGCCAATTAGAAGAAGACGTGGCTTAGCACAACTGTTTGACGAGACGAGAGGCTTCTAGGATGGCGAGTCAAGCCAGAGAACAAAGACGCGAGCTAATCAGTGAACGAACACCGCTAAACTGAAGCACTTTCTGGGGTTAACTTCATTAATTGACAGAAAAGTGACAGAAAAGACATTTGTAATGTTACAAAAGATTTCTTTTTCAAATAAATACTGTTCTTTTGAACCTTCGATTTATTAAAGAACCATGGGGGAAAATTTTCTCAAAATTGATAATGATAATAAATGTCAATCAGAATATTGTACTGTATTTATCAAATAAATGCAGCCTTGAAAGTACAAGAGACTTCTTTCAGAAACATGAAAAAATGGCTTTTTGAACCGGCTGGTCAAGCCAGAGGTCGAGTCGAGCCAGAGAACAAATGTGGAGTGAGGAGTTTTACCATAAGAAGAGGATCACGGGTCAGACTAAACTCATGAGAGGAGGAGAATGAATGAGTTGCTCTACTCGTGCCTCTACTCGTTCCTCTACTCGTGCCTCTACTCGTGCCTCTACTCCTGCCTCTACTCCTGCCTCTACTCGTGCCTCTACTCCTGCCTCTACTCGTTCCTCTACTCGTACCTCTACTCGTGCCTCTACTCGTTCCTCTACTCGTGCCTCTACTCGTGCCTCTACTCCTGCCTCTACTCGTTCCTCTACTCGTGCCTCTACTCGTGCCTCTACTCCTGCCTCTACTCGTTCCTCTACTCGTACCTCTACTCGTGCCTCTACTCGTTCCTCTACTCGTGCCTCTACTCGTGCCTCTACTCCTGCCTCTACTCCTGCCTCTACTCGTGCCTCTACTCCTGCCTCTACTCGTTCCTCTACTCGTTCCTCTACTCGTGCCTCTACTCGTGCCTCTACTCCTGCCTCTACTCCTGCCTCTACTCCTGCCTCTACTCCTGCCTCTACTCCTGCCTCTACTCGTGCCTCTACTCGTTCCTCTACTCGCTCCTCTACTCGTGCCTCTACTCGTGCCTCTACTCGTTCCTCTACTCGTGCCTCTACTCGTTCCTCTACTCGTTCCTCTACTCGTTCCTCTACTCGTGCCTCTACTCGTTCCTCTACTCGTCCCCCTACTCCTGCCTCTACTCGTGCCTCTACTCGTCCCCCTACTCCTGCCTCTACTCGTCCCCCTAATCCTGCCTCTACTCGTGCCTCTACTCGTCCCCCTACTCCTGCCTCTACTCGTGCCTCTACTCGTCCCCCTACTCCTGCCTCTACTCGTGCCTCTACTCATTCCTCTACTCATTCCTCTACTCGTGCCTCTACTCGTGCCTCTACTCGTGCCTCTACTCGTGCCTCTACTCATTCCTCTACTTGTGCCTCTACTCGTCCCCCTACTCCTGCCTCTACTCGCCCCCCTAATCCTGCCTCTACTCGTGCCTCTACTCGTCCCCCTACTCCTGCCTCTACTCGTGCCTCTACTTGTTCCTCTACTCGTCCCCCTACTCCTGCCTCTACTCCTGCCTCTACTCGTTCCTCTACTCGTGCCTCTACTCGTGCCTCTCCTCGTGCCTCTACTCGTTCCTCTACTCGTCCCCCTACTCGTGCCTCTACTCGTTCCTCTACTCGTGCCTCTACTCGTCCCCCTACTCCTGCCTCTACTCGTGCCTCTACTCATTCCTCTACTCGTTCCTCTACTTGTTCCTCGACTCGTGCCTCTACTCGTGCCTCTACTCGTTCCTCTACTCGTCCCTCTACTCGTGCCTCTACTCGTGCCTCTACTCGTGCCTCTACTCGTCCCCCTACTCCTGCCTCTACTCGTGCCTCTACTCATTCCTCTACTCGTTCCTCTACTTGTTCCTCGACTCGTGCCTCTACTCGTGCCTCTACTCGTTCCTCTACTCGTGCCTCTACTCGTTCCTCTACTCGTCCCCCTACTCCTGCCTCTACTCGTGCCTCTACTCGTCCCCCTACTCCTGCCTCTACTCGTTCCTCTACTCGTTCCTCTACTCGTCCCCCTACTCCTGCCTCTACTCGTGCCTCTACTCGTTCCTCTACTCGTTCCTCTACTCGTCTCCCTACTCCTGCCTCTACTCGTGCCTCTACTCGTGCCTCTACTCGTTCCTCTACTTTGCTGTCTCTACATCCTGAAGCTCAAAGAGACGTCCTCTCACACTGGACCTTCATCATTGCTTCCCTCTCCATCTTTCTGGAAGATCTTGGAAGAATATAATCATTTGAAATAATGATAATATTCTTCCAAGTACCACATATGAGAATTATAAGACATACATTAAAACAAAAATAATAAATGAATAGGATGCATTAAACTGATCAAAAGGTAAGACAAATGCTGTTCTTTTAAACTTACTGTTCTTTAAAGAATCTCCTCTCCTCTAATTCCTCTTTTCTTTCCTCTTATTTTCTTCCCCCTTTCTTTATCCTCCTCTCATCCTCTCTTCTCCTTTATGCTGAGTCCTTTGAAAAAGACTTACGATGACAGTGGATGAGATGATGATGACACAGACAGATGACATACGATGAACTAACTAGTTTTGGTTTCACTCTAAAATGCCATTTAGGAAAAACCACATGTGGGCACTCACTCACACACACACACACACACACACACACACACACACACACACACACACACACACACACACACACACACACACACAAACGTACACTTCTGTGGTTGAGGGGAAGTACATTGTATTTGACCTTTGGGTTGTGATTGTGATGGGTAGTTGGCTAAAGGTGAGTCATTGTGCAGGCCTAGACAGTAGTGTGTGTGTGTGTGTGTGTGTGTGTGTGTGTGTGCGCGTGTGCATGTGCGTGTGTGTGTGTGTGTGTGTGTGTGCGTGCTGTGTGTCTGTCTGTGTGTGTGTGTGTGTGTGTGTAAGTGCGTGCGTGCATGCGTGTCTGTGTGTGTGTGACAGAAAGGGAAATTCTTGTACTTTGTTTTTCCAATTAGTGCACTAAGACTTAGTATATGGTGTCAGGCCTGTTTAAAATGTGTGTGTGAGTCACTGGTTAATTTCTATTCTCCTCCAGTGCTCTTCTGGTGTCTTCAGCACAAGGGGCTTTTTGTGGACTGTATTGTGACGGCAGACTCTGGCAGGCACAGACAGGCCGGGGCTGAAGGCCAGCTCAAACACACACACACACACACACACACACACTCCAGCAGAATCAGAGCGGAGACGAGCCAGTGCCCAAACACGTTCGACCAGCACAACCGAACACGCTTCAGCTCAGCACACATGAACAAACCCTGAATGGAGTCCACATCACAAATACACACTGATCCACATCGAAAGAAAAATCATAAATAAGATTTATTTCATATTTTTCCTAGGCACCAATTTAATTTAATGGAGAGCAAATAAAGCAGTCTATTGCTTCTCTGTATTTTTTCCCAAGGGAAAAATACTAGTCTCGTGGTTAAAGGAGGTAAAAAGTTTGAAGTTGGTATTTTTTTTGTTTCTGAAAGTCTCTTATGCTCACCGAAGGCATCATTTATGTGATCAGAAATACAGTAAAACCATAATATTGTGAAATATCATTACAATTTAAAACGTTTTTTTATTTGAACACATTTTACAATTTAATTAGCAAATTAAATTGCCCCTCACGGACGACTGCTGTCACATAATAAAACATAAAAACCACAACATATGTCCATGCCTGGTCCTCTCTCTCTCTTCACTGTCGACACTCCTCCTTTTATGCTTCCGCTCCTCCGTGAGAGATACGAGACCAGTGCGTCTCACAGGTGTCGCTCATTAGTAATCACGCCCTCGGCCTCGTCCTGCTCGCCACAGTAACATTGTCAATGTCTTTACTGTCACTTTTGATCAATTTTATGAGTGCTTGTTGAATAAAAGTATTAATTTCTTTTCAAAACTTTATTGATCCCAAACTTTCAAATGAGAGCGTAAATAAATTGCTTAGATCTGACAAGATACAGATGTCTACAATCAAAAGTCAGAAATCCCAATATCAGCTCAAACATTTCTCATCAAATCCTTTCCACATTCATTTTATAGCTCTATTCTTTAGAATTATCTAAGACAAAGTCGATACTTAAATGAAACCTGAACTGAGAACACCGTTACATGATCTCCTGAGTTATGAAAGATCAACAAAAGTCTCCTCTGGGAAGAAACACATGCAGGAACTTTTACAGTATTAAAACTTCCACAAGCACGCAACAAAATATGTCTTCAGGCCATGTCAAGAGCTCATAATCTCAGCCAACACTGGCACTAAAACTTCAGAAAGTGGCACTCGTGAGAACTGATGAGGAAATAAAAAATGATCAAGTGATTCTGTGTACTCCACTATTCAAGACTGCACAGTGTAGACTAAAATGTCATCAAAAATGCAATAATAATTTGTATCTATCTACAAATAATCTATTTACTACAGGTGCATTTCATATTCTGTGAAATATCACACTGTTTATTCAATTCAAGTGATCCACTTTAAAAATGACATGAATATGCACATAGGATTCGGTGATTTATGCACACATACCTGAATAAATCCATCTAGACTAAATGCAATATAAATACTGAAAATATATACAAGAAATGTCATTAAAAAAATGTATGCAGTGAATACATCTGTGGTGTAAAGTTCACCCAACCAATCACTCCACGCATGCTGTTGTGTTTCTTACCTGGAGCTGGAGTGTGTGATCTGAACCGTACCGAATGAATGAAAGGGTGAGAACCGGGTCTCTGAACCAAGTCCATCCTTACAGTAGAGGCACGCTGACCCCAGAACACAGTTACCCACTGTCTCACTGGCCAAAGTGCCACGGTCAAAGACTGACCTGCCCCACACTGAGTGTGTGTGAGATCATATCAGTGTCTATCAGCTGCACTCGGGATTATTGACTAGTTTCCCAACAACTGACTACATTGCTTAAATCGTTTTATTATTAAATTAACCTAAGATATTAAGACTGGTTGTCACATATTTATTTCATTAAGTTTATTTTTGTAAATACTACTAATATCTTTTAAATTGACAAATGCTGAAATGCAGTGATTTTTGTTTTCTTGTGCAAATATTTTAGTATCTCTGAATAGGATATATTTCCATAATATATTAAGCAAAAGTGGATTTTCTGCAAGTAAAAAGAATAAATATTTTTAAATATTACATATAGTTTTAAAAATTATGAAAACATTTATTTTAAAAGAATTAAAAAGATAATAAAACAAAAAGATAAAAAAGATAATAATAATAATAATAATAATAATAATTGTATAAACACTTATAAGAAATTAAAATAAAAAACGAATTTTATATATATATATATTAAAAGAAAAAGAAAAAAATATATATATAAAAATTTTTCTTGTTATGTGAATAACAGGGAAAATATAAATGTCTTAATATATTATGCCTAATTAATATTAATATTAAGTAAATATATCCTGTTCAAAGATGTTTACATATATTTTTACTGGAAAACAAGACTAAAAAATAAAAATTCATAAAATATGTGATAAGCATCATTTTTATGGCATATTAGGTTAAAGCATCTTACTTTTAAATATATGCCTCAATCCCACTTCGTCCAGTTGTCTTTAAATGCAAACCCTAATTAAAAACAGCCTAATTATACCTAATTATTTGAATAATTTTTGATACAAACCGCAGACTAGTTCATTTAAAAAAAAACAAGTGGTTCTGTGCAGCGCTGCTCTCAACCTCTAACTTCCTCCTGTATCTCTCTCTCTCTCTCTCTCTCTCTCTCTCTCTCTCTCTCTCTCTCTCTCTCTCTGGAGTATACGCCTGGCCGAGGTTAAATAGACAAAATATGCTGACATAAAATCAGGAAAACAGCTTTAACGCAGCACATACAGAACAGTGACTGGTTCTATCAAAGCCCCTTTAACAGAACACATCAAAACGCCTCTGGATGCAACCATAACCAAAAGAGACCGTGGGCGGAAAATGAGAGAGATAGATTTGTCATCACTTTTCCAACTAAATAACTCTTAAAAGTCTGCTTGTGTCAAGTTGGCCATGTGCGAACACTGGCAGTGTGCTACGAAAGTATAATACGGATCTTTTATTCAGCCGAACAAAGGAATCAGGCCGTTCTGAGAGTCTTATTGTCATGCCTTTCCCAACCTCTCAATCCCACTTCCGCAATTCTTCAATCTTTATCTCTCACACCTTCTGTCCCTCTCACCTTTCCATCTCACAGCTCACACTTGCTCTCTTCCTTCTCTTTTCTCTCAGTAATGGGGTTCGGTGCTGTAGAAAATTGAGGGGGGGGGGACTTTTGTGTGTGTGTGTGTGTGTGTGTGTGTGTGTGTGTGTGTGGCCCGTGCTGAGTCTAATTGCCGGTGTTGTGGTGCTAAAGTCATCCGGGGAGCCACATAGAGCCGGCGGGGTAAAATTGAACAAGCATCACCCGTCAGGAGAGCTTCCACTCAGAGCTGCTGTCAGCCTGCCCTGTTTACCTGCTACACAATTATCATCCAGCCCCAGGGAACCCTCTGGAACAACACATCTATCCTCTGGGGGAAGCAGGATGGTCCAACATCGCAGAGGCAGATCGGTCACTGATTCTTGCTGTGTGTGTTAACGGTTGGAAGTAAATGAAAGGTAGTTATGAAAGAATAAAGGGCCGGTACACACAGAATGTTTTTTTGAATTCCACTGCACAGTTTGCTAATATTTTGTTGCATTTTTAAGAGACTTTTGACTGCTGTTCAGCTATTTTCTGTTGTCCATTATTTCTGGAGCATACTTCATAAAAGTGCATCTCGAGACCCTTGCAATCTATTTTTGTTTACTTTTGATATAGAATATATTTGTTTCATGTTTTAAGCTAAATAGCATACAGTAATATATTTACACTTTTCAGAGAATATTCCATGAAGTATTTTTTTTTCTTCCATATGAATAACAAGAAAATAATTAAAAAACAATATAAAAAGGTATTAATAAATATTTTTTAAATATTGAACTAGTTAAAATGTATTCATTTTTGTATGGTTTATACACTGTATATATTAGGAGTGTAACGATAAACTCATACGAACACACGATACGATATTATATGTACACTATATTCACAATATTTTAATCACATTTTTGTATTATTCTTAAAATATTATTATTCTTATTGTATTATTATCAGGACCCCCAAATATTCCCCCATTGCGTTATTATACATTATATTCAACATTATCTATAGTAGTTTAATGTAGTAATGTCACTGAAACTCCGTAAACGTTCATTTTTTCCTCACGCAAATATCTTCATTAGTGTTTGGAAGTTGCACAAAAATCTTAAAGGTTTGAAACAACATTGGGGTGAGTACATGATGACAGAATTTACACTTTTGGGTGAACTATATATAAATACAGCTACCTGAGCCTTGGATAAAACTAACTCTATATCACGAATCATATCGTTTACATTGACGACACATATCATCGCAATTTTAACAATGTATCGTTACACCCCTAACATGTATACATATATATATATATATATATATATATATATATATATACTGTATATAACTATATTAAAGAGTTAATACTTTTATTTTAAATTAAAAAGTATTAATATGTTTAACAAAATAAATAAAATAATATGTCCTGAGTGGACAGACCCTAGGGTTGCTTGTGTTGAATGTGAGGTTGCCCTGAGTGAGTGAGGTGGTTTTCGTGGGGTCTGGCCGTAGCCGCTGACCTGGCCCTTGGCTCAATGGGACAGTGGGTCAATGGTTCTGTGCAGCAATGCAGGGATTCCCTTACACACAAAAAGAGTGTGACCCTGCCTGAACTATGGCTTCAACTCTCACTCGAGATCCTTCCAATTCATTCACCCGAACTCTCCAGGCGCATCTGTCCAATACAACCCATTTGTCCATCACTCACAGCTTATTAAATCTCCCTAAAAGCTGGTGGGTGCAATGATTTGTTTCTTCTATTGTCTTGGCAGCTTAATTGAGCATTGCTTCCCCTCCTGTTTCCATCACCACCCACACTGATATCCAGCCCAAGTACTCTCTTAACCAGCTCTAGGACAGAGATGGAGCTCTGGAGAGTTCACACTGAATCACCTCCTGCAGGAAATCTGGGAGGGATCAGGCCGGGAAGAGGAGGGATCGTGGCCCTATCACTTACACTGCACATCTACGCGAATGGACTTGATGGCAGCCACCCCCACCCCGTTCTCAGCTTTGCAGTAGTAGCGGCCGCCCTGCACTCTCTGGATGTTGGGGATCCGTAGAGTCTCATTGAAGATAGACGTCTCCTGGAACTTGTCAGAGGCGCTGCCTGCTGTCTTGGTCCACCGTACCTACAGGGGGCGACATTCAGAGACTCATGAGCTAACGTGCAAAACAACTGCATTTCAGTGCATATTGTATGTCATGCACACACACACACACATAATTGTGTATGTGGTTTACAGGGACTCTCCATACACTCTCCTGGAAATGTCCTCATAAACCATGTTTACGTTATAATAATATAATAATGTCACTATGCACATACCATATATACAACACACACACACACACACACTTGCACATACCATATATACAAAACCCAAAATCTTCCCACAAAAACGAACATCGTTACACTGGTGCCGAAACCCGGGAAGAAGAAGGAGGCGGGAACCGGCGAACAATCAACAATGTAATACCATAAAATAAAATAAATAAAAAAACGAAAGTGAACGACAGCAGCCCCTCACGGACAACTGCTCTCACATATAATAAAACAGAACACAACATAAGTCCAGGCCTGGTCCTCTCTCGCTCTTCACTGTCGTCGCTCCTCCTTTTATGCCTCCACTCCTCCATGAGAGATACGAGACCCGTACGTCTCACAGGTGTCGCTCATCATTAATCACGCCACCGGCCCCGCGCTGTTCTCTCACGCCCCTCGACCTCGACCTGCTCGCCATGCTCAAAGTTGTATAAAATCAAGCACCTAGGCATGTTGACTGCTTCTCCAAACATTTGTGAAAGAATGGGTCGCTCTCAGGAGCTCAGTAAATTCAAGAGTGGTACCGTAATAGGTTGTCACCTGTGCAGCAACTCAGCCATGAAGTGGTAGGCCACGTAAAATCACAGCGCGGGGTCAGCGCATGCTGAGGCGCACAGTGCGCAGAAGTCGCCAACTTTCTGCAAAGTCAATAGCTAAAGACCTCCAAACTTCATGTGACCTTCAGATTAGCTCAAGAACAGTGCGTAGAGAGCTTGGAATGGGTTTCCATGGCCGAGGAGCTGCAGCGAAGCCTTACATCACCAAGTGCAATGCAAAGCGTGGGATGCAGTGGTGTAAAGCACGCCGCCACTGGACTCTAGAGCAGTGGAGACGTGTTATCTGGAGTGACGAATCACGCTTGTCTGTCTGGCAATCCGATGGACGAGTCTGGGTTTGGCGGTTGCCAGGGGAACGGTACTTGCCTGACTGCATTGTGCCCGTGCCAAGTGTAACGTTTGGTGGAGGGGGGATTATGGTGTGGGGTTGTTTTTCAGGGGTTGGGCTTGGCCCCTTAGTCCCACAACACAATAATATATATATATATATATATATATAGAATAGAATTACTTAATATTTGGTCTCTGTTTTGCTTTAATTTGCTTACATGTGATTGTCAAGAAAAAGTGCAGAATCTGATTCATAGTTTAAAATAAATAAATATCTAGAGAAACTGAATCTTTGTTTAGTTACATTTTTAAATGGAAAAAAGCTGCAGATTGTCAATGAGACTACTTTAAATTAAAATCAATGAAAAGATATGTCTTAATAAAATGATTAATAAATATAAAAGTATAATATTTAGCCATTTAAATTAGAAAAAGCTCTAATTTAGTTTATCTTACTAAGTAATAAGTTCATGTACAGGAAAAACGGCTTAAAAATATGTCTAGAAAGGCCGGTCATGTTCACAAGCAAGAAGTACAGTGGGACTCAATAAGTTTGACCCTAGTGTAAGTACAGTGGTCAGACTCAGACGGTAATCACACTCTCATCCATCTCAATCATTCTTTTGATGCCTTTACGCAATCTTTGCATTGAGTGTGTAAGGTCAATTGAAAATCACAGACTAAAGCCGATGTAATCTCCTCCACCTCTCCACCTCTGGACATCAGTAAGCTGCTTCTATTAAAGCGGGGTCACCTCTGAACAGGGTGCCACATGGGCGAGCAGGCCATTGTAGTTGGCAGCGCTGGAGGGAAGGTTAGGACGTACGTGCAAAGGATTATGGGATTACACAGACCTGTGTAAATGACAAGCTTTGTGTTTATTTAGGTTTATTTGCCTGTGGATTTGGGACACAGCTGCTGTTCATTTATCAGGTGTAGCGGGTGAGAAATTAACACAGAGAAAGAGAGAGAGCTCCTGGGTGTAACCTATCCTCTTGGTGGCAAAGAACAGAAAAGCTGGTCGAAAGCTGTTTGATGTGTGGACGGTAGTACAGCTCTTTGCTGCATCCTCCTCAACCTAGAGCTCCAAACAAACCCACAAAGTGAGGAACTCCACCAACCAATTGCATAATCTGGATGCTAAAACCTCAAAACTGTTAAATTATTTCATATAGTATTTTGAAAGTATTATTATATTAAATTACTATATTAAAATATTTGAAGATATGTCAACGCTCCACAATAAAGTTCAATCTGTTAACATCAAATTAATATTAATTTATAAATCATTCTAAATTGTCACCAAAAACTTCCTGTAAAGTGCTACTATGTTTTTAAATGTTGTAATTGTGTTTTTTAACATGCATATGTACATATGTATGTATGTAGGTATACGTATACACATGATCCTTCAGAAATCATTCTAATATGCTGATTTTATGCTGAGTTATTGTCAATGTTGGAAACAGTTGTGCTGCTTAGTATTTTGATACTTTTTTCAGGATTCATTTGATGAATAAAAAGTTTAAAAGAGCAGCATTTATTCAAAATAGAAATCTTTACTAACAATATAAATCTTTACTATCTGTTTTTATCAATTAACAAAAATTTTTTTTTTTTTTAAAGTCAAGTCAAGTCAAGTCATCTTCATTTATATAGCGCTTTTAACAATGGATTGTTTCAAAGCAGCTTTACAGAGATAAACATATAATTTAAGGTAACAGATTGTTTTGGCATTATAGCGGTTCTTGAATAATGTTACTTCCAGCTAAAGTTAACTTTGATTGATTCACCTCCGTCGAAATGATCAGACTTTTAAACGCGAACCTGTGATTAACGCTGACGGCGTTCACATGCTCATTCAGAATTGATTCTATAGTTATGTGCTTTTTAAAATATGTGCGCAGGTTTATAATTCATACAACCCAGCCTAAACAAACTACTTTTCTTGCCTATAAATTTTGATACAGAATTTTGTTTTATTTTATCACTTCGGGGTACGCGAGCCGGAATTCACAACGCTTTATCTGTAGAGTGGGAAAGGGATCCTCCATAGGGAGAGGATAGTGGATACTTCAGCACTGCATTGTCATCGGGTCCAGGCGGATCTCCTTCGTCAGATCTGGACACGGCCTGGATCCGGCAGGCTGCGGGAAAACCTCGGGATAAACAAAGACACTAATATTAGCGTAGATGCCATTCTTCTTATGATGTAGCGAGTACATCAAGATTTAACGGAAGTGTTCCCAGTTCCGGCTGACCTAATCTATGCAGCCTAACATTGAATTTATAGAAGTCTATAGTGCGTTATGTGTATGCTAGGTCAAAGAGATGTGTTTTTAGTCTAGCTTTGAACTGACAGAGTGTGTCTGCTTCCCGGACAATGGTAGGAAGACTGTTCCAAAGTTTTGGTGCTAAATAGGAAAAGGATCTACCGCCTGCAGTCGATTTAGATATTCTAGGTATTATCAACTGACCGGAATTTTGAGATCGCAATGGACGTGAAGGACTATAATGCGTTAAGAGCTCGCTCAAGTACTGCGGAGCTAAACCATTTAGTGCTTTGTAGGTAATCAACAATATTTTAAAATTTATACGATGTTTAATAGGGAGCCAATGCAGTGTTGACAGAACCGGGCTAATATGGTCATATTTCCTGGTTCTGGTAAGAACTCGAGCTGCGGCGTTTTGAACTAGCTGTAGTTTATTTATTAAGCGTGCAGGGCAACCACCCAGTAGAGCATTACAATAATCTAGCCTTGAGGTCATGAACGCATGAACTAATTGTTCCGCATTTCCCAATGAGAGCATATGGCGTATTTTAGATATATTTTTAAGATGGAAAAATGCAGTTTTACAGATACTAGACACGTGGCTTTCAAAAGAAAGGTTGGTATCAAAGAGCACACCCAGGTTCCTAACCGACGACGAAGACTTGACAGAGCAGCCATCAAGTGTTAGACAGTATTCTGGGTTATTACGTGTGGAAGTTTTTTGTCCAATAATTAGAATCTCTGTCTTTTCAGAATTTAGTAGTAGGAAATTACTAGTCATCCAATTTTTTATATCAGCTATGCATTCCGTTAATTTTGTGAATTGGTAAGTTTCGTTGGGTTTTGAAGAAATATACAGCTGAGTATCATCGGCATAACAGTGAAAGCTAACTCCATGTTTCCTAATGATATCTCCTAATGGTAGCATGTACAGAGTGAACAGCAGCGGTCCTAGTACTGAGCCTTGTGGTACGCCATACTGAACTTGTGATCGATAAGACATCTCTTCATTTACTGCTACAAACTGATAACGGTCAGATAAGTATGATTTAAACCATGCTAGTACAATTCCACTAATGCCCACATAGTTTTCTAGTCTATTTAAAAGAATGTTGTGGTCAATTGTGTCAAATGCAGCACTAAGATCGAGTAACACTAATAGAGAGATACAACCACGATCGGATGATAAGAGCAAATCATTTGTGACTCTAATGAGAGCGGTCTCAGTGCTATGGTACGGTCTAAATCCGGACTGAAAATCCTCGCAGATATCATTTCTTTCTAGAAAGGAACACAGTTGTGAAGATACTGCTTTTTCTAATATCTTTGACAGAAAAGGCAGATTGAAAAGAAAGATGAAAAGAAAGAAAGATGACTGAGCCCAAAATTTTGAACGGTAGTGTATATTGTCATAAAAAAATGCTGTTCTTTTAAAACTTCTATTCATCAAAGAATTCTGAAAAAGTATCATAGGTTATAAAAAAAAATATTAAGCAGCACAACTGTTTCCAACATTGATAATAAATCATCATATTAGAATGATTTCTGAAGGATCTTGTGACACTAAAGCCTGGAGTAATAATGCGTCACAGAAATAAATGATATTTTATATTATATTAAAATAGAAAACCATTATTTTAAATTGTAATAATATTTCACAATATTACTGTTTTTGTCTGTATTATTGATCAAATAAATGCAGGCTTGATAAGCATAAGAAAATTATCTTTAAAGAAAAAACAACATTAAAAATTATATACACATTTATACATACTATCCATTCATTCACCAAACTGCTTGTCCTCTGTAGGCTCTATATGAATTAATGAACTAACAAAGGTAAAAAGATTATTAAAAAATAGACAAATACTTTCATATAAGTTACAGGATATACATCCATTTTTGCATATACATTTATATACAGTATTTTTTTAATATTCTATAATGAGCATAGGTAACAATTAATTCAAGTAAAGGGCAGTGGTGAGCTGAAGCTCTGATCTGTGTTGACGCCTGTATCAGGATCCACCGTTGATTGTGAAATGTCAACAAAAAACGTACTGTTTCTTTTCTCAGAAGCCCAAAACTCTAGCATCATTGTGTTGACTCATCGCGGCTCTCAAAGGGCCACCGCTGGCAGGTGTAAGACAGACGGCGCTGGATAGGCTATCATTACAGACGCCTCACTTACAGCAATGCAAAGTCACAGTGCCACAGAAACTTTCAAAGTCTCAGGGACATGAAGAACAGGGCTGATGGCAACAGACATCGAAATGCTGCCGCCACAGGAAACGCAACATGGGACGAAGAAATTGGTCATGAAACAGATGAACCAGTGAAAGAGACAACGCTGCCCTTCGCAACATCAACAGCTGCCACACATCACAGTGTTTTACTGCTCCACAGATCCCAACAGACTGCGCAAACCCTGCCCGTCTCCCTCTTTCTTCATACACTCGTTTCTGTCTGCTCTTGGGAAAGAACTCCCATGAGTCTGTCTTCATCTGTCTCTGCTGAAAAATCAGGCTCGGTTGACACTGTGTACACACTTCTGATATGGGTTCTGGATCTGAACTTTCCATTTTGCAAGTAATGATTGTGGTTCTTTTTGTTCAGGCCAAGCGCAGGATTATTATCGCTAATCAAAACTTTATATAAAAAAAAAAAAAATAATTACACTACAGTAAACTTATTTTATTTCAGCTAGTGGCCAAGTTAACATTTCTCATTTTCATTTAGTTTTACTTGAAGTACTAATACAACTCAAATAAAAAATAAAATGAATAAATAAAAATATATAAACACGACATATTAAAAAAACTCAAACTAAAACAAATGACAAAAACACAACACAATAACTAAAACTTGAACTAAAATTTTAAATCTAAAAAAGAAGAAAAATCAAATTCTACATAAAAAAAAAAACTATAATGGCATAAATAAGTGATGATGGAGGTGATGGCTAGTTAGCATGTTCAGTTAAAGGCAGGGTAGGCAGTTTGTTTCTAAAACACTTTCCCAAATTTGTTTAAACTGTCGTTATATACCAATACATATATAAAATGTAAGTACTCTGATATGAAGAGTATAAATATCGAGTATCTGCAGTCCTCTCAGTGCTGCAATAAACACAGCTCTTTCCATTCGGAACGAATGCAATGATTGGCTGGGCGACTGTCACTCTCCCTCGCTACCATGGCTACCACCCCTGCTCCTACAGGAGCCGCCCACATCCGCGCACCCGGTTGACTCGCTCATTTCGAAAGAGGAGAGGCACGGCCGAAAGCTAGGAAGTCTCACAATTATGGCAGAGAAAGAGCAGTCAAAATTCCCAGTACCACCTGTACCTGCATATACAGTCAGCGCAGGAAAACAAGGCAAAAAAAGGTGATGTCACTCCATGCACTGCGCTCCTCTCCGCTCGGCGCTGGTAAACGCGTCCTCCAGCCGAGCGGTCGGCATCACGCGTTCATGTGTTTGGGGGGCATGGCTTTGGAAGGAGCCCAGAAGGGAGGGGGTGGGAGTTTCTCTGTTGGATACTTTCAAAATCCAGCAGTTTGCTGCTAGTTTCTCTAACTTACCTACACTGCCTTTAACTATGTCGTAACTACATGGCCATTAAACCACATTAATAAAATATTTATAATCAACATTTAAATTGCAAATATTTAAGTATAGTATGTTTAGCAGCAGTACTAATCCATAATGAAGCTGCAAGAGGCAGCCAAACGAGAAATGTAGCATTAGTTCCGGCATTATGCAAAGGTCAAAAACAAATGAGGAGAAAAAAGTACAGCAATTAGGATTAGATTTCTCATTGTATGCCAAAAGCAAACATAATTTGTTCTGTAATTTTTACCTAGGTTTTGTGAGGTAAAATAGTTTCATGCAGGACTGAAATTATAAAGTACGCTTGCGCAACACACATTCACCTGAAGTCCTCAGGGAGAGCTACTCGCGTCCGAAGAGGGCTTTTATCATTCCACTCCCATTTCTCTCTCTTTCTCTCTCTGCTTCAGCTTTTCTCCTCCCGCCCATCCTATAACTGCCTCTACAAATTTAGTTCTTTGCAAATGACACCAATTCAAGTCAAGCATCCGCAAAGAGACGTTTATTGCTTAATGCCTGTCATGCCTGCTTAAATCTGTGCGGCTGTGGTCTCTTCAGAACTAGCACTGGGTTATTGCTACTGTAAGCGCATTTAATGCTCATTGCCGAGCTCTTTATGTGTGAGCATGTTAAATCGGTGAAGAGTGATCACTACACACAAAAGCTCAATGTTTGCAGCTCAGCTTTACACTGTGTATTGCTCTAAAATCTTGTAACCCTTTCTTTCCCTCTCTCTCTCTCTCTCTCTCTCTCTCTCTCTCTCTCTCTAGCTCTCTCAATTCAATTTTGTGCTTTATTGGCATGACAGAAACTGTCCATTTGTACTGTTAAAGTGCTGCAAAATCAGTAAAATGAATAAGGTAAAATGTACAATTAGCCTAAAAGGTGAACGCTATTTATTTGGTAAGTAGCCGTGCAATACTCAGGATAATTACGAGTCATTATCGCCAAATAAACACAGACACGGTGAGCAGGATCCCAGTGTGAAACGGAGCGGACTCAAGTGTTTTATAAGCTGAATACGGATTTTTCAGTTTAAACGATCAGATCTCAGTTAGAATGTACTGTATTTGAGTGTTTGTGTGTGTGTGTGTGTGTGTAAGGGTTAGGAAATGAATACTTTTACTACAGAGGAAATATTCATTACACTGATCAAAAGTGACAGTAATGTTACCAAACTTTTCTGTTTTAAATAAATGCTGTTCTTTTGAACAATGGAGTAATGATGCTGAAAATGTAGCTTTGCCATCACAGGAATAAATGGATAGAATTTTGTATTACATTAAAATAGAAAAAATATATTACAGTTTTTACTGTATTTTTGGTCAAATCAATACAGCCTTGGTGAGCACAAGACTTCTTTTAAGAAGTAGGAACAATAAAACAAATCTTACTGACCCAAATCTTTTGAACGGTCGTGTATATTTCGAATAATAAATATATGTACACATAAGTCTTGTTTATTTTAATATGCTTATTGATACACACATAAGATCCAGATAACAGTGGTTCCCTTTCGTTGTCACTCCGAGTTCCGTCGGATGACGACGAATGGGGGTTTCGCTTAGAAAGCCAATCGACTACGAGTACTACAAAACGAGCCAATGGCAAAGAAATGCCATGGGTCTGCGGAATTTGCATAGCGTAACTCCGCCTCACCTCGTGAGTATTTAAGGAGCGCGCTCATAGCAAATAGGCATGTTTTCGCTTCGGAGCCAAGAGTATCTCTTCGCTCCACAGCCATTTCTGACTTCACTCTACGAGACGAGCCACTCTCTCCGGTGTTGGTGTGACGGCGATCTGCAGCGAGTTCACATTGCCTGCTGATCTGTGCAGTGATCTGCCAATGAGTGTGTTTCTCCCTGCTCGCTTCAACATCGCGGAGTTTCTTCCTCCTCTCACAAAAGAGCTCGCACGCGGCACGTCTTTTTAAAGACGGCTCGCCCGTGCATTTCTGGTTGCGGTCGACTCATTTCCGATTTTGATGGGCACATTCTCTGCTCTGCGTGCTTGGGCTTCATCACGCTAGAGCAGCGTTTGTGGATGATTCACGTTCTCCCCGCGGGAACGTGATCATCGCGTCATTACGGTCGAGACTCAATGATCTCGTTAGAGAGAGAGTCCCCTCATCCACACCCCGATCTAACACTCTCCACGTGAGGTGCTACTTCGGCTGGTGGCCAGGGTGACCTGAGGGTGTGTGCGTGGAACAAATCCGCCGACTCTTTGTCCGTGGACCACGCCCCCCTCTTCAGTGACTCAACCCGCGAGTGTTCAGGGGATTCCCCGGGTCTATTTTCGGATGCCCCGCGGGTTTCCCTTGACGCTCCAGAATCGGATCTGTTGTCCATCGCAGCATCACAGGGTGGGCTAGAAGTTTCAGGAAGTGAAGATTTGACAGTGCTGCCACTTTCGGGTGTGCATATCAATTCAATTCAATTCAAGCACTTTATTTGTCCCCAAGGGGAAATTTGAAAGGGCACATTACAGTAGCTTACACAGGCACACTCCACGCCATACGTACCACATATCATCATACATAAATCAAAATAAATCAAAATGAGAGAAAAAAAAAATAAAAAAAAAAAAAAAAAAAAAAAAAAAAATCATCTGTTCCTAATGACGTTCATAAGCCGGACAGCCCTCGGGATGAAGGTTGCCTTCCTCCTCTGTGTCCGACAAAGTGGACAACGGAGTCTACAACCCGAGGGTAGCCATTCAAACTCCGAAAACAGAATGTGAGAGGGGTCATTGATAATCCTGCGTGCCACCTTTACAGTCTGTTGGTCACATAAGGCAGTGAGGGTTCGGACGGGCTGGTCAATGATTTTTGAACAGACCTTAACCACACTCAGCAGGCGGTTCCTGTTTTGCAGGGTGATGGAGTGAAACCAGCAAATGAATGAAAAGGTTATTACATTTTCAATAAAAGCATAATAGAATGTGTTAAGAATGACTTTGTTAACCCCAAATGACTTCAACTTCCTAAGTAGATATTGTCTCTGATGACACTTTTTAAGGATCTCCTCTGTGTTAGTGGAAAACCTTAGAAGATTGTCAAAAGTTGATCCCAGGTATTTATATGTCTCCACTATTTCCACTGGCTCCTGCTGGATGATAGTGGTGACAGACTCTGCTAATTGTCTCTGTTTGGATGAGAAGGTAACAATCATGTCCTTAGTTTTATCTATGTTCAGCTCGAGACAAGACTTTTTGCACCAAACTAAGAAGTCCTGCAGGGCAGGGCTGTGATGTTGTGTATTACTGGAAAGCAGAGACAGGAGGACTGTGTCATCAGCAAATTTCACACAATGGCAATTTGGCTGGATGGATCTGCAGTCATCAGTGTAGAGAATGAAGAGCAGTGGAGAGAGGACACAGCCTTGTGGAGAGCCCGTGGAGGTGAAGAGGTTGTCAGATAAGATGTGGTTCACCAACACCCTCTGTGATCTGTTAGTGAGGAAATCTATAATCCACAGGATGAGTTGGTGGTTGAGGTGGAAGCGTGAGATGAGCTTCTCTGCCAGAATATGTGGCTGCATTGCATTAAATGCTGATGAGAAATCTACAAAAAGAAGTCTGGCTGAGGTGTTTGGTATTTCCAGGTGCTTATGGATGATGTTTATGATGAATATTTTTGCATCGTCGACACCCCTGCCAGCCTGATAAGCAAACTGCAATGGATCCATCATCGAACTAGTTGCCTTGGTGATGTGCCCCTTGATGATCCTCTCCATGGCCTTCATGACCAGGGAGGTAAGAGCAACTGGTCTAAGGTCATTCAGGACCCTGGCGGTACCCTTCTTGGGGATGGGGATCACTAGTGAGTTTTTCCACATCGCGGGGACAGTGCCGCTGTTCAAAGAGGCCTGGAACAGATGCTGAAACACACCTCCCAGCTGCTCGGCACAGTGCCAGAGGGTCCGCCCACATATATCATCTGGCCCTGGAGCTGTATTCTTTTTCGTCCTTTTGAGGGCACTCACCACCTCTGATGTATTAATACTGAGGCCATAATCATCCGATCTTAGAGTGGAGATGATTGATTCTAGCTGGATGCTGTTATCTTTTTCAAATCTAGTATAGAAAGAGTTGAGGTCATTCGGGAGTGAAGTGGAACAACTTCCTGCTACCTGGATGGGTTTGCGGCTGGAAGAGACAGAGTTCACTGCCGCCATGTTCTTGATGCCTTGCCAAGCCGCACGGAGGTTCCCTTTTTCAAAGGTCTGCTCCACTTTGTTCTTGAATTTCAGCTTAGCAATTTTTATGGCTCGCTTGACCTCTCTATTTACCTCCTTCTTCTCAGCTTCAGAACCGGTAAAAAATAATCTCTTTTTCTTATTCAATATGTTTTTTAGATCTTTAGTCACCCAGGGTTTATTATTAGGAAAAATTGTAACCTTCTTGGAGGGAATAATACTATCCACACAAAAAGTGATGTATGCTGCGACTGTATCCACTTGCTCACTGATGTCAGTAGAGCAGGATGTAAGGGTATTCCAGTCCGTGGTTTCAAAGCAACCTTGAAGCCTGTCAATACTGTCCGGTGTCCACTGTTTGATATCCTTGATGACTTTTTCTATTCTCTTAACCACAGGTGTGTAGGCGGGAGCAAGCAATATGCTGCTGTGGTCAGCAGAGCCTAAAGGGGGGAGGGGGACGGCTCTGTAGGCATCCGGAACGGACCCATAGCATTTGTCCAGTGTTTTCCCTAAACGGGTAGTGCAGTTGACGTACTGATAAAATCCTTTAATTGATTTATCTAAAAAACAGTTATTAAAATCGCCCATGATGAATTTGGGGGCATCCGGAGATATCAGTTCTAATCTGTCGAGCGTATTTCTTATATAATCTGAAGCAGCGGATGCATTTGCCCTGGGGTGGATATAAACCAGAATAAAAAACAGTTGTGGAAATTCCCTGGGAAGGTAGAAGGGACGCAGGGAGACAGCCAAGAGTTCGATGTCAGGGTTACACAATTTTTCTCTGACAACGACTGTTTTGCACCAACGTGGATTAATGTAGAGACAGACACCACCACCATGGTGCTTACCAGTCAATTCATTATCACGGTCTAACCTTACCGGGGACCCGAAGCCATCTATGTACATACTGTCACTGTTGTCACTTCCAGTTAACCACGTTTCAGTGAAAGCAAGAATGGAAGCAGTCCGGTATTCATACATGTGATAAACGTTAGCTTGAAGTTCGTCGATCTTGTTTCGCAATGAGCGCACATTAGCAAGAATCACTGAGGGGAGTGCACAGTGCTTATTTCCTCCTCGCCTAAGTTTTGCTTTAATTCCACCCTTCTTCTTCCTCCCCCGTCTCGTTACCTTCTTTCTATTGTTGTGCAGAATGTCTGTCCTGTCGGTTGGGAGATTACTTTGTAACTCCTCTGGCAACTTGTCCGTTCCTTGGTGGAAGTGAAATTGCAACTGCAATAAAAAATCCCTGGAATAAGTAATCCGTTGGGTGTCCGGAGGAGTATATCCATATGATGCAGTCGACAGATAATCCAAAACGAAAAATAGAAGCATAAAGGTCCGTAGTGTCCATGTAAATTCCATACTTAGGAGCAGTGAGCGCAGAAGCTAACTGACTTAATTAACGCCGACTTGTTGATCTCAGTATGTGAGGAGGTGGCAACGCCCTCACAAACACACCACAAAGTGCTAAGCTTTGTCGAGCTTTGTAATATGGCATTGTCGAGTCAGATCCTGAGATGACGGCCATGCTTTCCCGGGCGATTGGTTTTTGGGCGTGGCCGCTGACTCCTGTCAGCGTCCACTCCAATACCTTTTTTCCCGGATGTGCATTAGGAGATCTCGAAATCCTCGAAGACCCCCGTGTCTTCCAGCGATCCCTCGTTGATCTCCTTCGCCCTTCCTTCCCTCGACGGGGCCGCTGCCCATGGGTACACTGGGGTCCCCCGGTTGAACGCTCTGTTGCGATGCTACTGTGTCCTCAGAGTGCTTCCTCTCGGCGCGATCCTAAGCACCCGTCCTAAGCCTGTAGTTTTTCGTCTACACTTGTGGCGAATTCCTATAGCGCTACAGGACAGGCAGCCGCCTCACTGCATGCCATGGCCATTCTGCTGGTCTACCAGGCCCAGATGCTCACGGACATGCACGAGGGTGGGACTGACCCAGGGCTCTTCAATGAGCTGCGCGCCGCCACTGACCTTGCTCTCCGAGCGACGAAAGTGGCCGTGCGTTCCCTGGGTCAGGTGATGTATACCAGTCTGTGGCTGAACCTGTTCGATGTGCAGGATGTCGGGCGGACCCATCTGCTTGACACCCCCATATCCCAGGTCAGCCTCTTCGGCGGTGCGGTTGAGGGCTTTGCCCAACAGTTCTCAACCGCCCACGAGCAGACTGAGGCTTATCTGCCCCGACGGCCCCGCCGTCCGAGCTGATCCCTCAGTCTGCCCACCGCCGAAGGCGCCCTCCTGCGGCTCCCACCCCGCCCGTTCACCCGGGCTGGCTCTGGAGGCCGCAGGGGGACGCCACAGCCCTCTCCAGCCCCGCCCCCCGCTATACGCCGGGTTAAGCGGCGCTCTTGAGATGGGCTCCTCAGAGATGGGACTCAGTTCTTTCCAGGAGCTGGTAGCAGGGCCACTCCTTTCCCTGGTGGAGGGCTGGGGAAGAATCCTTATTCAGAAAGAACTGACTCTCCCGTTTCTGAGCGCACAGAGTTCTCGGACGACACGGTGCGCCGCCCCCGGGCCGTGCACCCCTCGTCCTCCTCTGTTCCAGAGCCGGATGACAGTGCGCGCCGTCCCCGGACCGTACCACTCTCATCCCCCTCTGACGCCAGACCCCTGGCAGAGCAGACCCCCGTGGAACGTTCGTCCTTCCCTGGTCTGCTCTGTCAGGACGCGGTCTATGGCTGCACCCCCACACCGGGCCGCTATGCCGTCCACGTCTGGGTCAGCCATACCGCCTCGCTGCCCCACCGACGGGAAGTCTGTAGTTCGCATGACCCCGCTGGTTCAGTCGTTGGGAGCTTGGCTAGAGCTTCCCAACCTGTCCCGCTGGGTCGCACGAACGATCAGGCTCGGCTACGCGATTCAGTTCGCGCGGTCTCCTCCCCGCTTCAGGGGAGTCCGCTCCACTATGGTCGGTGGCAATGCCCCTATCATGAGAGCGGAGGTTGCAACCTTGCTGGCGAAGGGTGCGATCGAGACTGTCCCTCCAGCCGAAATGAAGACCGGCTTCTACAGCCCGTGTTTCATTGTCCCGAAGAAAGCCGGTGGGTTACGGCCAATCCTGGACCTGCGCGTTCTGAACCGCTCCCTTCACAGGCTGCCGTTCAAGATGCTCACCGCCAAACGCGTTTTCGAATGTGTGCGGCACCAGGATTGGTTGCAGCGATCGACCTGAAGGACGCCTACTTTCATGTCTCCATTCTCCCTCGACACAGACCGTTCCTACGGTTTGCTTTCGAGGGGCAGGCATATCAGTACGCAGTTCTCCCATTCGGGCTAGCCCTGTCTCCTCGCGTCTTTACGAAGGTCGTCGAGGCAGCCCTTGTTCCCCTCCGGGAACACGGGGTTCGCATTCTGAACTACCTCGACGACTGACTAATCCTAGCTCACTCTCGAGATCAGCTTTGCGAACACAGGGATTTGGTGCTCCGCCATGTAGCCCGTCTGGGCCTTCGGGTCAACTGGGAAAAGAGCAAACTTTGCCCCGTGTAGAGGATCTCTTTTCTCGGTATGGAGATCGACTCGGTCGCCATGTCCGCGCAGCTTACGAGCGAGCGCGCGCAGTCACTGCTGACTTGCCTGTCACAGTTCCAGGGCAAGAGTGCGGTTCCACTGAAACTTTTTCAGAGGCTCCTGGGGCATATGGCGTCCGCAGCCGTGGCAACACCGCTCGGATTACTCCATATGAGACCGCTTCAGCTTTGGCTTCGCGACCGAGTCCCGAGGTGGGCATGGCAACACGGCACTCTCCGAGTACCAGCTACTCCGACCTGCCGTCAGACCTTCACCCCGTGGTCGGACCTCAGTTTTCTACGGGCCGGAGTGCCCCTGGAACGAGCTTCGCGGCATGTTGTTGTAACGACAGATGCCTCTACCATGGGCTGGGGTGCCATGTGCAATGGACGTGCTGCTGCGGGCTCCTGGACAGGACCCCACCGCTTATGCCACATCAATTGCCTCGAGTTGCTGGCAGTACAGCTCGCCCTGCGCCGCTTCTGAGCCGTGCTCAAGGGCCAGCACGTACTAGTCCGTTCAGACAATACCGCAACTGTAGCGTACATCAACCATCAAGGTGGTCTGCGCTCCCGCCGTATGTCGCAACTCGCCCGCCACCTCCTCTTATGGAGTCAGAAGCATCTGAGGTCGCTTCGTGCCATTTATATCCCCGGAGCCCTGAACTGTGCAGCCGACGAGCTCTCACGGTTTCAGCCCCTCCCTGGAGAATGGCGACTCCATCCCCAGTCGGTCCAGCTGATTTGGGACCAGTTCGGGGACGCACAGATAGATCTGTTTGCCTCTCACGACTCGACCCATTGCGCCCAGTATTATTCCCTGACCGAGGGCACGCTCGGCACGGATGCTCTGGCGCACAGCTGGCCGCGGGGCCGCAAATATGCGTTTCCCCCAGTGAGCCTTCTCGCGCAGACCCTGCGCAAGGTCAGGGAGGACGAGGAGCAGGTCATTTTGGTCGCGCCGTACTGGCCCGCCAGGACCTGGTTCCCCGAACTTGTACTCCTCGCGACAGCACCTCCTTGGCCGATTCCTCTGAGGAAGGACCTCCTTTCTCAGGGACGGGGCACCCTATGGCACCCTCGTCCCGATCTTGGAACCTCCACGTGTGGCTCCTGGACGGGACGAGGCAGGTTTGAGTACCCTACCACCAGCGGTGGTGGCTACCATCACTTCCGCTAGAGCGTCGTCCACGAGACACGTCTATGCGTTGAAGTGGAACCTCTTCGTCAACTGGTGCTCTTCTCACCGAGAAGACCCCCGGAGATGCCCGGTCAGTGTCCTGCTTTCCTTTCTTCAAGAGGCGTTGGAGCGAAGGCTGTCTCCCTCCACCCTCAAGGTCTATGTCGCCGCTATTGCCGCACATCATGACCCGATAGAAGGTAAGTCCGTGGGAAAGTATGACCTGATCATCAGGTTCCTGAGGGGAGCGAGGAGACTGAATCCTCCTCGCCCTCCTCTCGTACCCTCTTGGGACCTCGCAGTGGTCTTAACTGCCCTGCGCAGCGCTCCCTTTGAGCCTTTGCAGTCAGTCGAGCTTAACTTCCTGTCAATGAAGACAGCGCTCCTGACTGCATTGGCCTCCATCAAGAGGGTAGGGGACCTGCACGCATTCTCCGTTGACGAAGCGTGCTTGGAATTCGGGCCGGGTTACTCTCACGTGATCCTGAGACCCCGGCCTGGATATGTGCCCAAGGTTCCTACCACTCCCTTTCGGGACCAGGTGGTGAACCTGCAAGCGCTGCCCCCGGAGGAGGCAGACCCAGCCTTGGCACTGCTCTGTCCAGTACGTGCTCTCCGCACCTATGTAGACAGAACGCAGTGTTTCAGGACCTCAGACCAGCTCTTTGTCTGTTATGGTGGGAAGCTGAAGGGAAAGGCTCTCTCCAAACAAAGGTTGTCTCACTGGATAGTGGACGCCATTGCTTTGGCATACCAGCAGCAAGGTCGACCGTGCCCCCTTGGTGTGACCGCCCACTCCACCCGGAGTGTGGCATCCTCTTGGGCTCTAGCGCATGGCGCCTCGCTAACAGACATCTGCAGAGCTGCAGGCTGGGCGACACCTAACACATTCGCCAGATTTTACAATCTCCGAGTGGAGCCAGTCTCCTCCCATGTACTGCATGGGACTTGTTAGGTGTCTTCGCTTGCTCGCCATTCCACTCAACGGACTGGATGCGTGCGATATTCTCCTCAGGTGAGCTTCCCCGAAAGCACTGAGTTCCTCCAGCACTCCTGATGCTGGCGCCAGTGTCTTTTGCCTGCGCGTCGGCTAGGTGCCTCCCGTGTGCATGGTACCTCCTCTGAGCTACCCCCACATGTGTATTTCCACTGTAAGCCTCTTTGAGCATGTGTCTTTCCCTTGGCAAGCCACCTTGCCACCCCTGGGGTTGAAATATTCCACCTGCGGCTGGACACCCCAGTGATTCCCCATATGCATCCCTCGGGTCATATGTGTATTCTCTAAGTCCCCCCCTCTGGGTTGGCAGTAATTGCATACTTCCCTTAAAGACCTTGGGATATGCTCCCCAGTGTACCTTGGTATTCCTGTGCTAATAGGAGTCCTTCGTCCGTGCTATCTCACGGCAGGGATCTCAGATTACGCAGGGCACTGGAAGACAGCTGAGAAGGTGGCGTGATTAGACTGGTATCCCCATTCGTCGTCATCCGACGGAACTCGGAGTGACAACGAAAGGGAACGTCTCGGTTACGGATGTAACCCTCGTTCCCTGAGTAGGGAACGGAGACGTTCCGTCTTCCTGCCACTTTCCGCTGTGCTGCGGGGATCGCCTGAGCTCAGCCTTGGCTCCTCAGCGAGAAAAACATGCCTATTTGCTATGAGCGCGCTCCTTAAATACTCACGAGGTGAGGCGGAGTTACGCTATGCAAATTCCGCAGACCCATGGCATTTCTTTGCCATTGGCTCGTTTTGTAGTACTCGTAGTCGATTGGCTTTCTAAGCGAAACCCCCATTCGTCGTCATCCGACGGAACGTCTCCGTTCCCTACTCAGGGAACGAGGGTTACATCCGTAACCGAGACGTTCAGTAGTAATAAGCATTGAGTTTGCAATCCTGTCCGAATTAGTACATGAAATCACAGACGTCCTGTTCTAATAACTGTAACTGAAACATTATTTAGAAAACTAAATCTGTCAATGGCAGGATCTGAAAAGAAACAGAAAGCACAGGAGCGTGAGGAACAGCAAGAAAGAAAGAAGACATAAGCGGTGTCAGGTTTTGCCAGCTCATTTCCCGTTCTGAACTGCACTTCTGTTCACTGAAATCAATCCTAATCGAATCACACGCAGCTCTGTGGAGTATTTAAACCTCTCCATATGTTACACAAACAGCAGCTCTATTAAACTTCCCACGCCGAGCGTAATAAATGAGTGTGTAAAATGCGGGGTGGCTTTTTCCACTCACGGACACAATGACGGCAGGAATACAGTACATCTGCTGCGCACCTTCAGTCTCACAATACAAGATCACACTTATGCCCAACACACAAGCCGACATGAAGGCAACAGTCACATTTACATGGACATTTTCTCAAGAGAAAAGCAGTTCATCCCAAAATGAATCATTTACTCTCCTCAATGTTGTTTGAACCCCATAGTATTCTCTTTTTTATCTGAGACAGAGGCAGAATGCAAAAGCTTGGGAATGGAAAAGCCATCATAAAAGTATGCCCTGAACAATAATAAAAGATAGAGATGCACCGGTCAATCAGCCATAAATTGGAACGGTTTTAAGTTTTATTTCGGTCGATCTCTGTTCTGGACTTGCACACAAACGGCTTTGCAGTCATTTCCCAAAATGTCATTTGTGTGGGAATATTACGAAGCCTGTAAACAGGACGTTAACACAGGCCAGTGACGGGACACGCTGAAGGACACTATCTATTTATGTATCGTTCATGGATGGATGGATGGATGGATGGATGGATGGATGGATGGATGGATGGATGGATGGATGGATGGATGGATGGATGGATGGATGGATGGATGGATGGATGGATGGATGGATGGATAGATGGATGGATAGATGGATAGATAGCTAAAGCTAAGATTGAAATGAAAACTAAAAAAACGACAAATACTATACTAGTACATAAATGGTGGATGATGGATGGATGGATGGATGGATAGATAGATAAAGCTAAGATTGAAATGAAAACTAAAGAAACACGACAAATACTATACTAGTACATAAATATAACTATAAGTTAAGTGTACATGCACCTTTTCCTGCCCTTCTGGTAATACTTGATATATTTGTATCATTCATTTTAATACATTTTCAGTCATTTAGCACAGCAATTTATTTTCATTAATTCTCGCACACTGAATGTGAGACTGAATGCACACTGAATTGCCAAGTTAAAAAAATGTATTTCATCTTCTCACCTAAAAAGTTTTTTTTTCCCCAATAACTCAACTTTTTATAACTTTCTGTGTCACGAAGCACTCATAAATACTTTCATCTGAACATACGCAGATATATCTTTTGCAGTTCAGTCGATCTTTCCGTGTCTAAGTGGGTGGTTCTTGGCCACAAAAAATGCAGCGAGGGCTAGTTTTTAAGGCCACAGTCAAAAGTCTGGCTTGGCCTGACTTACAGGATTTCACTGACACATAGTTCATCGGCGACAAGTCTGATCCATCTGTGATGTTCTATAATCACTGACTTACTGAGCACTGAGTTAAACACGCCACATGATCAGGGGACAGATCCAGTTCCTCTCGTATGGCAATCAAGAGCAATCTGAGATCGATCAGTTTGAGAGAGCAATGTCTGGAACAGGAAACTGAATCGCGATGATCATGATGATTAATGCTTTCCTAGCATTGATTCATTTGGCTTTTACACAAACAGGCTTTCATTTACCATCATGTGTGCTCCCTGAGAATTGAAAACACAACCTTGGCATCACGACCGACTATAGGAACATGATTATGATGACGGTCATGATGTCAGTGCTGACCGAGGCGTGCGGCGGAGCGCTGACAGATTGTAACGTGAACCGTTCCATCGAGAGAACGCTGAAATGGAGACGTGATCGATGGAGAAAGATTTGAGGAAGTGACATATCTCGTGGTTTGGGTTTCTGCTGGACAAAATAACAAATGAGATCTCTTTTTGTCGCAATTGTTTCTCTTTCAATTGTTCTCTCATTAGAGAGTTAGTGGAGCATTAATAGACTGGTAGGGTTAGAATAAGTTGACATGTAGTTGCAAAGATACTTGCAGTCAGTAGAATGTCTGTTGGAGAACCATCATAATAAATAGTTAGCAGATAATGAAAGTTAGTTGAAAGTTACTCATAGTCAACTGAATGTTCAAATGGGACCATCAAAATAAAGTGTTACCGAGATCTAAACTCAACTATTTCTAATGAATTGCTCCCAATACCAAATGATCTGAGATATGATCCACATTCATTTTATAGCGTTACATTCTTACTGAACAATCTGAACATTACATCAAGCACTTATGTTCTTAATCAAGATTTCTTGAAGCAAGTACATTGAAAATGAATATTAAATGCGCATTTCCCAACTTCTCTCTTAAGTAAAGCATTAAACAGGCTTATTATGCAACAGCTCCTTTAAGACTTATGTAAACGACTTCTGATTCACTAACCTGTGATATCACAACACAACTGCTTCCATATTATGTTTTCCTGCGTAGTTTCTATAACTGGTCTGAACTGCGAATGTCTATACAGTACATCAAAGTACATCAATTCAAAAGTGCATGTTTTTCATAATGTGAGCTCTTTTAAAACAGTGTTTACTTCACCAGTAACATCAGCTTTTTAAAATATCAAACATTTCTGATGACCGAGTCTCTCCCTCCCGCTATCACCAAAGGTACAGCGAGACATCTGGTACAAGTTAAAACGTTTGTGTCTAACCCTCCTTTAATTGATTCTCTCTTGTGGCCAATCAGAGGCTGTTAAAAAGCGTTTCTGTGTGAAGCCGTCTGGTGTAATGCATTTAGATGCCGTGCACACTGAGGTGCCAACGAGAACCACGCTTTCTAGAACACTCCACCACTGGGGGCTTTACACAAGCACACTGCTTTAATATTCCTTCTGCTCTATATGTGTCTCACCGTCACACACACTTCATCCTCATCTTCCACTATACCGTTTCCAAACGCATTATAAACCTTATCAGCTCAGCTCATGAATATTAATTATGTAGTGTAACGTTTGCCAGGTAGTCCTGATTGATTTTGTGTAAATCAGGTAAGTAGGCACACAGCATAATAGAATTACGGCTTCTGTCCAGTGTCGAATTAACTATAGGCTACTGTTTTGGACTTTTTTGGGGTGTTTAATAAGTGCAATTTTTAAGAATATCTTCCCCTATACGGTAAGGGTGTCACAATATACCGGTAGTGACGATAACCGTGATATTTAAAAAATCAAATATCGTTATCGTGTTAATTAGGGGTGTCGCGATATACCAGTATTGCCGATAACCGTACTATTTCAAATGAATAATACACATACAATAATATAGCATGAAAATGATCCAGCGCAGACATTGCACCTTAACGCTGGTTGCAACCTGTTATAAAACACTATGGCTGCACCCAAAATCGCATACTTCCCTACTATTTAGTAGGCGAAAAAGAGTATATGACAAAAGTAGTATGTCTGAAATCACAGTACTCATGAGAAAGTAAGCAAAAAGCATCTGGATGACCTACTACTTCAGGTGAGATTCTGAAGTTTGCATATGATGGACACTTTACTATCCCATGAGGCCACAGGAGAGGATTTGTGAATGGCAGTGAAGCGTAACTGACGCTGGTAGGTCACATGATAATGACAACATGGCAGATGTAGTGCGTTCAAATTACATACATACTACACACATTCATACTATTTAGAATGTCCTTTTTTAGTGGTTATGAAGTTATTACTAATTCAAAATAACAGAGTATCTGATTTGGGACACAGCCAAGCGGTCACAGCACGCAGCTCCTACTGCCGCGTACAAACATGCCGTCGACTCGAAGGATATGGCAGACGAGACACTCTAGCACTCCAAGAAAGTTTTTTGTTTTTTTGGATTCCATAAAAAAGACTCATTAATCACCCCAGTCTCCAGGACTTGCTGATCAACAGTGAGCGCAAAAGAGGGCAAAACCACCAACCTGTTCACCCACCTCCGCCTCCGTTATCTTGCAGATTTGGATAAGTTGCCATTAGTTTGCTAGTTCTGAAAAGGGAAATGTTACATTAACTGCTTACGCCTTTCTGTGTTTAAATATATTTTGCAATCCCTCTAGGCTTTAAGTCCAAAAGTGTGGTCATTCAGATAAAAACATATGGATTATCATATGTTTACTTCAAATACGTTTAGAGAGCAGTCTTTTTTTCCTATTATTACCCAAAATAAGATTATGTGAGCATTATGGAGCGCTACACTCTCATATATGTAATTTATGCTTCGTTCATACTCGAGGTCGAAGTGCGCCCTCACGCAGACAGTCCACAACTGAGACTCTAAATAAATCAACTAAGCTAAATGAAACGCAGTTAGAGACGTTTTGACTGATTAAACATGAAGAGAATTAACACACCATTGTGACAGTATATGGTTTATCTGTTTTCTTCAAGCCATCCCGGTATTTTCATGAGTAACGTATATTTATAATGCGATGCTAATCAGCATAGCTTTTATCACTGTACATAATACTGTAAAATAGTATAATTTTTCTTTAATTTCTATTTGACTAGCATTTTTTATTTATTTTGTATTGAATTTTTTCAGGATTTCTATAAACTACATCGGCGATGACCTACAGCCAATGAGAGAGCAAGATACAGGACAGCGGGATGTTCGGGGAAGAGTTATAGACCAGAATATCAGTATTTTAATAGATATATTTACAATTATATCAAACAGAAATAAAGCACAAACATTTGCTTGACCAGCAAAACATTGCAAAATAATTTTTTTACCCCCAACTCTCTTTGCAGAACACACAATCCTTGCTCCCCTCGTCTCCCCAACCATTTCCTCCTGCATAATCAGTTTTTTCCCCTCCTTTTCGCTGCAAATCAGAGCACGGGCAAAAGATTCTTCCGGGCTATCATTTTTAATAACAATTTCAGTCTCGTGCGAGAACCCCGGTCTCACGCTCCCGTGATCTTGCGTTATTTCCTCATCACTTCTCGCGTGTGTTTGGTTGTGAAACGTAGTTTGCGGACCAGACAGAAGTTGTTGGAATGACCTATAGTCATTCTTTCTCCTGTAAAGTCTGTCGCCGATCCATCGTGCATCGTGCACACACCAGCAACTGAACGTTACCCCAGATAGTCACGCAGTGTGAAAAGAACAGTGACCCGAGTCCCGACTACTTTGAAAACCGTGCAGTGTGAACTCGGCATTAGTTGCTTCGGCCCTGATTCGTGGTGCTTCATCTGTGCGTCCATGTTTTCTCCTCTCCGCCTTCGTATGACCTTGTGTGTCTTGATCAGTGTGTGTGGAGTGATTTTTTTAACATCTGATCTTTCTGTTTTCAGAACTGTATCGATTCTTCTCCACTGCACTCTCAAGGACAGAAACCAAACCCATACGACCCCTCTTTCTACTCCCCTCATCTCAAACTTCTCCACCATTCTCTCTCTTTTTTGTTTTTCTTTGTTCTCTCTCTCTCTCTCTCCCAAGGTTGCAGTGAGCAGCAGTATGAATAAGTAATGTGCAGAGTGGGATCTCTTTCAGAAAGGCCATTTAGGCTGCTATTGTGTTACTAAAGGCTGTGCATTTAGCCGCTGATGTCCATGTGACAGAAATGCTATAGGATGTGAACTACGAGTTGTGTGAAGCAGCTGTAGCTCAAACACCATGCACTAGACCTTCCCGATGACCTTAAACACAATCACTGCTGCTCGCTTTCACTGCACATCGGACTTACTAACTTTCTCTTCTGTTGCAAGAGTACTAAGCCATCTGTGTCTTGAACAT
Organism: Tiaroga cobitis; assembly: GCA_030578255.1. Lineage (NCBI taxonomy): Eukaryota > Metazoa > Chordata > Actinopteri > Cypriniformes > Leuciscidae > Tiaroga > Tiaroga cobitis. Next base: position 40,709,742 of record CM060603.1, read on the forward strand.
TAAGGTTAACACAGGTAAATTAGGCCTGATTTAGACATTGGGGTGTTTATGAGAGAAAAATCACAAAGGAGATCTCTCTTATATCTCCAATGTTTCTTCTAGACAGCAATGTGATTAAATTGAGAGCAAATGAAGACTTTTGAAGTCTTTTACCTCTCAGATTGTTATTATTTTTCCGTTTTTCATTATTCGTTTTTTATTTCTATCCTATGCTGCTATTATTAAGACAGAAAGCTAACCTGTTGCATTAGGTTATCCCATATTTTTCCAAAAATGAGAAATGCCCATCACACACAATATAATAAATGTTTCATTACAGATTCATATACTCAAATGGATATTTACACTTGGTCACATCATGCATTATCATTTCTGTAAAGAAATATTCAAAAGTTTTTTATGTTTTTGAAAGAAGCCTCTTATAACTCACCGAGGCTGCATTTACAGTATTTGGTTAAAAACAAGTATTATTTCTATTTATAACAACTTTTTTCTATTTGAATATATTTTCAAATGTAATTTATTCCTGTGATCAAAGCTGAATGTTCAGCATCATTACTCCAGTCTTCAGTGTCACATGATCCCACATGAAATCATTCTAATATGCTGATTTGCTGCTCAAGAAACATTTATTATTATTATTATTATCAATGTTGAAAATATTTGTACAACTTAAGAAATACACAGTTCAAAAGAACAACATTTATTCAAATTAGAAATACTTTGTAACATTAAAATGTCTTTACCGGCACTTTTGATCAATTGTATGCGTCCTTGTATAACATAAATGTCACAGACGCCAAACGGCTAGTGTTGAACCGTACAGTATATAGTCAAGTGAAAAGAGAAAGTGCATACACAATACAATCTAACAAAATGCATGAAATAACTATGTAACTAAATAAGTATAAATACACCCAAAAGTGCAGCTAACTAAAGAAGAGCCCACATACTATATACGCCTACAGTTCATTGTCCACCTTTACAATATAGATTCAAGAAAGAAAGATTTCTGCCATTTTTTCAGCCCAAAAGTGGATTAAAAACAACAAATGGGTTGATAGAGCAATGGATATGCGACTGGTCCCTGACAGGGAAGCACACTATCATTTTGAAGACGGCTGACCTTTACTGACTCCCTGTTAATCACACAGAGGAAAAAAAAACATGATGTGGTAGAAAAAGTCAGGGAGGGAGGGGGTAAAGCAGTATCATGTTTTTAGACACGCTGCAGAATCCCAATGCAGAGAGGAACTCAACACTCCCTTTGGGATGAAGCGCACACACACCAGAACCCAGTGTCCCCACCACCACATTCACCATCTACACTGAACACACCGCAGTGAGTGTGCTTGAGTCAGAGGGGCTGATTTGGGTATAGGCTCATGTCCATTGTTTGGAATGAAGAAAACTGTCCCTCCAATCATACAATTGAAAAACAATCACAGTATAATGTACAGTATATATTAACAACCACTGGCTCTGCACCCCTATACTTGAACTCATTACTCCAGAAGCTTGTGTTCTGCACATAAACGGCGACTTGTGGTGACATCCCAAAGAGACATAAAAACACTTTCACTGACCTTTACCTGGACTGTTCCCTGCATAACTCACCCCGAGCAGCTGAGTCTTTAGCCATTTTCAAGAAACGGATAAAGCTGCATCTTTTTTCGCCAGCACTTGACCCATTAATACTAACACTTTCTATTCTATCCATGTTTTATACTCTGCCCAGCCCCCAAAAAGTTGCTGTTTGGATTTAAATATGCAAATGCTTAAGAGTCTATGCCTGGATCACTATTGCAGTGATTATGTTTCTAGCATGTTATAGGTTTGGCAACAGTTCTTCTTACCCTAATTGATGGAGTGTGTAGCTTTTCATTTCTTAAACAACCATGTGACACATCATGGCCATATTCCAGGATGACAATGTCAAGATTCATCAGGCTCAAATTGTGAAAGAATGGTTGTGAGGAGCATGCACAACTGATGCTCCTCTGAGTCCAGACCTTAAATTCATTGCAAGTCTTTGGGATGTGCTGGAGGAGAATTTACAGAGTGATGGACTCTTGCATTGTCAATATAAAGATCTTGACCAAAAATGGATGCACCTCTTGGTGGAAAGAAATGTTGTGATGTCATTTCCATCAATAGGTGCATCAATTTTTGGTGAATTAAAAAAAGCTACACACACCATAAATTAGGCTTAAAAGAATTGTTGCCAAACCTATAACATGCTAGAAACATAATAATCGCATTATAGACTCTTAAGACTCTTAAGCATTTGCCTATTTAAATTCAAACAGCAAAAAAAAAAATATATATATATTTTAAAAAAAATCTTGCTATGTATAATGTGCTAGACTAACTGGGACTTGTTACAGCACTTACATATTGTTGCTTTTTTTGTTGGTTCACTTTGGACAAAAGCCTCTGATAAATTATTAAATGTAATGTAAATATACACTACTGTTCAAAAATGTAGGCTCAGTATGATTTTTTCGAAAGACATTAATACTTTTGTTCAGCAATGATATATTAAATTTATCAAAAGTGATAGTAGACTAAGTAGAGACATTTATAATGCTACAAAAGATAACTATTTTTAAAAAAAATCAGCTTTTTTGTACATTCTATTCATCGAAGAATCATGGGGGGGAAAAAATACAGTTTCCACAATAATATTAAACGTCACCAAGGCTGCATTTATTTGATCAGAAATATAGTAAAAGCTGTAATATTGTGAAACATTATTACATTATAAAATAACTGCTTCCAATTTGAATATATTTTCAAATGTAATTTATTACAAAACAACATTTATTTGAAATATTTTGTAACATTATAAAAGTCTTTACTGTCCTTTCCGAATAAGAAATACAAAATTTATTTTAAAAAAAAAATATTCTTATTGACCTCACTTTTGAATGGTGGTGTACCTTTAAACTCTAACATAAATAAAACTAAAAACATGTGATGCTACTTATTTTTAGTGTTCAAGATTGGCTAAACATACTCCTTTTAGACCGGTATACTCGTTTTTATACAGTTCCTATGTTTTAAATGGTTCATAGGTGTAAATTAAGGAAAGCGTCTGGTCCAATATTGAAATGAGACCATACGTGTTACACAAACACATACCAAACTGACAATCTATCACTTGTCTTTCTACAAACATACAGTATATATTCAGATTTGACCTGAATATAAACTACACAGAACGAAGAGCTAAATATATACCAATATACATTCCATGCATACGCCGTAAAGACAAACAAAATACAGGCACAAATATCTAGATACAGAAACACAAACATACACATTGTCTAGTGACCCGTGAAGCCCGGCACCACAGGCAATAACATCCGACAGTATATGCAGTAATATCCTCATTAGTTTATATTCAGACACTGACTATATTCACACTCTATATTACGCTCCTATATTCAGCCTGTTGTCATCACAATCTCCTGACATTTCTAATGGAAATCGTAGATCACGTTATGGAATAGCAACTTCTTTTTCCCATGCACTCGTTCTCAGGACTTCGGAAGGGAAAACTGATGGAATTCAGATCAGATCGGGTTTTCTCCTGATGCAACCAGGACCACTAATATATGTAGACAGGTCGTTGGAAGGATGTGTGTGTGTGTGTATGAGGGTCTTTAATAAGTGATCTGATGGCAGAGGACAGAGTGCCTGTGGGAGCCACACTCTTCACACCTCCTACTGTTATCAGCTCACCCTTACCTTATATAACACACACTCACACGCCAATAAAAGATCCACACAAAAAAAGTCCACTGGCAGATCCGCTCTCTTTCGGTGTCTGCAGTCATGTTTTATCAGGTGATTGACATGCATACGCACAAAAAGTGTAGTGTTTATATATAGAGCTACAGAAAATGTATTAATTGAAATGATATATAACTTAATAAATGTATTACAGTAAAGAATACATTTTAAATCACACTCTGTGTGTTGACAAATATGATAAATGTTCCTCACATTAATCTACCAAAAATATGACGAACAAAATCATGCTGTGTCTTTAAAGGGATACTTCACCCAAAAAAATTAAAATACGCTCATGATTTACTCACTCTCAAGTCATCCTAGGTGTATGACTTTCTTCTTTCAGACGAATACAATCGGAGTTATATTTAAAAAATTCCTGGCTCTTCCAAGCTTTATAACGGCATAATGGCATATTTGGTTTTGAAGTCATAAGTTGCGTTTGGCCCTTTTACTTTGTAACATGTTAAATATGAATATTATCTTACACAAACGCATCGCTTCAGAAGGCCTTTATTAACCCCCGCAGGGCCGTGTGGAGCACTTTTATCATGGATGGATGCACTCTTATGGACTTCAAAACAGAAACGGCAATTCACTGACATCATAAAAGCCCTAATAAAAAAACTAAAGAACTAAATAAGCCCACTGGCCAAAATGACAAAAGTGACACAAATGACAAAACTGTCTTGGCTGATAACAATATTTGTCCAGTAAATTCACTTGCCATGGGTAAAAGGTCGATTTGGACCCATACGCATGTGTTTCTGTCTGTGTACCTGTGAGTGCAGTGTGTGTTTGTGTTCACCTGAGGCCGTGGGTGTCCTTTGACCAGGCACTGCAGAATTAACGTGTCCCCCTCTCGGATGGTGTAGATCCGTTCACTGATGTTGTCCTCTTTCACCACACACGCCTGCCCAGAATGCACAATCTGAGCGTTCGCAGGAGCTGAAGGACGGAGAGAAAGTCAGATTATCCTATAACATTTTAACTTCATTCTACAACTTCTTTAGCAGTGACGTTGATATGCTGTGTTGGAGACCAACTAACTAAAACTAGTGATGCTACTAACTGAAACAATTTTTTAAGTGAGTAGCAAGATACATTTCTCCTCTCTCATACAGGGACCCCAACAAATATATTTGGACACTTAAGCCACAATTGAAATTTGCTAAACTAAATAAAGTCAAATGGCATTTATTTTTAAAGAAATACAGCACATGCGCAATTTGCAAGCAAAAATATTCACTTATATTCATTAAATTATGTTTAAATACATTTAAATGATTAATGTACAAATAGGGGTGTAACGATACCCTCATGTCACGATTCGATACATATCCCGATACTGAACTCACGATACGATATATTATTGTGATGATTAAAATGCTAAATTTGATATTACATTGTGGGTGTAAGTGAATAGGCTTGGACTTGGTGCTAATAACCCAATGCACAGGACAATGATGACACCAGAATCAAAATATTCATAATTCTGAAGATGAAAATACAGAATTATTTTAGAAGAACATGCTTGCACTCTGTCATTGGCTAGATACATCTAAAATAATAGGCCACTTTTTACTGGTAACATAAGACATTTGGCATTATCAGGACCCACAAATATTCCCCCATTGCATTATTACACATTATATACCGTAGTTTAATGTAGTAGGCTACTGACACTAAAACTCTGTAAACATAATGGCCCTTATTTATCATTCTTGCGTAGAAACGGGCGTATATGTTGGCGTAAGATTATGCTTACACTCCCCTCACCGCCTGATTTATGAAGCTGTGCGTACATTTGAAATCCAGGTGTACGCAATACCTGCCCTTGATAAATTGCCCTTGAAAACGATCGTCATTAGAATAACATGCCCCTATTCAAGTCTCCGCTTCCCCCACGCCCTCATTTTACGCCATGGACACACGGAAGACGGCAAAGAAGAGAAACTTCTCTGACGTGGAGCCGAAATGACCTATCACAATGCAATATTTTACAGCACGTCTTTTGAATTAGCATTCAATTTCGAATCACGTTACATGTATTGGGGTGTACAATAGTGATGATGATGAATAGGGATGGGAATCGAGAACCAGTTCTTCTTCAGAACCGGTTCCCAGTGAACCAATTCCTTGGAACCGTATGCCTGCGATTCCGCTTATCGGTTCCGCTCGTTGCAAATGTGTCATGACGTCACACACGCGCTGCGTTATTTTGATTCAGAACGCAACATGGCATCGAGGCAGAAGTGCTCGTTTAGTTATATTTCACGCGAAAAGACGACAAAATGTGAGGTGCCGTTTAGGGCTTAAATCAAACTTCATTCACGCACACACAAACTCTCCACGCGCATACTCATATGAGACGCGAGCACACACACACTCAAACTCGCGCACAATGAGAGCATGACGGCGCCTCATATCAATATGGTCACTTGTTGCAACACCTGTAAAATTTCCATTTCGTCAAAGGGGGGGACCTCCAATATGCAGAAACATATGGCCAGTGGCCACACATCATGAACAGACTTTAGTCCCATGAAACTTAAACTGGAATGTCACTGCGACTTCACGAACAGGTGAACATGCACACACACACATCACTTTTGAAGTAAAATTGAGGATGCAGTGCATGTAATGCATCGAGATATCTATGAAGGTAAAATGATGTCATAATGAATTGCATGCGCAGGGTAAGATTTGTGAAAGTGTGCATAAGATTGCAAGCGTAAATTAAATTTGCGTGTGCAAGAGAAGATTTGTAAGCGTGTAAATCGCATATCAAGTGTAAGAAAAAAATATTTGCAGCATTTTACTGTTATTGGTAAGTGTAATACATGTATTGTGAAACTGCAGCTTCATGCTAACGCAAAATAAATAGGATCTGTATTCTTCTGACTTCCATTTTTCCGCGCTTACACTTTTGGCACGGTTTTTGCGCACAAATGCGGCCAAAAGCATTGCAAGCCTGTGAACAGCTATTTGCAACCGAAAACAACAGAGTCAGGGACTGCAAAACAGATTGATCGCGTAAAATCAAACTTTGTGTAATTAAATCAACTGTTGCAAATGTCTAAATGACTTATTGTGTACATGCGGCAAAAAAGTTCCCGAAATAACCCGATTTGTACAGTTGCGTCTTTCTTTTACCCGCGCTTCCAATTTTGGCACGATTCTCTCACTGAATGAGTTTTGCAAGCGCGAAGAGGAAGGCGGGTCCACCTTCATTATGCAGCCAATCAGATGAGCTTCTCGCTGACACTCGATTTACTCTTATCTGATTGGTTCAATAAACACGTCAGTCTTCAGAACGCATATTTATCTTCATTTGGCTCATTCTCGTTACTTTTAATGCAAACATGTTAAATAAATACATAAATCAAGATTGTTTAATAACCTGTGCACCATTAGGTGGATTATTTGAGTAAATACTGAATTTAGAGCTGGTGTGTTAAGAAAGAAAATTTCTGTATATTCAGTGCATGTATCCTGCTCATAGACTGTGATCCTGCTCATCATCATCCTCCTCAGAAGGCCAGATTTGTTTGTAATGTTGATGTTGCTGAATGTAGGCCTTTTTGTACTGCATGCATCATTTCACCTGTCAATTAATCGTGGGCGATTCCAGAATTATTATTATTATTTTACTAAAATTAGTTATAATAATATATTTTTCCCTTTAACATGTATTTTAAGGTCATCTCTAAATTATGCACCATTTATCACCTGCAATGCCATCGTGTAACCACTAGATTGCTGTATAGCCCTATATATAAACACATATGCTGTGTATTCCCTGGCTGCTGGGTTTTTATTCAGACATAATTAGTTGCTTTGCATTTGATTTTGCATGTGGGTATATATATATATATATATATATATATATATATATATATATATATATATATATATATATATATATATATATATAATTATTAAAGACTACTTTTTGTTAAAGTTGAATTTATCAGTTTCAGATTTATCAGAAATTAATCTGTTTTTCATTAGCTACAGTCAAATCTGGACACAGAGAAAGCATTTCATTATACTAGCAACATAATAGCTTGATCAGTCACACGAAAGTAATCAGAATTGTGACAAAGACAATATTTAAAAATATATGTTAAATACCATGAACAGAGACATGATGTGAAAAACACTGCATCAGAATGGTATTATTCGGTATTAAAAAATGGTTATTCAATGTTTTCTTTTTGTTTGTTTGTTTGTTTGTTTGTTGTAAAGTTTAACATCAGCTCAGTGGTGTAACAGATAGGCTTATAATATATAAAATTTAAATCCAATAACACCGCTCGGAATTCAGTATTTACTCAAATAATCCACCTAATGGTGCACAGGTTATTAAACAATCATGATTTATGTATTTATTTAACATGTATGTTTGCATTAAAAGTAACGAGAATGAGCCAAATGAAGATAAATATGCGTTCTGAAGACTGACGTGTTTATTGAACCAATCAGATAAGAGTAAATCGAGTGTCAGCGAGAAGCTCATCTGATTGGCTGCATTATGAAGGTGGACCCGCCCTCCTCTTCGCGCTTGCAAAACTCATTCAGTGAGAGAATCGTGCCAAAATTGGAAGCGCGGGTAAAAGAAAGACGCAACTGTACAAATCGGGTTATTTCGGGAACTTTTTTGCCGCATGTACACAATAAGTCATTTAGACATTTGCAACAGTTGATTTATTTACACAAAGTTTGATTTTACGCGATCAATCTGTTTTGCAGTCCCTGACTCTGTTGTTTTCGGTTGCAAATAGCTGTTCACAGGCTTGCAATGCTTTTGGCCGCATTTGTGCGCAAAAACCGTGCCAAAAGTGTAAGCGCGGAAAAATGGAAGTCAGAAGAATACAGATCCTATTTATTTTGCGTTAGCATGAAGCTGCAGTTTCACAATACATGTATTACACTTACCAATAACAGTAAAATGCTGCAAATATTTTTTTCTTACACTTGATATGCGATTTACACGCTTACAAATCTTCTCTTGCACACGCAAATTTAATTTACGCTTGCAATCTTATGCACACTTTCACAAATCTTACCCTGCGCATGCAATTCATTATGACATCATTTTACCTTCATAGATATCGAATTGAACTGAATCGATGACATGATAATCGTAATCGAACCGAACCGTGAGACCAGTGTAGGTTCACACCCCTAATACGCTGTGTGTGCTGTGTCAGCGAGTTAATAATAATTAACAAACAAATAAGTTCAATAAGTTAATACAAACAAACAAATTTGTACTTATTACCTCACCCAATGAGAATCGATAAGAAATCGAATCGATAAGCAATATCGATAATGGAATCGGAATCGTTAAATTCTTATCAATTCCCATCCCTAATGATGATGTGATGTGGAGTACCATTCATTCACATTAATAATTGCATGACAATTTGTAATATTCTTCTTATTATTATTATGATTTGTATTATTAATGACGCTTATTTTTATTTAGAAGAAGAATGTCATTATTATTATTTGTATTATTATTATTATTATTTAAAAGAAGAAGAATGTATTTTTTATTATTTTGTCAGTCTGAATTATTATTTGGTCATTGAATGCCTTTCGTTACCGAACCCAGTCCGTGCGCACCTGCCGGGTTAAACCCTGAAACGTCAGGGGAAAGCGCACAGGCTCGCAACTGAAGGAATACATATGCTTACAAATCAAATGCTTTGGTAAAGTCACACCAATTAAACATTGAAGTCTATTTTGCACAAAAATAAACACTGAAGTTTATAATTACTATGTTGTTGTTTTTTGTTTTACAGTGGGTCATAATATATAATATCTTTTAGTTTGTCAGTGCATTTTGTGGTGTTAGGAATTGTTTTTCTGCGCATTTCCGCACTAACTCAAAACGTGCGCGTACACCTGAGCTGGCGTAGGATTTGAGCGTGCCGTACGCCATCGTCCATATTGATAAATCTCAAAGTCACCGTGGTTTTGGGTGTACGCCAGGTGTACGCTGGAAATTTGGTGTACGCACTTTTGATAAATGAGGGCCATTGTCACTATCCACGATACATATTGATGCATTTCTTGTTGCGATATATTGTGACACGATGTATTGTTACACCCCTAATAGATAGACCAAAATTAAAACAGTTTTATTATTACTATTATTATTATATACTTTTTCACACAATAATACTGACCTTAAAAATATATATTATTGTAAAAAAAATAATAATAACAATTATTAACATTGTGTGAATACTTTTTTCACACCATATAAAAGATATTTGTCTAATAATAAAAGTGTGACACTTGCAAGACTTTGTAAAGAATGAGTGAAAATACAGGGCTTAAATTGGCAGACATTAACAAGATAATGACCCACAGGTGGAAGTAATCAAACATAAGTCGAAGCAATGGGTTATGGGAAATGCAGTTCATGATAGGAAAGCAAAGGAGACGGGAAGAGTGCCCTCTGGTGGCGATCATAGGCACTCCCGCTGGTGGATGTGACACCATCTCAGGAATAAATCAATAAAAACACTGAAATGCTTCCTTTAGGTCCCACCCAGATCACTGCAAGAACATCTCGATTATTCTCAACTGTAATGGTTCTGCCATCAATACATGTTATAAGTGTACATCCAGGAGAAACACTTCATTCGCTGAAAAGATTTCAAACTCCGGGCCCCTGGGAACACAAGCCAGCACTGCGGGCAGCCGAGCCCGGCGGACACTGCCCAGCGAGTGCTTTGATTGTGGAGAGGAACGCATGTACCGCGACAGCCTACACACAGTAAACTATGAGTCTGAGGTGCTTATTAGCATTTAAAAGGGAGTCTGGGACAGGAAGAGCTGCGAGGCAATACAGGACGTGTTTAGAAATGGGTGGAAATTGTCAGAGCTTTTATTTGTGAGTGTAATGGTGTGGTCAGGGCATCACAGGCCAGTCGCCATGCCAAAACTAATGACGCTCATTAGCGAGACAATGAGGCCTGCGCTCATGCTAACGCCGCTAACAACCAGACGACAACGGTTGTCATACAATAAAAAAACACTCTTAACTTAGCAATTCTATGCGTTAGATTTCTCAAAGATAACTCTCATTGTGCGTTTCCACCGTCATACACAACATGGGAATATCAAGGAACAATATCAAGGAACTCTGCTACAATATATTTCATTGCCTAAATATCACTCTTGTGTAGATTCAAGCTTGCTCACAACTTATAGTGACGAAAAATAGACCTTAGTCAGGGTAGCGCCATATTTTATTTTTCACAGGAATGAAAATGAGCCTGTGAGGGACAGAATTACAATTCCTTCAATGGATTGTACTGTTAAAGCTACCAATTGTTCAGCTGACGAAACGTCTTACTGGGAAAAAAGCGTTCAGTAGGCAAAAACTCCATAAAACAGTTTAAAAAGTTGTGAGTTGTGAAATGATGCGATCTATGACCTTTATACAGTGCGTGCCATTGTAAAGACTAATGCTGGACGCAGGACGCGTGAGTCCGGCGGTTATGTAGAGAGGTTTAGATAAAGGGGTTTGAGACTTTGAGTGATTAATTATCAGTATCTAACCTGTCGAAAATGTATTTATTCAATGTTGTTTACATTATTATATTGCATCTGCAGCAGCATTGTGGATGTTTGTAAAGATACGTTTATAGCCATTAACTTTTAAATGCATCATTACATTCAAATTGAAAACACATGAGGAGAGTCTCCGCATGAAAGACCCACGACTGGCAGATGAACGTGCAACAACATTTCTCTCAGAAATGGTAAGAAATTATATTAGATTGAATGGAGGATTTTAACTGTGATGAGATGATTGACATGCCAGTTTACGGTGATGCATGCGACAGAGCTGTCAGTTAAAGATGACGAAGTAGTATGTCCCAAAGCTTGCCTACTCTTTTGTTACACACTCAAAAGTATGTACTTTTTCTTCACAAAAAGAGTACATACTTTTAGGGCGTAGTATAAGTAGGCGAATTGGGACGCAGCCTAAGTCTTATCCCTCACAGCCTTGTTTTCATCCATTAAATTTAAAATGGCGTCTAACCTGACTAAGGTTATTTGACTAAGGAAATAATTCTTTTAACTTTTAATTTTTTTTTTGTCAGGGACCATGCACAGTTCAGGCCCTGTACCAGAGTAAGCTATGCAGCTAATTTACATCTGTGGTCCCTGGGCAACGAAAAATAATCTTTTCAAAAGTCGAATCTTTTCAAAGAATTATTCAAACCAGTTCCCAAATTGGTCTGAATGATTAGTGAATCGGTCTGGAATTGAACGATGAACCAGTGTTGAACACAGCATTGTTTTGGATGTTCGGTAAGTTCCGTGTCGAAATATACGTCATAAAAGCCGACCAATCGGGTTGTGACCATTTGCTTTTTTTTTTTATGTCGTCTACAGGCAACTAACTGAATATTTAAAATAAAAATTATATTAAATAAAAGCTAATAGTATACAAATAATACTGTTTTAAAATACAAAATTCGGGTAACGAGATGCTGCCTTAAAATTGCGCGATAATTATGCTGTAAATGTAATGGAAATTCATCAGTCAAATAAATGTATCATCTTAAACCAAAATGGCACGTAACCTTCACGCTATTTCAAAATAACCCTCACAATACAGATAGGCTTTTTTTAAGGCAAGATAATAGCGATGTGAATATCAATGTGCCTCTATGGTTGTGTGTAAGAGAAAATAATAGCATGATCAATAGAGAGGTCTTCTCAAAGAAAGAGCCAATGAATTTCCCCATGATGTGATTATTATTGATCCGTTAAGTGTGAGGAGTGTTTGTGTGCGTGAGGTCTGTGAGTTAACAGCTGCAGGTACACCACATAATGTGAGGATGACTGAACCTCACAAACCACTTGCCCTCTCAGCAGGTGTGTGTGTGTGTGTGTGTGTGTGTGTGTGTGTGTGTGTGTGTGTGTGTGTGTGTGTGTCTAAGACCCAGATTGTTGGACACTCTCCTCCACAGCGGGAGAGAACGCCCAGCGTCAGGGATGAGCTCTTTAACTCTGCAGCCGGGTCAGCATCTATCACTGTCAGACTGACCCAGTGCATCATGGGATGAAGACAATCCACATCTTCACATCAGTATTCGGCGGCAGTCGCTCGGCAACAGGAATCGCTCTGGGTCAGCTGTTGAGAACCGAAGCAACCTCAGTCTAGTCTAGACGAGTTCTTTCTTAGATTCAAGTACTGATCAACAACACTATCTACAGCTTTTATGTTTGTATCAATATCACATCTATCTAGCCTTGTTTGTAAGTTAAAAGTTTGAAAAGTTTATATGTTTATAGGCATTACAGACAAAGAGAACGATTGAACGATAGATGGATAGACCTATAGACAGAATGATAAAAATGATAGATGGCTAGATAGAATACTGGATAGACCGATAGACCGATAGATAGACCGATAGATAGAGCGATAGATAGAGCGATAGATAGAGTGATAGAGTGATAGAGCGATAGATAGATAGATAGATAGATAGATAGATAGATAGATAGATAGATAGATAGATAGATAGATAGATAGAGCGATAGATAGAGCGATAGATAGAGCGATAGATAGAGTGATAGAGTGATAGAGCGATAGATAGATAGATAGATAGATAGATAGATAGATAGATAGATAGATAGATAGATAGATAGATAGATAGATAGATAGATAGAGCGATAGATAGAGCGATAGATAGAGCGATAGATAGAGCGATAGAGCGATAGATAGAGCGATAGATAGAGTGATAGAGCGATAGATAGAGTGATAGATAGATAGATAGATAGATAGATAGATAGATAGATAGATAGATAGATAGATAGATAGATAGATAGATAGATAGATAGATAGATAGATAGAGCGATAGAGCGATAGATATAGATAGATAGATTCCATCTATTTATGTATCATTCTTAGATAGATAGAACAGTAGAAAGATAGAAAACCTAAGAAAGCATCTCTATGAAATATAAATGTTCAGAGATGAGCTGCATACCGGTAAACCCAAATGTGGTGGTTGGCGAAGCGTTCCTCCTCTAACAGGTAAATGTGGTAACCTGAGTGCACTGTGGTGAATTGTGTGGCCATGCTGTCACCCAACAACAAGCAACTTCTCAAACATCTCCCTCTTTTTGCCTTTTTCTCCTCTCAGCTCTGTCCATCCATCCATCCATCTGTTCGCCCATACAACCATCCATCTAAATCTGAAGCAAACAAGGTTCTCTCTGTGAGTTATCAAACTAGTCTCAAGCCAGCAGAGGGGAACACGCCAGAGGGGGGTGGAAAGAAACAAAACAAATGGAGAGCAGCATAGAGAGATGGAATATAAAAACAAATCAATATGAGACACACACACACACACACAAATAAATGAACACAGCCATCCGAACCTCCACACACACAGAGAGTAACAATACAGAGAGAGGGTGACATAAGCAAGAGCAAGAGCAAGAACTATAGCAGACATGAAAATGAAATCACAGGGTTTTAGATGATAAAACTGGACGTGGTCTTAAAAGGGAAACATGTACAGACATCTTGTAAGAAGCAGTTTTAAAAATGTTGATCCACTTGAAATACTTATTTTAATGTTTTGTTTTTTTTTACTTTCCCTGTGTCTTTTACTAGTATGGCTATACCAACCATTTCTTGTCTTGCAAATAGTGAGTATGAGCAATAAAGGGGTGGTTGATTATTATTTCACTTTTTTAACTTACGTTAGTCTGTAATGTTGCTGTTTAAGAATAAACAACATCTGCAAAGTTACGACGCTCGTTCAAAGTTCAAAGCCATGGGAGATATTTTCTTTTACAGAAATCGCTTTTTAAGGACTACAAAAAACGGCTGGTAGGGACTACAGTGAGCTTCTTCGCGGGTTAGTGACATCACTAACTCTAAAATTGACATAAACCCAGCCCCCAGGAACGCGATTTATAGATTAGCATGATAGAATATGCTAATCTAGCCTGGCTAACGTCAGACCACGTCTCATTGACATTGAGACTTGGGTCTGGGAACCACATGTTCATTTTCTCATATTTGAGGCGTGGTTTACGAATGCCCAGAGACGTTTATTGGGTGCTACGAATGTCTATCAAATGCGCCTGTAAGTAGCTCATAGCCAATCGTTTCAATTACAACGTAGCTCATAGTTTCAATCGTTTCAAATCGTTTCTTAGTTATGAAATGGTTTAACGCCATAAGCTGCTTTTTTTTCAAGATAAACTTGCGTTCTAAACTACTTAGAACAATATCTAAGGCTGCATCGAAAGGTAACTTCGCGTCTGCTGCCATGTTTGATCCATAGGTATAAAGAAACTGCTTCGGTGTGTCGCATAGACGTCGTCATCGTCTTGCTGCTCCCTCCCCGTTCTGTGATTGGTCCCCTCGCTGAGGCGAAAATTTGGTCCATGGTATCCAGACTGCCTAGCAGCGTGAATAAAATCGTGCTGCGAAAAGGCCGTATGGGGAAACCCAGGCTAATGCTAATCAGTGACTAGAAGATAGTTACCTCGGCTGCATAAATTGATCAACTAACCATTCAGAAATGTCCCGTTGTATTTTACGTTGTCACTTGTTCTTGAGTCTCTCCATCTTTGGCCGACTTCAGTTTAAACATAACAGGCAAAACAGTTTCTGACATTTTAGTGCTAGTCTGCGTGAGGTAATCGGAGCTGCTAACACACACACACACACACAAGCTCCTGAAGCTCCGCCCTCTGTGCTGGGAGCAGCAGCTCATTTGCATTTAAAGGGACACACACAAAAACGACGCGTTTTTGCTCACCCTCAGAAAGTGACAATTTTTAACATGCTATAAAAAAATATCTGTGGGGTATTTTAGGCTAAAACTTCACACACACACTTTGGAGACATCAGAGACTTATTTTACATACAGGATCCCTTTAATATTACATTTATTTAGCTCTATTTGCTAAGATTTTAGCAATATTTTAGCTATATAACTATAAAAATGAATATCAAGTGTATGAAAACCTGTCCCCCAAACAACAGGATGAAAAACTTAGCGGAGATTACACCAGGCAAATTAGGGCAGATGTAAAAAACTGCAGGTGTAATTGATGATGAGCTGCTGTTTGCTCCACCTGCACCCACAGTCCTCTGGGAATATTTCTGCACCCCTTCTGACCAGCGTCAACTGGTGCCGAAAGTTTTCTAGAGCATCTCCTCCTCTGTCTCGCTATTCTTCATGCATGCGCTCTACACATAAATCATAGCTGAAACACTCCTGCAGAGGAGCTTCACCAGATTTACTGTTTCACTCACATCCCGGAGTCACACACTTATTCATCTGTCCTGCATCTCCCAATTATTCATCCTCAAGCCGCTTAACGGCATGTTTTGTAAGAATAAATAAGATCTTTGAAAGAGAGAGAGAGAGAGAGAGAGAGAGAGAGACTGGCCAGCAGAGGCTAATCTGACAGTGTTCGGTGTGTCAAGGTGTTTTATTGAGTGTTTACTTGTTGTGTGAGGAGCTGATAGCTTTCACTATGGCTCAATACAGATCAGCCCTCTGACAAACATGACTATTGGCAAAAACGAGCACTAGGGCAGACAGCATCACATCAGACAAGCGTCTCTGGCAGTGAAAGCAGGGTTGAGTGCTGCCCGGGGGTGAGCATGCCAGGACTTATAAGCGCCTGTATTGTATGTGTGCATACAGAAGCATCAGGCCCGTTCACACTGACGTGATCACTCAGATCAGAGAGGAGTAGGACAGTGTATTTTGATTGCAATTTTCAAAATAGCAATTTGTATATATATTTATAGTTAAAGTTTATTTAGTCACCCTCATGCTGTTCTTAACCTGTATAAAAGATATTTAGTTTGAAAGACATTTAGAAAAATAAAATGTCATACAATTGGAATACAGTGTTGTTTTGGGTCCAATTGACTCACTATATGGACAAAAACAGTTGAAACATTCTTCTAAACCAGGGGTGTCGAACATTTGGCCCATGACGGTGTCCAACTCGGCCCGGGTGATGACCTGAACAATAATAGAAGATAGAGATGCACCGGTCAATCAGCCATAAATTGGAACGGTTTTAAGTTTTATTTCGGTCGATCTCTGTTCTGGACTTGCACACAAACGGCTTTGCAGTCATTTCCCAAAATGTCATTTGTGTGGGAATATTATGAAGCCTGTAAACCAGGACGTTAACACAGGCCAGTGACGGGACACGCTGAAGGACACTATCTATTTATGTATCGTTCTTAGATAGAACGCTAGATAGAAAGAATGACAAAATGACAGACAGACAGACAGACAGACAGACAGACAGACAGACAGACAGATAGATAGATAGATAGATAGATAGATAGATAGATAGATAGATAGATCAGGAGGTAGGGGTATGTATCTATGAAGAGAACTGTCTTCAGAATAGTTTCTATAGCATTTTCTTGTCCTCTTAACGCCATATAAAGTTTTTTTTTATAAGCATAAAGCTGCTTTGTGTTCAGCGGTATCCAAGAAACTGTTTCATAAGCGCCACCTACTGTCAGAGAGTGAATTTGCATTTTCATTAAGTCCGTGCAGTTATTTGTTTTGTGCAGGTGTGTCTTGTAGCATAATTATAGCACAGTTTCACAAAACAAATGTCAGACCATTCTGCCTTAGCTTTAAATCTTGAAATTATACAATGTGTAATTAAAATATAAAATAACTACTCATGCTACATGTGTGTAGCATCTTTGTTTGCATCATGATTATAAATGAAGTGGTGGCCTTTTATTCCAAATAGCTACAGATATTTTTTGTTTAAGGCCAGTTTGGCCTGTTATAGAGCAAATAAACAAGTACATTTGCTTAAACAAAGAAAAAAAACGGCAACCGTTTTTGGAATCGGCCAAAATGCCTGTAAAAAATTCATCGATTGGCGTAGCCTAATCACGTCACTCGTGACGTCGCATGTGACGGCGATACGGAAGCTATAAAAGGACGCCGGATCATAACAGCGTCAGCTTCTGGTCTTCAGCAAGCTTTCTGTGTCAACCTGTTTGTCTTATTTGTTGTTGTCTGTCACTCTGAAATATATATATCATGGCGAACAATAAGGAGAAACTATTCAGTCAGTGTGCGTCCCCTTGCCCGCGTTATTTAAGCGAGGGTGACGCACACTCACTCTGTGTAGTTTGTCTGGGAGTGGAGCATGCACAAGCAGCGCTCGAGGGCGCTGTCTGTGTAAACTGTTTTTTATATGAAAGAGCTCCGCTTGTGTTTGAGCCTGTTCAATCAAATAGATCAGGCTCACGATTCAGTGCATCAGGTCTCGCGGCTGTCGAGGCAGCGCGCCGCTTGTATGCGTGGGATTTGCACGTGGGGCTGGCATATAATACTGAGACGGTTGCGGCCCTTTCTCAGTGTTTATTTACCAGCTCCACTGGTCTCGCGCACGGTTCGGAAGCCCGCGCTGCGGCTTCTTCCGACCGTGTTAAAGACCTGGTGTTTGATTTATCTGGCTCCGAGGAGTTAGATATTCTCAACACAGGTTCGTCATTTTCCCGTTATAAAAAAAAAAAAAAAAAAGAGTTGCTGGAGGTTGTAACCAAGGCACTGACTAAATTAAATGTTGAATGGCCATTTAATAAGCAGGAAGCGACTAAGAAAAATAAAATGAATGAGCGCTTCATGCAGACCCAGTCACAATCTTCGTGTCAGAGCCTTCCCTTTTTCACTGATCTCCATACTGAGGTGTCGAGATCGTGGAAAAATCCATGTTCATCTTAATTATTTTCCCCCATGTATTACATCTATTAGGGAATCTAATAAGAATGGTTAGGAGGTGATATGCCTCGGGTAGAGGAATATTTTGCGAAATATTTTCTCCCCGACATTGCGTCACCCCTGATAGCTCAGACACTTCCCTCCAAATCTCGTACTTCGAATTTGTTAGGAAAAGGATATATGGCGAGGGTCAAGCCGGTGCATGCCTACACACGATGGGGTTAATACAGGCATACCAGGCTGACCTCCTCAAAGAAGTGGGTGATAACTGGGAGGTCTCACTCAACGGTATTACTGTATTTCGTAGAGTGGTTGACTTATCTCTCTGTATTTTTAAAGAGACGGCCCGTGCCATTGGCCGTTCTATGGCAGCACTAGTCGTCTCAGAGAGACATTTATGGCTAAATCGCTTGGGGATCGGGGAGAAGGACAGGGCCTTCCTTCTCGATGCCCCCCCTTTCGCCTTCTGGCCTCTTTGGCGACGCGACGCGACAAGAACCGTTGTCGAGAGGCTTCAGAAGGCAGAGCAACAAGCATATATTCCCTTTTGTCAGTCCAAGTCTCATGGGGTTGCTGCCAGGGGCAACCTCATGGGACAGCCGCCAGCTCCTCATATTTTTTGAGAAGGTTGCCTCTCGTGCCCCCCCATATAAGGCTTGGCGCCAGAGGAAACATTCTCGCACAAAGTCCTCCATACTGAAGACAGGTCTGAGGACTGTCTCTCGGGTTAAGATGATCCTGACCAAGAGGTCTTGTCGTAACACGCGGACCCTTATGGGCGTTCCCCCAGGAGGGTGAGTACAAGAGTCTCGCCCCATTATGCAGCCCTTAGGAAATCGATGTTTGCTTCCCGCCGCCGATGGCACCCCGGGACACATCGGCTTCCAGCGAACACAAATCGCACTGTCCGCCCGGAGACGTTGCGGCCCTGTCGAGTTCGCCGCCTCTCAGAAGGTCTGTAGAGAGCATATTTCGGTTAGTGCCTGCCAGTTAGCTGCTTCAGGTCACCGAAGCCGTTTGAAAATTTATAGCCGAGGCCAGTCTTGAGGGACTGGTCCCCATAATGGCATATCTAGACACCCTGAGGGGTCTTCAACATACAGCCTAGGGCAGGGGTCTCAAACTCAACTTAACTGGGGGCCGCTGGAGGTAGAGTCTGGGTCAGGCTGGGCCGCATCAAGTATTCCACAAAAAAATAGTATTCAAGTATTCCAAAAAAGGAGCACAACTGATCCAATCTTCTCAATCTTTATTATTAACATTTCTTCTGAACTGTTCCTCTGAATTTGAACATTCCTTTCTGTACATGATTGGTTCTTCATGAGCTGTCCTTCTGACAAGTTGAAGTTCATTTTACAAACATTCTTTTTCTTTTCCTTATAACACATCTTTGTAATATTTATATTTGCTCATGTCCTTTTTATTTTCAATATGATATTGTTTTTTTTGGAAGGCACGTTTCCTTTTATTATGCTTAGAAAAACATTTATTGCTTTTGAAATACAAATATTTGCAGTCATGTCTGCCCGTCTTATTGAATTCTTTCTACACATGTATAGTGTCTCAGGCAAATTACTGACTTTGCACAAATCAAAGCAAACCTTCTTATCAACCTATTGGACACATATTACAAGCTCAAAATGATTACATTGTTTTAGAGCAGGGGTGTCCAACACGTCGCTCGCGAGCTACCAGTAGCTCGTGGCCTGATTGGTGTTAGCTTGCCAAGGGGCCTGTTCACATATCGTGCTCACATATTTTGCGCGATCGAGTTCGTTATTTCAAATGTAGGCGCGCGGCAAGCGCGCTCATAATTGAAGCGACGCGCTCATTTTTTTCAGGCGCAGTATGTTTGTACTTCGCGGTTGTCTATGACAACTATTGACAACAAACCCACAGTAAGCTGTCACGAGACTATCTATGGTAGCCCATAAGGGATAAAAAAAAAAAAACGCGGCACACGCAACGACGGGCCGCACTAACATTAAACTTTAATGTCAAGTAGGGGGCCACAAAATATCACAAATATCAGTTTGAGACCACTGGCCTAGGGGGTCCTGCTTATAGTGGAACTAATATAAAAAATATTATCTACTAGGGGTGGTTCACATGTTGGCCAGCCACGAGCAGGGTCGGTTCTTGGAACAGGAAGTCTAGTTCCTCTTAACACAGGAGACCACAACGTGGACTCTTCTTTGTTTACGGGAGCCTGGGTTCTACAGCCGGCACTTCATTGTTCCTGTGAAGGGAGGGGGAGTTAGGCCTGGGTTTGGATCTCAGAGCACTGGATCAACCTCCGAGGGGGATTAGATTCAATATACCGAATGTCAGTCAAACCAGCTCCGAGGACTGGTCTGTCGTGATAGATCCACAAGCTCCTTAACTCCTCGTTCCCTTCTAACCCCATCACAGGAAGTTTCCGAGATTCCCTTTTGGGGGGAAAAGCTTATCAATATATGGTTCTTCCTTTCGGCCTAGCCTTATCTCCTCGCACCTTTACTAAATGTACTGATGCTGCCCTTGCTCTATTGAGACTTCAGGGGATCCGTATTCTAAATCATATAGATGACTGGCTCATTCTGGCTCAGTCAGAAGAACTGGCGATTCAACATTGAGATGTTGTTTTGCGTCATTTGAGGTGCTTGGGGTTGACACTCAATGTGTAGAAAAGTTCCTTAACTCCTCTTTAGAGGACTACGTTCCTGGGAGTAGAGTGGGACTCAGTCACGATGCAGGCACAATTGTCTCCTGTTCGTATAAATACTAATTTAACCACAATAAAAAGTATTAGGTTAGGCCAGGCCATCGCTGTCAAACACTTTCAAAGAGTTTTTGGGCCTCATGGCTGCAGCTTCCATTGTAATTCCTTTTGGTCTGCTCCGCATGAGGGCCTCGTAATTCCTTTTGGTCTGCTCCGCATGAGGGCCTTACAGTGGTGGCTCAGGACCACGGGGTTTCTCCGCTGGCGAACCCCTTTCGCATGATCAGAGTTACGCGCAGATGCCTTCGTGCTCTTGTCATGTGGAAGAAACCATGGTTCCTGTCTCAAGGCCCGGCTTCAGGAGAACCATGTCAAAGAAAAACTTTGACTACAGATGCGTCCCGCACGGGTTGGGGTGCGGTTATGGAGGACCGTTACACCCGAGGTACTTGGAAGGACCATCATCTCTCATGGCATATTAATCGCTTGGAGATGTTGGCTGTATCCTTTGCCCTGTGGCACTTCCTTGTAGACCTCAGAGGCCATCATGTTCTCATTAGGACTGACAATATGTCGGTGGTCTCTTATATCAACCGCCAAGGAGGCCTGAAATCACACCCTCTTTCTAGACTGGCGCATCAGATTCTTCTATGGTCCCAGGATAAATTTATCTCTGTTAGATCTATTTATATTCCTGGGGTTGATAATGTGAGAGCAGATATCCTGTCGAGGCAGGGGCTGAGGCCCGGGGAATGGCGGCTCCACCTGAAGTAGTTGAGCATATATGGAGAGAGTTTGGCCAAGCGGAGGTTGACCTGTTCGCTTCTCATGAGAACACTTATTGCCCGCTCTGGTTCTCTCTCTCACATCCAGCTCCTTTGGGCCTGGATGCCATGGTACAGATGTGGCCGAGGTCACGTCTGTACGCTTTTCCCCCGATCGCTCTGCTCCCTGGGGTTCTGGAAAGTGACAGGAAGTACGGCTTGAGTTTACTCCTTGTAGCTCCGTACTGGCCGAATTCGGTTCTCGGACCTTATAAGTCTCCTGGAGAGTCCTCGCTGGCGAGTCCCTATTAGGAGAGATCTTCTTTCCCAGGCCTATGGTACAATATTTTATCTACGGCCGGATTTATGGAGACTATGGGTCTGGCCCCTGAGGGGGACCAACCCATAAATAGGTTGCCCTTTCCATCGAGGTGGTTAGGTCATCCATTCTAGAACCCCACTCTACTAGGAACTAAATATTTTTAAGAGGTTAGGTACGGCATTGAACCCAGTTAAATACTGCCCACTGGCTTCAGTACTGGCGTTCCATCCTGTTCTCTAACGGGACCTCCAGTTCATGCTTAGGGCCTCTGTGGCGGCCTTAGTGCCCCCCGCAAGCTTCTAAGGGTGAGCTCGTAGGGACATTACCACTAAAAAACTCCATGTTCCTGTAGATTTGAGGATGAATCCTGTCATCTAGCCTATTGGCATCAGGCTTACGGGTTATCCCTGGCACCCGTCATGTCCTGGGGATGAGTTATATGAGAATACATATAAGAATCTTGAGTCTGCTTCCTGTTCGTCCTACTCCCTGGAAGAGCAGTGGCGTTGCCCCCTCTTACGTGATGACATGGCAGCCACTCTACTTTATTTCTGGCTTGACACTGAGGTGCCTGTAGGCAGTATCATGATTCTTCAGGTAATCCATCCTCCATCGCATGTGTCGGTTGGTCAAGGTCGTAGCCTGGGAGGCCCCTATGTTAGGCCTCGGGCTGGTAGGAGTTAGATCCATCTAGATATGTATCAAGGGCTAGGAGCTATCCCCCTTTTTTCAATTAGACAGTTGGTTATCTACGGAAACCCCTCATAACTGATATCCGAAGTGCGCTCTTGCCTTCACCTCTCATCTAATATTTCATTACTGTCTGGGGTTCCCATCCATGGGGTCCGTTGAGCCACCGGCTCCAGACCTCCCCTTCTTACACCAAATCTTATGACAATCTAGGTTGGATCTGCCTTCTCATTCCTATCGTCCGTGAGTGTGCCAGATGCTTCACACCAGGGCGTATTCTCTCAGTGTGGCTCAGTGGGCAATTCGTTCCCCAATGTGTTGATTCTCGACGCAGCGCGAGTTCCCTCAAAAGGGAACATCTCGGGTTACGACTGTAACTCTCGTTCCCTGAGAAGGGAACGAGACGCTGCGTCCCTCTGCCACACTTTTCGCGCTCCTGAGAACGACTTGCTTCGACCAATCAGAAGCTGACGCTGTTATGATCCGGCGTCCTTTTATAGCTTCCGTATCGCCGTCACATGCGACGTCACGAGTGACGTGATTAGGCTACGCCAATCGAGATTGAATAGTTGACTTCAGACGCTTCATGCCGAAGGCGTTCCCCAATGTGTCGATTCTCGACGCAGTGTCTCGTTCCCTTATCAGGGTAATTTAAGGTAATTTAAGCACAAGGTTATTTTTCCCATCCGGCCCTCAACCTAAAATGAGTTCGATACCCCTGTTCTGAACTATCCCGTTCAGCTTAATGATTGCCGCTGCAAAAAGTAACATTAAATTAAACATGACATTTTGAAGTCGAAAGACTGAAATAGTATTGGCTTGTAAAATGTAATCCAATTACCTTTGTTTTATTTACAACTTAGAAAAATCATTTTATACAGTACAATCAAATAACACGTTTCACAGGCACCAAGTGATCGTGCCAATCCAAGTGATCGTGCCAATGGTGTGTCCTCCTTAAAACCAGACGGGAGACGCAACGGTCAAAGACGCTGAACTGAGGCTTGTGGCCCAATAGAGTTAGAAGGGGACGGCGTCTTGTGTCAACACTTTTCATCCAACGATTAATTTCCCATCATGTTTGCAGCAAAGCTTTAATTCCCAACACCTACTTTGTCAACACAAGACCAGATGGAATTCCTTGACCGGCAGAACGTCCCGGATTACGTATGTAACCCTAGTTCCCCGAAGGGACGGACGCTGCGTGTAATCGCAGTGGAAACGCCCCCCAGCGTAACGCGTCTGAAGCATGAATGAAATCAGTCAATGGAGCGTCACAGCGAGTGACGTCACCGACCAGGAAGCTATAAATATCCCCTGAATACACAAGCCACCAGCTTCTAATGTTACTGAAGCAAGCGATCCAAGGGGATGCCGGGAGTATGGCAGGACACGCAGCGTCCGTCCCTTCGGGGAACTAGGGTTACATACGTAACCCGGGACGTTCCCCTTCAGGGACTACCGCTGCATGTATTCGCAGTGGGAACGCAATACCCACATCCCCATACGACCAAATCCCCGTTGTGTGTCATTAGGAGACACAAGCCGACGAGAGAACCTGAGCCCCGGGAGTGGAGCTAAGGTCAAGGGAATAAAATCTGACGAAAGTCTGCGGTGAGGACCAGCCTGCCGCATCACAAACGTCCTGAAGAGAAGCTCCTGAAAGAAGAGCTGTAGAGGCAGCCATACTCCTGGTGAAATGAGCCCTAACAGCCAAAGGTGAAGGCTGATGGGCCGAACCGTAAGCAAGCGAGATGGCCTCGACCACCCACTTGCTCATCCTTTGCTTAGATGCCGGACACCCCTTTTTAGGTGACCCAAAACAGACAAACAATTGTTCTGATTTCCTCCACAGGGTAGCTCTGTGGACATACGCATCTAAAGCCCTAACGGGACACAGCAAATTAAGTTTCTCCTGGTCTGACGTCAAAAAAGGCGGAGGACAGAAAGCCTGCAGTACTATAGGTCTAACCGAAGTGGTTGGTACCTTAGGAACATACCCTGGTCTAGGACAGAGAAAAGCCTTTACCATACCAGGAGCAAATTCCAGGCACGAGGGAGCCACCGAAAGTGCTTGAATATCTCCAATTCTTTTTAGAGACGAGATAGCGAGAAGAAGGATAGCCTTTAGTGTAAGGAACTTTTCCGAAACTTCCTCGATGGGCTCGAAAGGAGCTAGGGAGAGACCTTCTAAGACGATGGCCAGATTCCAAGCTGGTACCCTCGTGCGAACTGCAGGCCTCAGCCTCAAGGCGCCAAGAAGGAAGCGAGATATAAGTGGGTGTCTCCCGAGAGAACCTCCGCTCGAAGGGGCGTGGTAAGCAGCTAAGGCCGCCACGGATGCCCTGCAGCCTCAGCGGGGCTATAGCTGCATCCATACACTTCGTGAACGTGCGGGGTGACAGTGCTAGGCCAAACGGAAGAACCCGATATTGGTACGCTTCGCCCCCGAAAGCGAACCTCAGGAACTTCCTGTGTTGAGGGAGGATGGATACATGGAAGTAAGCGTCCTTTAGATCTATCGTGACAAACCAGTCCTCGGATCTGATTTGTGACACGATCTGCTTGAGAGTGAGCATCTTGAATTTGAGCTTCCCTACGGTGCGATTTAAGAGACGCAGATCTAGAATGGGACGCAGCCCTCCAACTCCCTGCTGGGTGGAGGAACCCGTTCTATAGCCCCTTTTTGCAGCAGAGTTTTTACCTCCTGTTCTAATACCAGAGCCTGCTCGGGGCCCACCACCGTGGGCAGAACCCGTCTGAACCGAGGTGGACGCGTTCTGAACTGAATAGCGTACCCGTTCTTTATAATATTCAGGACCCACTGAGAAACATTGGAAAGCATTTCCCATTCCGCCAGGAACTCTACTAAGGGAACCAGCCTCTCGAGGCTGGCCTCTGGATGAACATCCCGAGTGACAGACACAGCGCCCTGTAACATACTGGCAGGAAACAGCTGGTCTGAGCACTCCACAACCCTCCTCGGAGGGGGCGAGCGTCCCTCGGGAAATCGCTCGCCGAGTCTCTCTACGCCCTGTATAGTCAGGGTTAGTAGAACAGACCCCTGAGGGCATCGAGAAAGACAGGGCGCCGTGTTTTTGAGCGGCGAACTCAAGTCTTTCCCGATGGGGACCACCCTCAGAGTCCTGACGTTCAGCCCGTCAGGACTTTTTCGACGCGGCCTTCCTGGCGATGATGACTGTCCTCAGATCAGTCCGGAGAGCGCCGCGCCTCGTCCCTCCAGTTTGTCTGCGGGGGGGCACGAGACGCGACACTCCGCTTCTGCTGTGCTCTTTTAGATGACGAACTCGACGGCTGGGACTGCCCTCGCTCAGCAGCCCCAGTGACGTGCACTTTGAGAGGGATAAACTTATGAAAAGCAGCCGCCTGTTTTTTCTCTTCCTGGAACCTCTCAGTGACAGAGTGAAGAGCGTCAACGAAGAGGCCCGCAGGCGAAACGGGAGCATTTAAAAGGAGAGATTTATCTTTTTCTTTCATAGAGGTTTGACTCAACCATAAATGCCTTTCTGTGGCCACCATGGCTGCCATAGACCGGCCGATAGATTTAGCTGTCTCCCTGGTGGCCCGGAGAGTGAGATCAGCAGTCTGCCTGAGCTCATTAATCGTATCTGCTGAAATTTCTCCCCCCTCACACACATCTTTGAGCAGGTCGGCCTGATAAGCCTGCATAATGGCCATTGTATGCAAACATGCAGCCGCCTGCCCAGCCGCCGTGTAAGCCTTCCCCACCAGCACAGAAGTATTTTTTAGTGGTCTAGAAGGAAGAGCCGGTGCTTTAAGCGAAGATGCCGAGGCAGGAGAGAGATAGCTCGCGAGCATCTCCTCCGCCTTCGGCATCGTCACATATCCAGCAGACTTTGCACCAAAAATATTACCATATGCATTGGATTGATTAGTATATATTCTGCTCGAAACCGGTCTAACCCAGGTCTTTGAAACCTCAGCATGAAGATCTGGGAAGAACGGTAAGCACCGGCGAGAAGGCTGAGGACGTGCAGACAGAAATCTATCATCTAGTTTGCTTTTATTTCTAGATTCCTGTCTATCAGTTGGCCATTCAATA
This sequence comes from Tiaroga cobitis, assembly GCA_030578255.1. NCBI lineage: Eukaryota > Metazoa > Chordata > Actinopteri > Cypriniformes > Leuciscidae > Tiaroga > Tiaroga cobitis. The sequence continues at coordinate 40,736,884 of CM060603.1, forward strand.
CTGAGTTTTTCAACAGCCCGAGATAACACATCCATCAAACCTTCTTCAGCAGTATAATGAAGTAAGCTAATTTCCTCTGATGCCAAACTTTCGACATCCAGCTCCTCAGAACTGGATAATCTAAGTTCCACATCATCATGTGCCTCAACCCGGGCAGAAGTAACCGCCGCAGCGCGTGCTTCCAGAGCCGGGTGAGAGGCACTGGATCCCGCCGGAGAAAGCTGAGATAGGGCGGGGCCCGTCTCAGCGTCGCCGGTAAGATCCATCTGCGAACCCCAAGACAAGCGCCGCCGCTCTGCCTCAACAGAAGCGGGACCCGAGCCCTGGGGAGCTCGCAGCAAACCACTCTCCTCAAAGAGCGATCGCCGCGAGCGCAGAGTTCTCAAAGGAAAGCACTCGCAATGCTCACAATCGACTCCCTCGAGAGCCGACGGGGCATGCTGAACTCCCAAACAAGCTACACATAGCTTGTGTGAATCCCCACCCGTGATGTAACGTGTACAGGGGGGAACACACTTTCTATACTGCTCGCTCATTTTGTTTTTTTTATATATATATAGTGAAAAACTCCTGACAGAATCAGACAAACACAATCGAAAGATTTCAGTGACACACAGAGCGCTGCTGAAGTAACAGAAGCTGGTGGCTTGTGTATTCAGGGGATATTTATAGCTTCCTGGTCGGTGACGTCACTCACTGTGACGCTCCATTGACTGATTTCATTCATGCTTCAGACGCGTTACGCTGGGGGGCGTTCCCACTGCGATTACACGCAGCGGTAGTCCCTGAAGGGGAACTGGGATTTTTCCTAAAAGGCTTCAGAAAAACTTTCTCTCACCTCACGCATATTTCAGGTCTAATAATCGGCTGTTTCTCAGCTGTCTGAGCTACACTTAAAACACACAGAAAAGTCAACCTAAAGAACCAGGAAAGTTCTCTTTATTAACACTGTGTGAAAAAGGAATGGTGAAGCGTGAGGCAAGTGAGTAAACAAAAATTATTATATTATTTGAATTTATTATATGGAAATAAAATTTATATAGGACTATGCAATTAATTATAATTAATTTGACTCAAATTGTTTAAAATTGAATTTTTATTTGATTTATTTGGAGCACATATGGAGCTGGTGGCTGGAGGGGTCGAGGAATAAGAGGGATTTGTAACATCAGCTGAAGAGGAAAAGCCCCTTCGGTGGTGCAGCAAGTTATTACATTTTGATAAAAGATTATGAAGACAAACATTTTTTTATTCAGAATAACGTCCACTGATGAATCGCTCACAATAAGACCAGGAATGTGTGCTAAGAAAGCAAATAGGGTCGATTTTGATTCATGTGGACTTTAATGAGATGTCAAGCCTCGTTCGTGTGTATTAAAGCCATTTGTCTCTGTTCTGAGAGAGCTGTTTTATCCATTAGCGGCGTATGAGAGGAAACAGCCACATGCAGCGCTGAGAGGATTCTTTTGGCCCCTGTCGGAGCGAGTGAGGGCCTTTGAGAAAGGCGACGGGGAGGATGCGAGCTAAAGTAAATTTGCAGGATCGCTACAGTGACAGTTTTAGTGGCAGTGACAGAAACTGATTAAAGGACCACTGTGGAGAGGAAGAGCGAACGTAACCCTGGAATTAATGGCATTGTCCATCCTTCTTTCAGCCTTCCATCAGCACCCAGATAACAGAGAAAGGCTGATAAAACGCTAGCATATGTTGTAATAAAAAAAAAATATACATATATATATATATAACATGTAAATCACATCTACCCAATGACTTCAAAAATGCAGTGAATTTCATGGAACCGGTCGAGAAAGTCAAATTTCACCTCAACATCAAAAGAAATATTTTGATATATTATATTTATATTAAATATTTTATATTGCAAAAATATTTGCATAAATAGGATTAAGCACATTTTGGGACCATTAGGGTTATATATGATATATTTATTGTCATTAAAATTGTGTGTGTGTGTGTGTGTGTGTGTGTTTAAATTGCATTTATACATGTATTTACATGTACATTTGTTGTATTGCTTTTCATTTATGCTGATTTAAAAAATGTATTTAACAATAAATTATACATACTAAATTTAAATAATTCTGTATATATATATATATATATATATATATATATATATATATATATATATATATACACAATATATATATTCCTTTTGATTTGTAGGGTGAAATGTAACCTAGGTGTTTTTTTGCGATATCTCACATTTGCAACACACCTGGTCACATAGCCAAAAGTAAATTGCTTTCAACTGGCATACTCACAAACACCAACACCTGCAGGAACACAAACATTATCGCAACAATGACTACAAACACCATTTCACACAAACACCTCCAAATCTCCCACAGCCAGAAGCACAAACACATGTAATCAGGGCGGCCCATATTGGCAGATTTCAAACAGCCTGTGTTGAGTCAGTCTGAGGGTGAGTGGATCAGAACAAGCCTGATCAAACAACATGTTGAGTGCAGCCAATAGAGGACGGACCAAAACAGACACAAAGAGAAAATAGAGAGAAACGCATTTTAAAGGCCTATTTCCATCAATCAGCTGACTTTGCAATAAATTGCATTTTGTGTGCATGTAAAAAAAAAAACGATGATATTTAAGCTGAAGTTTGTCATTTGCGTCGCCAAACGTTATTGTTAACACAGTGAGTGTTCAACAGCCCGTTCCAAACTCACACCTCACACGCCTCATTTCCTGGGAAATTAAAATATGAAAAGCTTAATTACAGTTGTTTCTGCATATTAAAACAGGTTACACTATTAGGATGGAAAAAAGGTTCATTGAGGTTCTTTAAAATGAAGTTTAATTCATAAAATGTAATTAAAATAAAAAATGTATTCAGACTAAATTAATTAAAGTAAATCAATAAAATTATCACTAACATGTTCTATATATGAAGCGCCTGACAGAACGCGTTAAGGTTCTATAAAATCTTGTGTAGGATAACGTATTTCAACACTGAATTAAATTACATACTTAAAGTTTCTGGGATTCAATTAAGTCCCATTTTTTTGTCACAATTCACAATTGATGAATTCATAATTTTAGTCACACTATTTTTTCTTGTTGAATGTCTGGTTTCATTCATCACAGTGAGGAAGTAAAATGGTTTGTGAATGTGGTTGCATGTCGACTTTAACAGATGACAACCATGAAGCACCTCTGACAAAATTCAGCCATAATGTGTCAGCCAGGCCGCAGAACCTCAGAGTGTGTCTCTTACAAACACAAGCTTGTCAATCAAAAAGTGTGGAAGCTAGTCTGTGGTCTGGATGTCTCTAAAGACAGTGATGGCATAAGAGAGAGAAACAGAGACAAAGAGACAGAACAGGAGATACAGAAACACACACAGCGAGGGAGAGAAGTAATGAACAGAATAGTAAAACAGAAAGATAAAACTGGCACCTCAGATCTCCAGTGCAGACTGACAGGGGCAAGACATGGAGCGAAGGATGGGGAGAGCGAGAGAGAGAGAGAGAGGGGGGGGGAGAGGAAGAAACAAAGATGGGCTGCATCAGGGCACCTGACTGGCATTCTCTTTGTGCATCCCATCATTCCACAGCACACTCACAACGCTCCCGAAACTGTGTGTGATTACACACTTCATGTCTAACCTACAATAAGACTTTCGACATCACCAGAAATGTTCAGTTCAGGTCACTACCTTTTTGTCTGACAGATCTTGCCAAGGAACTATTTGAAGTGTCAGACATTCTCTCAGCCAAAGGTTAGAAAAAAGGTTTAAATACGTGCAAGAGAGCAACGGCAATATGATAAAACCTGTGAAATTACCTGTGTGTGTGTGTGCGTGCGTGCTTGTGTAACCCGCTTTGAGTGTGTCGTGGAGTGTGTAATAATTAGGGCTGGGTAAAAAATATCGATTTCTCGATATTAATCGATTCTCATTTTTACGAACCGATATCGATTCTTAAATCTCAAGAATCGATTAGTCATCCTGTTTTCATTTGATGATCGCGTAGAACATTGTATCGTGCATCCCATCCAATAAATCGAAATAATCTTTGTGCTTTGTGACTATTATTATGAAATAAAGTCTCAAATTGCGAATTACGTCCATTTTCTTACGAAATTCAAAAACATAAATACCGTTTTGGCGCTGTGGCGTGAGATCGCTCTGGCTCAGCTCAAGAGAAGCAGCACCTCGGAGCGGACATGATCTCATTCTCCTCTTCCGCCTTAATAATACCAGTTACAGCGCCAAATAAACATCAATGAGCATCTGAAAGTGTGTTAAAAGATAAGTACAACTTCGAAATCCGTATCATGTAACGTGGTATCGCTCAATCAGTGTTTCATCCGTGGAAAGACGTCAGTTAAACAGCAAGTAAACAATGGCATGTAACGTCACATTTACCTCAGAAAAAACATTAAACTTAGTAACTTAGTCAGTCAGCTAGAAAAAATAACTCTAGAGAGGAGAATTTTGCTAAATATATGCACCATATTACATATTCATTATAATTTTTAATGTTCTTCAATATTTAATGCATGTTTGAATAAATCTGGCAAGTTTTTATGACAGCCACCATTTAAATGTTTATATTTCATATAACGTTCTTATTATAAAAATAAATAAGTGTAATTTAAGTGTTTGTATAGCTTCAAATCAGTTCATTTTTACCTTCAAAATTATAGTAGCTAATGAGGCCTAGTAGGCACTGACTCCCATAGTTTACAGCATTAGTTAAGAGATTTGTTTTCCTTGAAAAAATTTGCCATGTATTGTACCTGATATCCAAAATAATCAATATTGAATCGAATCGAATCGTAATCGAAATCGAAACGAATTGCAAGCTTGTGAATCGAAATCGAATCGAATTGTGAAATTTGTGTCAATACCCAGCCCTAGTAATAATAACATATTATTTGATTCTAAACCTGATTGATGCAAACCAAAAGAAAAGACTGAACAATGAGACTAATATAAGCCCCTTTCTTCAATCAAATGTAGTAATGTAGTTCATACACTTACAGTTCACAATTATGGATTCAGTTATGGCCTTTCTGTGACTTAATCATGATTATATATCACAACATCTTGTCCTTATCGCTTGTGTAGTACACACACACACACACGCATCTGTCTAAGCTGCATTACAAAGGAGTTGAGGAGGTGAGCAGCTGGTGCAGGTTAAAATTAGGGCCATTCTGTGTGTGTGTGTGTGTGTGTGTGTGTGTGTGTAGCATATGCTCAGGCCAATCTCTCTCTCCACTGGAGTCTAATGGGCACAATGAGGTGAAGAAACAAGGGACGGAGAAGTAGATGAGAAGAAAGACTGCTGGGTCATCAGGCCATCTGTCAGACAGACAGATCACAGCGCTAAGGGAACGAGCAGGGCTGAGATGAAGCATCAAGGCACAAGGTCAAACTGGAACAGACAAATGTCAAAGATCACAAAGAAACAGTAACCTATTGGTTAGCAAATATTACTCGCTAACCAGTCTGGCCATTTCAGCTGCAATCATTAAAGTAATGTTCACTCAACCAAAATGTAGTATTCTGTATTCTGAAGTCATGCAAAAACAGGGATTGATTAATAATCCTGCACTAACTAACAGGGGAGTCTTGAGTCATCTTGCTCATAGAACAGCAGATGGGCGTCTCAAATACTGTCTGTAGTTTTTTCCATTCCATTTTTGGACTGCAATGGTGTGTGTGTGTGTGTGTGTGTGTGTGTGTCTTTGCATAATGCACAGTAGCACTGTCACTCTTCCTTTATTAAAAGATTGATGAGGAATCAGTGCTGTTGACTCTATTGTACAATTAAGATGCGTTACAGCAATATTTACAAGAGCTTCTGCAGTTTTTAATGCCAGCCATCTGTATTCATGAGTCAGAGACCCACAGCAAGCAGCTTCCTCTAGTACAGATGACAAGGGACAGTCACAGGTTACACCAGAAACATACTCTTTCCACAAGTGTGCAAACACAGATGCCAATGCATGGACAGCGCAGTGCAAGCATACAATCCTGTTGTACATGCAGTGGGGTCTAAAATGTACTAGTGAAAAGTCTTGACAAATTATTTGTGAAGAACAACAATTTCAGTAAGATGTTAAATTAAATTATACTACGTGGCAGTTGAATACTTGATTCTGATTGGTTGATGAACGTTCAAAGGTGTGCTATCATTTCTTTAGGGAAGCCCATGGCTAAAGTAGTTCCAGGCAGGTTTTGACCGCATTACAGTTCCATATCACTTCGCAAATTTCAGTTATTTTAAAGGTCTTTACTAGCCTGGTCCCACCAGACTCTTGTATATTTCATTTGTACAGAGAGTCTGGCCTCGCTCCATTGACAAGCGTTAAGTTACTTGAAGGCGGGTACTCTGTTGAAGTTTAAAACTATTGGATCTTCCCAGAGTCACTCTGGATCTGCCATAACCACTAACGTTTGGTCGTGACGTATGACGACTCAAACTAGCACACAACATCAACGTCATCGTTCTCAGCCACTCCCTCTGTTCGCTGATTGGACCGGTAAAAAACTGACCGGAGAAAACCAAAGAATACACCACAAGCCCAGACGTAGTACTGAAGGAAAATGAAAATTGAGCGGAAGTACGGATGAGGGCGGACACAGGCTAAGCCTTTACAGCCTACAGAACTAAAACCCACAAAGACACTGACCGAGCAAATAAATATAGTAAACAATTGGATAGTAACGTTAAATTATTTCCAAGGTTTTTTTGCCACAAAATTAAGTTTTATGTATTATGCATTCATTCTCGCGCTCTGTCTCCCACTCAAATGCACACACATACGCTACGGACACACACTCGCATGTTGTCAGTGCTGCTCTGACAATTTTATCAGTAAAATAGTTTAGCAACTTAAAAGCTACATGACGTTTCTCACTAGCAAGCTGTAGATAAACGTAGTTTCACTATTACTGCTGCCGAACACTGTTGAGAGACGCACAGACTGAGGTAATTCACACATGCTTAATCTCTCTCTCTCTCTCTCTCTCTCTCACGTCTCAGTTGCGCTCTAAATGACGTTTTGGAATTAGCAAAGAAGGCTTGGGAACGCCTTGGAATACATCATCTGAACAATGTTTTAAAGTGTGGTAACCGTAGTATAAGCGGAATGATTTACTCCGGGCCATTGAATTATTAGAAAAATAATGCACACCCGAGATGTAACGGCGTCAGAGAGCATGCGCATTTACTGAAATGAGTTGTCTTTCGCTGCTTACTGTGCTTTAGAGGTTTAAAATCACATGTTTATTAAATCGCAATACTTAAAAACGCATGCAAATGATCAGTTTTCGTGACCGCGTAGCACAGCAACATCACGTCAGCATAATTACGATAGAGATGATGGTCCAAAATCTCTACCGGTTGACACATTTCTACCGGTTAATCGTGTCAACCGGTGTATCGCCCACCCCTAATAGGTATAATAGTTGATACGTCCTGGGCAAGTACCTGCACAGAGTACGCTGTGGACACAAGTCTTAAATAACTCGACAAATATGAGCCAAACAAGACTGTCTCCTTATAAAGCTGTGTGCTTTTAAGAGGCATCTGGGCAAAGCGAGGAAATGTTGTACAATGACCCTCTCTCTCTCCCTCTCTCTCTCCCTCTCTCTCTCTCTTTACCTTCTCTCATCTTTCACTCCCACACACACCACTCAGTTGGACGTTTTCACTCACCCACACAAAGACACACACTATCTTGCATCAGTAACGTTTGGTGATGACTGTTAATGTAAAATGTGTGACCTTCACTTCAGCTCCGAGTCCTAATGCCACCATCCCACAATGCAACTGGAGCTGATCGCATACTCGCAGGCACACAAGCAGACGCGCACACACACACACACACACATCTATATAGTCATTTCACAGTTTCTCACAGAATTAAACTCCAAAAAGTGAGTCATGAAGTCCAAACACCTCATGATATAAGTCATTTTGATCTCTCAGAAACAATTTTCATTTTCCCTCTTTCTCTTGCTCTCTTTTGGAAGCATTTTATGCTCATCGAAAATAAATATTACAAATGCAATCTCTTTACAATCTCAATTTTTCCTCAGAGACAGCAATGAGATTAAAATACTACTTTAAAGGGATTTTCTTTCTTCTGCTGAACACAAAGGAAGATATTTTGAAGAACGATTGGAACCAAACAGTTGTTTGGCACCATTGACTTCCATAGTATTTTTTTTTCTACTATGGAAGTCAATGGTGCCAAAGAACTGTTTTGTTCCAATCGTTCTTCAAAATATCTTCCTTTGTGTTCAGCAGAAGAAAGAAAATCATACAGGTTTGCAACAACATGAGGGTGAGTAAATGATGACAGAATTTTCATTTTTTGGTGGAGTATCCCTTTAAGTAACCTATTTGTAGGTTAATTTCCACGAAAAGTTGCTCTGTTTGTTTGATTATACCAACCTGGAGTGCGTTTCCCGAAAGCATCGGTATCCAACTATGACCGCAATTTCCATTGAACTCTATTGGTAACGACGGAACTTGAGACCATAGTTGGCTTTGGGAAACGCACCCCAGCCTGACAATACAACACAGACTCAACCAATGGGATGAGTTTGGGCCGGGACTATATGTTCATCCAACCAATAGCAGACTGGGGCAGGGTTTGGACAATCTGTTTGAAAACAGTCATAGAGTGCTGTAGGAATGAGTACTTCTGGTTCCATCGTCCCAAATTCAATGTTTTCTTTGAATGGGAATTTACATGTCTTGAAAAATTATTTCTTATTACTGTAATGTGAAAATTCTCCTTATATGGTGTCTCTTTGTACATATTTATGTAAAGACATTCTCATGTATAGCACTATCAATCCACCTGATTTTAAAGTATATCAATTTCAGTAAATAAGGACTTAAATGTTGGACAAACAAAGCTCAGCTTCGCGAAAGCTTCAGAAGACTTTAATTTTAAGACATTAGTCGTATGGACTTTTCGAGTTTAAAAGGAAAATTTGAAAAGAAAACATTTGGGAACCACTGTTTTACTGTAATAAACATATAAACATGACTACTCTCATTAAAAACACCATTTTAGAAAATAACAGAAACAGACTCAAATATTTGGATTAGTGCAGTCAAATCAATTAATTGCGATTAATCACATCTAACATAAAATTTTACATAATATATGTGTGTGTGTGTGTGTGTGTATCATAGACTAAAAAAATATGGACGTAGTGTCCGTGATGTCACCCGTAGGTTTCTGAAGAGCATTTTTTAAGCCCAAAGTGGGCAGAGCCGGCCGTCGCCATCTTGGCAGCGCATCACCGCACGTCACTCCCGGATAACCGAAAATGGGCAAAGAGACGGGATTAGCTGAGGTGAAGTGACAGCTAACAGACAGCAGACAAACGGCTAGTAGAGACATCAGCGCCAATCCACCTGTCACTCAAGTGACCACGCCCTTAATTATGCAGAACTTTAAGGCTTTATATAATTGCATCATAATATAATTAATCGATGAATTGCAGTTTAAGTCACTTCCGTGTCGGATTCAAGAGAGACCAGGAGGTTGACGCTTGGTGTATATATACAGATATATATACATTACACACACATATGTAAAAAAAAACGTTTATGTTAGATGCTATTAATTGCGGTTAATCGATTTGACAGCTCTAATTTGGATACATTACAGTGATGAGAATATGTGGGTGAAAATGGACATTTTTGTGGCATTCATCCATTATCCCCATTTGATTGTTAAATTTCATATACAGAGACAAGAATATCTTGCTCTAAACATATCCACCCTCTTTTCTGCAGCACCATCAATCTTAGTCACATCATAGTCTATCATTCTCTTAAAGTCTCATACACTCTGGAACAGGCTCTGAGAAACCAGCTGATTAAAGACTGCTGAATGAACCGCATGTTTCCCCACGCGTCCGGGTGCAAGCAAGGTGCATCGAGCCGGCATGGCCCGCAGCAACGGCCTCCTGACCCCAGCTTTCACTGCCTAACGCAGCGTGAATGCTCACCGTAATTAGATGTGGTGTGACAGCGGCTCATTATTCCTGGAATGCCTACAACTGAAGGTGAGCACGCCAGAGGATTGTCATACAGCCGCTGGAAAGCTTCTACTGTGAGAACACGGTCTATCCTTGAAAGATCCAGTAAGATCAGCTTTGATAAATGATGGCTCTATCATGCCCTAGATCGATCTAGTAGAGAGAGAAAAAAACACCTGGATGGAGAAGAACGAAGATTTTCTGGCCATCGCAGCGCTAAAAAGAGGACAAGGGGGAAAAAAACATGCACTCATTTCTTTTCACTGACCCTGTCTCAGAAGCTTCCGGTCCATTTCAGTGAACAGACACACACGCACAGTAAACACAACACACACACGTCATCAGTGCCACAGAGCGCGAGTTTGTGACGACACATCACACTCAAGTGTGTCTGTACGAGACACCAAAATGTTAAAGGTTTAAACTCTGAGCTGTGCTTTCCCAGAAGGCATTTTTGAAGGAGAACATAATGAGATTACAACCAACATATATATAGCAAGATTTCACCTCAATAATACACATCTTCAAGACACAAACACTCATATTGCTAAATTAACCACATACAAAGCTGCTTCTCAAACTGTGTGCAGGCTTAATCGTGGTTTAAAGTCCCCCTGAGGTGAAAATCAAGTATTTAATGTTGTTTATACGTCTGTGTTGTTTTTAATATACAAACCATGTGCAAATTCATAAGTCAACACCATTGCTGAGTATTTTCTCCTTAAAACTGCAGTGAACCAAACACAGTCTTAAAAACGCGGTTTGAAATCGCTGGTGTTTCTGACGCCACAAACTACCTTGTAACCAATCAGGTGAACATGCCGGCGGGCTTTAGCATAGCATTAATAGCAAACTAGCAGGGGAGTCTCAAGAGAAGCTAGGTTATCCCGGTATATTTTTCTGTTGATATGAAAAATTGTGTACATTTAGCAATATATAGGGGGTATATTGTGTATGATTTATATTACGATGTTATGATGAACTATGTGCCTTTCTCAACTGACGTTCAAAGTTGGTCAACGCGTTTCTAAGGATGCTGATTTTTAGAAGGCAGACTGAGATGGCGAACGGCAACGGGAACATGGTTTGTGTAACATTAGCAACACATTATTAGCTGTTTGATAAAGCAAACGTCTAATCATATTAATTACCGTTATGTGTCCGACGTTGTAAAGAGCGATGCCATTGTGCAGCGTTTACTTCAGTAAAGTTGACCGACCGAGTGGATCTCTGAGCTGGTGCAAGAGAATGGAGGCGGGGCCAATTTGCATATTCATGGTTGAAGAATTTTTTTCACAGGAAAAATCTTTAAATTGTTGTAAATTTTGGTGATAAAAGATGAGTTTTGAGGGATAAAATGATTGTCTACAGGGGGACTTTAAAAAAGTACATGATTCTACACAAAAAAAGCATTGCTGACATAACCAAGACCGCATGGCCAGGGAAAATCATGTTAACTAATTACATCCATTCTCCAGAGCATCGTTGTGTAATGTTGTATTGATTGGAATGGTTTACAAATGACTTAGAAATGACTTTTGATTGCATGTGCTACTTTTGATATACTTTTGATTACTGCAAAGTATATGGTGTACCGTTACTGTTTCAAATAGTACATGAAACATTTCAAACAGTGGTATGCCATAGAATTAACTCCATATCACAATTTTGATACAGTACTAGCTTTGATACCTTGTATAAACAGACAAACAAACTGCTGAATGGACCTTGGAACCCTTATACTGTATACAGAAGTATACATTTCTTTACATGTATGCATTTGGCAGACTCTTTTATTCAAAGCAACTTGCATTGCATTTAAGGTATACATTGCATTTGTTGATGCATTCCCTGGGACTCAAACCTATGACCTTGCTGTTGCTAGTGCTAAGCAATACTGATTGAGCTACAGTAATGCTGTAGTATGATAGCATGCGGCCCTGAACACAGCCACTGTCTTCCCGCTACAGACCGAACACGTTGTCAAGAATGTCCACAAGTTCTGTCAGCTCTATACCATGTCATCTCCTGTCTTATCTAGTAACACTGAGGAGAACAACTGGTCCTGTGTTTGAAGTGTTCTGTTATTTTTCCAAGGCTTTTCAATTTTTTTGCCCACTCTTTTTCATTTCTTTTTGATCTGAAGCCCTCGGCTCGTTCAGAGAGGTTTAGTAATTGAATGTTGAACACTTCATGAAAAAAGACTTGACTTCTCACCAAGTTCAGATACTGTGGACGAAGGTGTCAGTCTCGATAATGCATCACTTCTTGTTAACAAACAGAAAGAGAGAGTAATAACATCTGGATATTATTCTTAATAACAGCCGTTCTAAAGCTACGGTCATGATGCTAGTCAGAGTGTTTTTGGTGGTTGCCAGGACGTTGCTATTTGGTTGCAAAGGTGTATTTTTAGATCACTGCTATGCAGTTGCTAGGCTTTAAAGATCAAAACAGCCATCACAATACAAACAACACCAACATTCAATCATATTGAAGAACCTCTCTCAATATGGCAAACTTCCAGTTTAAAATGCTTAAGCGATAAAAATTATATTTAAATATAGATAAAAAAAATATTTGAGTGTAAAATATAGCGCATAAGTCATAATAAACTTAAATGCAAAAACATTCAGTTTATATTTTTTATACATTTTTCAAATATGTCTCTTATGCTCACAGACCCTACATTTATTTGATCAAAAACATAGTTAAAAGTGTAATATTGTGAAATATTATTACAATTTAAAATAACCATTTTCTGTTTTAATATAATCTTAAATGTAATTTATTCCTGTGATGCGTGATTTATGATTTATTCAGTATCATTACTTGTCACATGATCCTTCTGATTTGATTTGCTGCTCAAGAATTATGTTTTATTATTCTCAATGTTGAAAACAGTTGTGCTGCTTATATATTTGTGGAAGCCGATTCTTTGATGAACATTATAAATGTATATCTGCACACATGCTTCCTTCCTCAAGACCATCAAAGACCCAAACTATACACTCCATCAATGTCAGCACACAAACCTTTTTGTACACCCCGTAAGTTGGTAGAAAAAAAGAAAGAAAGAAAGAAAGAAAGAAAGAAAGAAAGAAAGAAAGAAAGAAAGAAAGAAAGAAAGAAAGAAAGAAAGAAAGAAAGAAAGAAAGAAAGAAAGAAAGAAAGAAAGAAGTAAGTCGGTCTGTCACACAACTCTACAATATTAATTACATCAGAGCAGCTTGTGAATAATTAAGAATGCCTATTTAACAGCTCTGAATAATTTATCTCCAGTCAGGGTATGTGTGTTGTGATCGATAAGCACAGAGTTTAACCAATGAATCAGCAAAGGTCTCTATAAGAACTCGGTGGGCTTGTGTATCTATCCACTGCCGAGGCAGTCAATCATAAAGTGTGTGTGTGTGGATGATTTATATATTTGCTGCAACTGTCAAAATTCTAATTTGAAAAACTGTCAATTTATTAAGAAAATGAGTCTTTGAAATGTTTCAGACCAACCATTTTTCATGAGAATATTGTGATATGACAGAAAGTGAGCCAACAATATTCTAGTCCTAACTAACTGAAGCCAGTTCCTTAATGACATCATCATCATCGTCCAGGAAGTGACATCATTTTAGAAGAAATACAACAAGTGCTAGTGTAAGCAATGGATTTGATGAATTCTGTGATGTGGTTGGTTTTTCCTTAAAACACTGAACTGTGATGATATTGCCAGCATTCTGATCTAAGCATGTTCTATATCCCACACGTAAACATATAGCTCATTATATAGTAAATAATTATAGTAAACTTATAGTAAACAGTCATTATTCAGTTGAAATCAGTTTGATAGAAAACCTTTGATAGAAATACTTCACAATTACACCACAAGCACAAACAGAAAGACATACAGCATCAGACAGATCTTGTCTTGTAAAAGCCTGTGAATCATACAGCAATTTCCAGTGTGGACACAAAAACGATATTAGTATTCTATGGAAGTTGTTCTCCGTGAAACATGTTATTGAAGCTACAGCAAAACCCTGCGGCACTTTGTGCTAATGTTCGCTCAGACTTGGTTTGCATGTCCTCTGCAGGAACGGCGTGCTAAAGCGCGCGACCGCTGGCGCTGACAGCTTCCTAAATGGTTTGTGGTTGTGGAATGAGGAGAAAGCTCGCTTTTTCATCATATCTATTACGGTTTATTTAGGAAAGTGTCAAGAGGGATATTGCCGTGTCAAAACAGAACACACACACAGGAGGAATGCTTATAGACAGGCTACAAACCAGATTTACTGGAAAACTGTCACGAATGCAACGTCTCGATTTTAGACGTCCCTCAGGAGAGGCTGACTTTGGAACAGATCCGTTTAAAGAAATCGCGGGGAATGTCAGTGTTCTATTGCATTTGCAAATGAGTGATGCTGATAAAATATTAAGGTATGGTGTGTTAATGTATGTCTAACAACACAACAGTAAGACGAATGTGTCCTGAAACGCTCTTAACAGGTGGTATTGAAAATTAATCTGATATAGCGTTCTGTCTCTAAAGGAATCTTCCTAAATACAGGTTAAGGTTTATGAACAGCACCTGTGGCGTGTTGTCGAAATACCACAGACACTTGTCTGTTTAGACTCATTCTTCAGTTTGTGAAAAAAAAGTTAAGTGGAGTCTGTCCATTACAGAAAACAAGTCAACAATGTCATCACAGCTTTATGTAAGTGGCAGTAGGTCAGATGAAAAAAAAAATAATAATAATAATAATAATAAATATCATGGTTTTCACAGAAATATTAAGCAGCACGTGTGTTTTTTAAGATTGATAATGATAAGAAATTTTTCTTGAGCAGCAAATCAGCATATAGAATGATTTCTGAAGGATCATGTGAAACTGAAGACTGGAGTAATGATGCTGAAAATTCAGTTTTGATCACAGGAATAAATTACATTTTAAAATGAAATCAAACAGAATTCCTTTATCTTATTTGTAAAAATATATTTTACAATATTACTGTCTTTACTGTCTTTTTTATCAAATAAATGCGGCCTTGGTGAGAATAAGACATAAGAATTATAAACTAAAAATATAAACTATACTCATATAAATATAAATAAAATATTTATAAATTATATATATACACTCACCTAAAGGATTATTAGGAACACCATACTAATACTGTGTTTGATCCCCTTTCGCCTTCAGAACTGCCTTAATTCTACATGGCATTGATTCAACAAGGTGCTGAAAGCATTCTTTAGAAATGTTGGCCCATATTGATAGGATAGCATCTTGCAGTTGATGGAGATTTGTTGGATGCACATCCAGGGCACGAAGCTCCCGTTCCACCACATCCCAAAGATGCTCTATTGGTTTGAGATCTGGTGACTGTGGGGGCCATTTTAGTACAGTGAACTCATTGTCATGTTCAAGAAACCAATTTGAAATGATTCGAGCTTTGTGACATGGTGCATTATCCTGCTGGAAGTAGCCATCAGAGGATGAGTACATGGTGGCCATAAAGGGATGGACATGGTCATAAACAATGCTCAGGTAGGCCGTGGCATTTAAACGATGCCCAATTGCCACTAAGGGGCCTAAAGTGTGCCAAGAAAACATCCCCCACACCATTACACCACCACCACCAGCCTGCACAGTGGTAACAAGGCATGATGGATCCATGTTCTCATTCTGTTTACGCCAAATTCTGACTCTACCATCTGAAAGTCTCAACAGAAATCGAGACTCATCAGACCAGGCAACATTTTTCCAGTCTTCAACTGTCCAATTTTGGTGAGCTCTTGCAAATTGTAGCCTCTTTTTCCTTTGTGTAGTGGAGATGAGTGGTCCCCGGTGGGGTCTCTGCTGTTGTAGCCCATCCGCCTCAAGGTTGTGCGTGTTGTGGCTTCACAAATGCTTTGCTGCATACCTCGGTTGTAACGAGTGGTTATTTCAGTCAAAGTTGCTCTTCTATCAGCTTGAGTCAGTCGGCCCATTCTCCTCTGACCTCTAGCATCAACAAGGCATTTTCGCCCACAGGACTGCCGCATACTGGATGTTTTTCCCTTTTCACACCATTCTTTGTAAACCCTAGAAATGGTTGTGTGTGAAAATCCCAGTAACTGAGCAGATTATGAAATACTCAGACCGGCCCGTCTGGCACCAACAACCATGCCACGCTCAAAATTGCTTAAATCACCTTTCTTTCCCATTCTGACATTCAGTTTGGAGTTCAGGAGATTGTCTTGACCAGGACCACACCCCTAAATGCATTGAAGCAACTGCCATGTGATTGGATGATTAGATAATTGCATTAATGAGAAATTGAACATGTGTTCCTCATCCTTTAGGTGAGTGTATATACATATACACATACATACATATAACTGTTGCTTGTGGAAGTTATTTTAAAGATTTATGGTGCAAGTGTTTTTTTATTTATTTACTATACTGAAAATAAAAAGAAAACATGTGAAGTCGTAATATGCTGATTTAAGTTATGACAAAACTACAACTTGTTTATACAACAAATATTTTTGTCTAATTTCAGTCAAATCAACCACATATAAGAGTCTTAACCAGTGGAGCTCTCAGACGCAGTGAGTAGTTCATTAATGCATGAGAAAACATTGACATCCTGAGAATAACTCGCAAATTAACTCAGAGTTGCTCCTATGTACACACTAGTGAGTGTGTGTGTGTGTGTGTGTGTTAGCAGGAAAAGGACAATGTGATTAATCAGACCGGAGTGTGGCTCTAGTCCCAGAGAAACTGATGTATACACACGGTAAAGGACTTAATTCACGAATAAACAGGGTTATAATTCAGAGAGCGGACGAGAGTGAAAGCAAGCCATAAATATGTATTGCATTTGAAGCAATATCATACATGCCAGAGAGAGAATAAAGAAAAAGATAGAGAACGAGAGAGAGAAGAAGGGGGAGGGAACTTCTGAGGAACAGACCCTGCATATATCATCATAGAATGATCAATCATAAAATGTGCCCTTTCAAACACGCACACACACACACACACACACACACACAGTGATATTCCACGTCCGGTCCTGAAGCTATAGGTAGTTGTGTGCTCACAGGAAAGAAAAGTCACAAATGAAATCTCATTTGTTTCTCTTAGAGAGAAATGAGATTAAATGGAGACACTTGTGGAAGATTGCTCTCAGATGTTTCTCCTGAGACAGAGCTTCAATGATCTCCATTGCGTGAGTTTAGAGTCTGCGATCAAAAGTCAGAGATCTCAAAGAGAACTAGAGCTGCACGATTAATCACGATCTCGATTCAAACACTCACACGATCGTAGTCCTAAATAAAAATACCCAACGGTTTTCCTGTGACTATTAAACATTTGACAAAATCAAACCGGAACATTCAGATCTACGTTTGCTTCACAAACAGTCTTTTCAACCACACATCATTATTTCTTTGTTACAAATAAAGAAATGATCACAGAAGTACAGTTTGTAGTTCGGATCATAGACTGTAAAAAAAGATGGACGACGCACCTTCACTCTCTTCCATTGTAGAAAAGTGAAGCCGCCAATGTCCAGTACAATAGTTAGTACAGTTCACTGCAGAACAACTCATTATGTCAGTGTGAAATAAACAGTTATGGAAATATAGAAATTGAAGTTAAAGCTCCAATCTCCTCCCGAATATCCAGAAAAAGGTCCGTTGGTGCCTCAGTGACTACTTCACTCAGAGAAGCTGTCAATCACAGCTGTCAATCATGATGCCACACCCCCATTTTTATAGCATCAAATAACTAACTAAAATCAAACTTATTTTAAATGAAACGAACACTTGAACTTACATAAGCGTGATAAAAACTACTTAAAATGACAGAAACCATCTTTGGAAAAAATGTATTTGTGTAATGTAGTAATTATTATTAAGTGAAATTTGATTGTTTAGTTTGTCTCACGTCCCATTAGATCACGTGGAGAGGGAGTTTATGACCTATACTGCATCCAGACACCTGGGCGATCGAAATGTTTTGGCTTCACTTTTCAGGACTTGTGTCGCAAACTTGCTTCAGATATACAAACACTGCTGTCTACGATAGCGATCGGAATAAACCAAATCACCTTTTGAAAGTGACTTGCCACATCAAATAACGATTGTATCAATGACATCGTTATGCCAGTAGGTGGCGACAAGTGACTCACTCATTCACTCAAGTGAATCATTCATTCAAGAGATTTGTTCAAAAACGCTGATTCATCTTTTTGAAGTTGTGTAAGAGGCAGGTTTATTGTGTTCATTTTTATTTCCTGTCACTGTGCAGGCTCTTTTATTGTATATGACAGTGTAAAAGGCTCAATAACCCTTTTATTTAAAGGCTTAATGTATGTCCCGTAGACCGGTCCATTGCATTACACTTGCAAGCAGTATCAATTATGTCAAAAATGTGATGTGCAGTCAAAGGATACGCTAGCTGTGCTTCGTGGAGTTTTGACGTATTTTATAGACTCAATATTGTTTCTTATTTAAAATGTGGTGAACCACACACACACACACACACACACACCCAACCAAAAACATCTTCCCATGCCCCAGGATTCTCAATTTATCCAAAATCATGCAGTTCTAATATGAACTCTTTTTTTTTTTTTTTTTTACCAAATTCGCACAAGGCCAAATGATCTGAGCTATTCACATTATATTTATAGCTCTATGCTCAGGTCAGCAGCTTTTTTCCTGAAGTATTTTAGGAGAAACATCTCAGATAAATTTGATACTGTATTTAAATAAATCATAACTGAGAACTCTGGACCAAAAGCCTCTGGCAACATCTGAGCAATATCACGTTCATCTATCATACTGCAAATGCTAATCGAGAGACTTTTATTTTGAAGTTTAGGGTGAATTGCCCTAATGTGGGACACTGCCTAATGTGGGACACCTAAGGTTTAGTGTTTGTAGGTCCCCCATAAATGCATGAATGACAGTGAAACTATGGGTTAGACAAAGCTGTGGTGTCATGTGATCAAAATCACATGACCTATCAAATGTCCAATCATATTTGAGGGTGGAGCAATCATCAAAAAGGAGACACCTTGTGTAAAGACCATCCCAAGGTTAATGACATAGAGTTTTAACAAATTTGATGTTAAGGAGTTAAATAGATTTTAAACAAAGCAATCCTGCTACTTTTTAGCCTAATATGCTTATGAAATGTTTGTCCATCAAAACATAGTGTAACTTTATGTGTATAAACTATATATTTTATATTTTTATCAAATTTCCTAGTGTCCCACATTAGGAAATGTGGTTTCCAAATCCGGGACAGTATGATCAGCCTAATGTGGGACAGTACTTCAATGAGTCAAAAATGTGTGGTGGGGCATGTTTTAAACATTTATTTTTAATTTTTTTAATAAAAATATGAATAATGTTTATATTAGACAAATCTTAACTAAAGAAAAAATGTTTCACCCAAGGCATTGATGAAATGGAAACAGGATTTCCATGACCTTTTTTCAGAATCTGTGGTCAGATATTAATAAATATGTAATTCCTAATAAATAAGTCAAAGAAACTCACTTTAAAATAATAAATAGATATTATCCATTGTAATGATTTTATCAGTAAGTTTAAAGAAGGGGTTTCTTCATTATGCTGTTTTGGTAACGAGGAAACAGAAACAATTGTACATTTATTTTTTGTTTGTAATTATACCAAATTATTTTGGTCCAAAGTTTATCTGTTTATTTTTTAGGTGTTTTACAAATGCATCACTATAACTGATATAATGGTCTTGTTTATGGATTGTGATACTGGTTTACTGGAAATGGATAATATAACTAAAGATTTTGTTATTTTACATGTTTCATTCATTCATAACAAAGACAATTACTAACTAAGATTTAAGAGAGAATCTAAAATAAAATAAGATTTTACTATTCTACATGTATCAATGTGATATTTGGTATTTTATCATAGATTTTTCAGTGTCCCACATTGGGGAAACAACTGTCCCACATTAGGGAGCTGCAGATTATTTCAGACAACTTGCAATAAGAGCACTAATATGTCTATAATTTCTCTTATGAATGGGTTATCTGAATTTTCTCTTTTGATGTGATTAGGACACATACTGGGGTTTTTAAAATGGTATTAGGTGTGGATTTAATGTTTTGGTTACACATCGCAATATGTCACAGAAGTCTGAAGTGCAAAAAATTTCCCACATTAGGGCAATTCACCCTATATGAAGTTTACATTACAGTCTTGGATCTTATTGTTTTACTCTAGATACCAATCAATCTTAAAATGTATCAAATCCAGCATTACATTTGAAAAATATCAAAATCTAAAAGAATCCTAAACCATTTTGATATTTATTGTGTAAAAATTATTTATTTAAATTTGTACACACATCAAATCTGTCATTTAAGGGTTTTTAATTTAATTGTGTGTATTTAGGATATATAAATAACTTGCTTTTAAAATCGCCATATCAAGACAAAGAAGTCTGCCATATTACTCAATTTTATTACAGTAAATGGCACTGCGATGGAAATAACTTTCAGAAAAATTACAAGATAAATGTATATAGCCTATTTACACTGCCATCTAGCAGTTTCTGAATTAGGCAAACCTTTGTTCCTAGAGGGTGGCTATCAGTAAATCAGTCAAACATTTTAACATATCAAAATTGACCTTTCCGTTCTTCAAACATATTCCTGGTTTTGTTATGAACGGTTCATTGGCGCACATTTGTCTTTGTAATCGTCACTGAGGCCTCTCTTCAATCTACCATTATATAGAGCACTTTTCACAATCACTTCCCAATAAAATCAAGTCCCATCCAATTCGGTTTCTATCAGAACTATCTATAAAGTAAAATCAAAATATCGACGTAAAATAGGTTGCGAATGGCATTTCCTGTTTACTGACTGGATGAAAAAGAAAAGGGACTGTGGAAGAAGAGTTGGGAAGAGTTAGGTTTGCTATAGCGCCCCTTGTGGCAATGCTGAGATTGCAATGCACACTATGAATTGCGTTCTGATACTTCAGGCCTAACACTCAGGCTCTCACACACACACGTACACTACAGTGAGATGTGGTAATACAGAAGACTATCAGCTTTGCATAAGCAAATTCAATAACCTCCTCTCTACTTTACAGCTACAGAGAGTCTGATGAAAGCAATAACAGCTTTTAGCGGCTCATAAGACTAAATGCACAGAGAGATCATCTGGCTATTCATTACAGAGATTCATTCTGGATTGTGTGTGTGTGTGTGTGTGTGTGTGAGCTGCAATCTCATTACACACATCTAATCTAACTATTACATTCAGCTTCCTTCTCCGAGAGATTTTAAATTAAATCACACTCACGTACACAGAGAGACGCATCTTGCTGAACACATGTAAATTCATGAAACACACAAACACAGACAAACACACACAGACACAGACATGTAGATGTAGTGGGCTGCTCTGAATGCCCTACTGAGATCTGCTCTCTCTCCAGCTGTTTTCTTTTTGTTATACGAAGGTCACATTACTATGGAAGCTTGTTTCCGCCGCAGAATAAAAAATGAAAAAGGTAACTATGACTTTTTATCAAAATAAATTGACTTTTTTCTCACAACTGCGTGATATAAAGTCTTAACTGCGAGTTATAAAGTCAGAATTGCGAGATATAAACTCGCAGTTGCAAGTTATAAAGGCAGAATTGCGTGATATAAAGTCACAATTGTGTTATAAAGTCAGAATTCTGAGATATAAATTAGCAATTGCGTGAAATAAACTCGCAATTCTGACTTTATAACACGCAATTGGGAGATATTAAGTCAGAATTGCATGATATAAAGTCACAATTGCGTGTTTTAAAGTCAGATTGAGAAATAAACTCGCAATTCTGAGAGATAAAAATATAAAAAAAATCATGGAATTATTACATTTTAAAAGGATTTATTCATTTTAAACAAAAAAAGATAATCAATTCCACAACCACAACCATATAATTTCGCCTATTATTATTTAATTGTGTGCATTTAGGATATATACAAATCTAGCTTTCAAATTAGCTAAATGAAAAGTCTTTCATTTTATAAAAAAAAAAAATGTAAAAGTCATTTCCACCACAGAATGATATCAAATATATCAAACATAATACATAAAAAAATGAGATATGCTGGATATGCCACTGTGATGGAAAAGATTATCAGAAAAATTACAAAATTAACAGAATTTATTTATTTGCAATACAGTTCAAAAGTTTTGGGTTGGTAAGATTTATTAAAGTTTTTGAAAGAAGACTCTTATGCTCACCAAGGTTGCATTTACTTGATCATAAAGAAACACTACAATATTGTGATATTATTACAATTTTAAATAATTGTTTCTATTTTAATAAACATAAAAATGTAATTTATTCCCGACCCGTGATCAAAGCTGAATGTTCAGCATCATTACTCCAGTCTTCAGTGTCACATGATCCTTCAGAAATCATTCTAATATGATGATTTGCTGCTCAAGAAACATGTATCATTATTATCAATGTTGGAAACAGTTGCTGCTTAATACTTTTGTGGAAACAGTGATACATCTTTTTCAGGATTCTTTGATAAATAGAAAGTTCAAAAGAGCAGCATTTATTTAAAATATTGTGTAAAATAGTCACTTTTGATCAATTTAATGCATCCTTGCTGAATAAAAGTATTAATTTCTTTCAAAAACTATTCATTTACTGACCCCAAAATTTTAAACGGTAGTGTATTTATTTATGTTTACTATTGGACATTTTTAAAAAGGCTAAAGAGCCACAAATGCCCAGAGTTTACCACTGAACTGAGATCAGTCTATAACCGCCAATCCAGCTCATATCAATTAATGAAATATGTTGACTTTTTCCACGTTTTCATTGATTATGAAGGAAAACTTGCAGACATCTTCAGAATGTATTTAAACACGATAAAATGTGTTAAGCAGAGCAAAGAATATCATTAATTATATCATAATATCATAATTGGAAGCTAAATCAAACTAGCCCAAATACTTCTTTACATCAAATGCTTCTTTGTGAATACATCTTTGTGAATGACCGGCAGAAAACCTGTGAAGTTTTGCAAGCACAGATTCAGTTTGGTCGAGGTAATGGGACTCACTCCTGCTCATCTCAGCACACACACACACACACACACGTTAATATAGAGAAAGACAGACTCTCTGCCATTCAATTCCTCTGTTACTGAAGCACAAGACATTCAACCCTTCCACTGATTGAATCCATCTCTCTTCGGCTACTCTGCCTCTCATTTTAGGGATGTAACGGCTAAGAAACAATGAAACTCTTTTCCGTCATCCCCCATCATACGCTCCTTCATTTTTCTATCCTTCAACTCTATCTTTCTCCATTTCTCAAGTAGTGTGCTGCTCATGTTTTCACTCAAACCATCCTGCAGTGAAATCCACATTTTAGTAACAATAAATGGTCATTTTAGACGATTTTGCAGGAAGTTTTGAGTTCAGAAAGTTTCTCATACTCCTCAACTTTTTCATAATGATCATCTCTTATCTCTAAAGATCAAGGAAAATATGATCCATTCAATGGATGAGTTGTATTACATCTAGAGTGGCCTGTTCTTACAGTTTTTTCAACTGCTTACACACATTTTCAAAACTTTGCCTCTTTTTTTTCAAAACTGTACACACAAATCCATGAATTGCAGACACAAAATGCTAAATGTCTCACATCTCTTTCAAAATGAAGCACCGCATTCAGAAATATCACAAGCACATCTCAAAAGCAAACATTTGTCTTCCGTTGCAAACACCTTTGCCATGATATTATATTCTTGGATATAACATATACACACAGTTTTTTAAAACCTAAAGCTCTTCTTTCATGAGCTCCTATACATTTCTGTACAGGATTGAAAGTAATTGGCAGAGAGATGTTGAAAAATTCACGGTAAACACGAAAGCCAGATTGAACCAAACTATTAATTTTTTTTACTGTAAGCATTTGTGGTTGTGAATACAGTATTACACAGTCTAAAAAAAACTATAACTTGACCTTTGGCCTATTTATTTCTTTTCTAAAGCCATGAGTGTTTGCACATGTGAGGCACTGATGAATTAGTGTGGCATTTTGATAGGTTGTGTTTGAAAAAGGATATCAAGCTGTTCGATTTTTTTGTGTTACATAGATAATTGTGTTTTGGTTTGCAAAAAGTGTTTTATGAAATTGAAAACTGAGTCGAAGGCGAGAATTAGTGTATGGTTTTGCCAATTTGAGTGTCAGGTTTGAGAAATTGTGTGTATTTTGTGCGTGTAAGCAGTTGAAAAAAACTGTAAAATCAGCATCTATTCACTGCCAACTGAAAAGAAGAAGAAAAAAACATGCACACATTTGTACACACCTGGCGAAACAGCACTTTGTTTGCTCATTTATGCAGTTAACACAGAGTACAGAGAGACGTTACTCTGATCACACGTTCATTATTTTTACAGCATGCTGCACAAAGTCTTCTCTATCTTTACCAAAGAGAAAATGCATTAAGCAGAAAATCCAGTGTATGTCTTACAAACTTGAAGCTTTTCAGCTAATTCTCACTAAAGAGTGGATTTGAGCGCAGCTCTCGAGTGCAAACCTGCGTGCCGATGCCCTGCAGTCAGAATGCGGTTTAAAGCCTTTATAGACGAGCCTCACTTAAACTAAAGATTAGGCTTTAAATGCAATTGGGTGTCTCATAAGGGTTTAGAGGAAGTGTTATGAGAAGTAATGCTGAGAGCACTCGCTGTGCGCGCGTGGATGTGCTTGTGTATATTGGAGGAAATGAGAGAGATAGATGAGAAGCATATTGTCTCGTTCAGGCGGCAGTTAGTGGGAATTTATTGTTGGCAGATTGTGTGCGTGTGGATATGAATGTAGTGTTGATGTTTGTGTTCACACACACAGAGTGTGTACGCTACATTGGCCGATTAATCTGGCCATTTTGAGAAAGTAACTGCGCCCGACTGACCAATTTCTAGAAGCGGTTATTCGTTTCCAAAACCTGCAGCCTTGTCAATGGATAATGGATAATATTAGTCATAAGGGATTGTGAATATATCATAAATATTCTATACTTCTCTCAGCTCTACTACATAGTAAGGCTTCGCCAGCACTCAATGCTTCTGTACTTTTGTTTGACTTCCTCTTTTTTGGAAAAGCAATCTAAATGACCTGATAAAAGTCAAACCACTCCAAATATACCTCTATTTTCCTCCCTCACTTCAAGTGCAAGACAGGAGACTAATTAAGAAGTCAAGTGGATTGAAAAAGAGAGCAAAGGGAGAGTTAGTGGTGTCATTCTTTAGAAAGACATGCCATGTTCAGAGTGCTAGAATGGCATACTATTTTTTCTATTTCTGCAGATTACGGTATGTATACAATGCTGCGCGCGCAACCCGACCTTCCACTTACAGTAACAAATGAATCAGTTGATTTTTAACATCTCTTTCTTGACTTCAGAATAGCATACCATAATACTCAAACTACAGTATGTATATTGTGTGCATTATGCCAATGTTTTGCATGCAATTTAAACCCAGATGACCAATATCCCACAATGCAATGCACTCTTCATCTCCCTTATCCAGTTTGGCATAATAAGAAAATGTGGAAGAAAATATGCTTGACAGAAATATTTGGGGTCCAGTACACGTCAGGCTCAAATCAACAGCATTTGTGGAATTTAGTGATTACCACAAAAATTACTTAAAAAAAAAAAAAAGCAAATCTGAGTTACAGTGAGGCACTTACAGTGGAAGTGAATGGAGACAATAATACTCACTGTTTCTATAGTTCAGCAAAAAGACATAAACAATATGTGTGCTACTTTACAATTTTACAACTGTGTTGCCATGACGACAGAACAGTTTTAACTGGTAAATTAATGCAAGTGCTTTTATTAAATTGTTCACATTCCTGCTCTTAAATCCTGTACCAATTAATTTTCAATGCAAGTGCCTCACATTCTAACCTTAATTTGTTTGCCATTTCTCTTTTTTTATAAACAGTATTCCACATGCTGTTGAGTCTGTGTTAAACTTGCATTGAACCCGGAATATTCCCTTTCACTGTCATGAAAATATAGCAGACACGTATGCTTTTAGATTTGACATTCTTTGTCTTCTGGAAAAACTGGCCAAAATAGCAATGACCACAACGATTTCTGTCCAATCAAATGCTCTCTATAATGAGAATGACCCTCCAAAACATCCAAACAGACAAGCAAGTAGGAAATAAAGTTTCATGGTCATAACTAACCTGTTAAACTTCCTATTCATCAAAATATATCACGGTCTCCACTGAACTATTAAGCAGCACGTTTTCAACATCAATGTTAAGAAATGTTTCTTGAGCAGCAAATCGTCATATTAGAATGATTTCTGAAGAATCATGTGACACTGAAGACTGGAGTAATGATGCTGAAAATGTAACATTGCTATCACAGGAACAAATTACACTTTAAAATATATTAAAATACAAAACAGTTATTTAATATCACTTTTATATCACTAATATCACTATTATTACTGGTTTAAATGCATTTCTGATTTAAAAAAAATGCACCCTTGGTAAGCATAAAAGACTTCTTTGAAAAACATTAAAAAATTCTTACTGAATTCAAACTTTTGAATGGTAGTGTAAATGTAAATGTTAACTCCCGTTGATATCTTTTACTTGCCTTAAACAAATCTCAAAGATCTGAGGCCACTAACCTGACAAACCTTGGCAAATCAAGTGACTAGATCTTCCTCAAAGTACTCACTGCATCAACTCTGAACTTTAAAAACACCACTTTGCTCCTGGAAGTTGTGTAAAGCAGTCACTAGTCAGTCAGATGAACAACTCCTAGTGCTTTAGCCATTTTTAAATGCAGTCTGCATCAAACGGTCAGTGAAGGGTCTGTGCACCAAGGTTTGAGGCCGAGACTAAATGAACTAGTGGAAATATACGACAAGCGGCGGGTGGAAAGAGGCAGAGCGTGACATCCACCGATTCATAATTATCAGCCAAAATGATTAGCGCAGATCCGACTTGTGCACATTTCCTCCTCGTTCCTATCTCCGGTGGGTGTAAAAGCGTGAGGTTTTTATCAGATCTCTCAGAACGGAGTTAACGTTCAGAGAGTTTACCGGGATTTACACTGCTGCTTCATCATGAAGAGTTTCTCAGAAGAGACTATCTGTGTCGTGTTTCATCTCTTGAGCCCAAAGCAGGTGCAGAAGCGTGTCACACACAAACACACACACACACACACGGCCACAAGCTTGGCACGCAGGCAGGCATTCATTTTCTCTCTTCATCAAGCGCAAATCACAGCAAACAATGCGTAATCAATGAGCAGGCCTTATTGACAAACGTTTGCTAGATGACATGAGAGAACAAAGAGCTCAAACAGGAGGAGAAAAGAGAGAAACAATCATTCAGCGTAAAAATCAGGCACACCTGCGTTCTCCTCTGAGGACAAACACACACGTGTGCACGTTTGCAAGGCCGTCGCTAACGGGGTGAGATGGGAATGATTTTAAGGGTCCACTGAGGGACCCCACAAATTTTCCAGTAGGATTCAGTGTAGTAGCGCAATGTATTTGTCACCAACAGATTCAGGAAACACGATGAAGATAAAGATCAGGTATAGCGTCTTTAATAATTCACTCAGAAGGTACAAAACAAGATAAACAAATAAAAACCAACCGCTATGCGTAAATGTGACCGGATAATGGGTGAAACAAACACAGCAACTAAAATAGCAAGGCAAACACAGGTAATTAATGACACACAGCTGAACTGAAAACTAATCATATCTGTTACCATGACAACTAGAGAGTGGCAGGAAAACAAACTAAAAGTCCATGATAATGAAACTAAGAATGAATGTCTGTGACACTATTTCTCTCACCACAATAAAAAGAACTCATTCACATTCAGTCTACTACACTGTAAAAAATGATATGATCAATAAGTTATGACAACATGTGTTTTTACAGTGCTTTACAAGTTTTTGTAACTTTTTTTATGTTAAATACAAGATTCAACTCTTTTTCTTCAAAGTCCCCCTGTGGAGAAAATCAAGCTTTTAATGTTGTTTATATATCTATGTGGTGTTTTTAATATGCTTTAAGAAAAACCATGTGTAAATGCGATGTGTAAAACTGCAGTGAACTAAAGACAGCGTTAAAAACGCGGTTTGAAATCGCTGGTGTTTCTGACGTCACAAACTACCTTGAAACCACTCACGTCAACGTGTGATCGTCAACATTTATTGATCTTAGTTAATGTTCATTTCAACATTTACTAATACATTATTGACATCAAAAGTTGTATTTGTCAACTTCAATTAATGTACTGTGAACTAACATGAACAAACTATGAACAGTTTTATTTTTATTAACTAACAAAGATTAATAAATGCCGTAACAAATGTATTGCTCGTTGTTAGTTAAATACTCGTTATTAGTTAATGCATCAACTAATGTTAACAAATGAAACCTTATTGTAAAGTGTTAGCAAAAAAACATTTTCATCAAGAAACAAAGGTGGGATATGACTTCAATTTCACTGGATCATGAAAAGTGGGCACTACATACAATAGTTTTTCAATTGTAGAGAACTCATCCACTCCTAAAACACTTCTGGCAACTGGAATTTAAGTGGCCTTGGTGACATTCTGTCAAAAAGCAAACAAGCTGCGACAGGTAATACACTGATGACATATTACAAACTATGTTTGTGCAATAAATATTATTTTTGAATCAAGCACAATAAGATCAACCATGTGTGAGAAAGGGTCTATAGGGTCCATTTTATTTGGAAACTTTGCAGCATGACTCAACAGCTCGCTCTCAAACTTGTCCTTTTCTATCAAGAGTTAGCATAACCTGACCGTCACAATGAATACATATCTGAGATATCTTGAAAAAAATAGACATAGACTGATTGAATTTTTCATTTCTGGTCCTGAGTGAGGATATGTGTGAGTCACAACATGGAGACCATCTAATCATACTCTTCTGACAGCTGTGTGTGTGCGTGCGTGCGAGTGTGCGTGCGTGCGTGCGTGCGTGCGCTCAAACGCTGAGTGAGGATGACGTGGTCTGTCCTGTATTGAAATCCTATTGACAAAAGTATGTTTTCATGAGATTCACCTATACAATAAACTTAAGTAACTTTAAATCCTCGCTTGCCTGGCTTATGCTACTCCGAGCAATGTCTGAACTTTGTATTTTGAGCACTTCTTGCGTTGTTTTTGCCTCTTCACGATGACTCGCTTGGTTTAGTCCTCAATTGTAAGTCCCTTTGGATAAAAGCGTCTGCTAAATGACTAAATGTAAAATGTAAATGTAAAATGTTAAGTGAAACACACATGAAACATGCATTTGAGTGATCTCACACCCCTACAGCCTCAAATCACACACGCACGCCCCAGTTCTGCTGTGTAGTGATGCTGAAGCATTAATAATGCAGAGCTGTTTGGAGGAGGTGCTGTTTATTTTGCACAGAGAACGAGAGGCAACCCAAAAACAAGCGAGTGAACTGTACGGGAAAAGTTTAGGTAAAGAATCACTGATCGAGGTGAGGAACATGTGAGCTGAAGGCGAGAAACTTCTGAGGAAGAAGCACTGACAGACAACAGCAAGAACAAACAGATTATAGAAGAACGATGTTGCTCTGAAAGACTGAGGGAGACACAGACAGAAAGAGAAAAGGAGAAGCAGTGGGCCGACAACTCTTTCTTCCAGCAAGCAGGAAACACGCTCGAAACCAGGCAAAATCCAGAAGAGTCCTCTGTCAGGCGAAGCAAGAAGCGGTCCCTGTACATGTGTCAGTCATTATGTGGGCCAAGATGAATTTTTCTACTGACAGCCATTCAAACATTGTTGTGCATTCTGAATAAATAACATAGAAGTAAACTGCAAAATAATTATTAAGGATTTATATTCACAAAGCATGAAAAGCAAGCAAAGATGGCAGCAACATCAGGTCACAAGCTTCTGTCTTTTTCTTCAGCAGCTGAGCGAGTGTTTTGGAGATGAACAGCAATGCTAACCGATAGCTTTCCTCAGGTATATCAGAGTCCAGCTGGCCAAAAATATTTTATATGCATATCAACAAAGATCTACAAGGAGAGAGATGTGGGTTAATTAAATGCACATATGATGTCAGAACCTGATATGAGCAGCTAGGATTGATACTGTGGGAAACATGGTAGAGGAAGTATGTTACGGTAATGGAGCCGTACAGGTGAAGTTAATCAAGTCAAGCAAAAATTACATGAAAATAGATCTGACAGACAAATTCGCCACTGCTACTTACTTTAATTTAATTACTCAGGATTTTATCTCGAGTCCCCATGAAGACTCTTAACATTTAATCTTATTATGCATTTATTCTATTAATTAATGTATTTAATCTGCCCTGGCAATGTAAAAACAGCCTTTTCCGAAATATTCTTCAAAATGCAATTTAGATGCACTGCCGTTCTTAAGTTTGGGATCTGTAAGATATTTCAATGTTTTTAAAAGAAGTCTCTTTATGCTCACCAACGCATTTATTTGATCAGAAATACAGTAAAAAGTTCTCTGATGATTTCAACATAAGTGAAAAACTAAAACTGAACTAACAACAGTAACTGAAAAAACTAACTGAAATATAATAATTAGCAAAAATATGTACCTGATCTCGCGTTTTTCAAAGCAAAAATGCTTTCTGTGTGAACCAGCCCTGTAATCAGAAATGGCCAAATAAATATTTCCATCATGTCTAGACCTTATGCAAATAGAGCTGTACCTTAATTCCAGGAAAGATAACCATCTAATATGAAACTTATAATAATCAAGATAGCTACCACACATATTAAACAGGAGACAACGAGCAGAAAATGAAAAAAAAAAAAAAAAAATAGCATGTCTAGCCCATAAATAGACATACATTTGTCAGAGTAGAAGTAAATTAAATGTCTGGTCTGAATAGAACACATGAATATGAGTAGCCTATAACTAAGAGTATATGATATTAAAAGATACAATATAGAAAAATCATAAATGGATAAATACAAGAATAATGTTTGAAAAGGATTCATCACATAAACAACCATAAAAGAATAATCATACACATATATTTTTTTTTTATACACCATGTTTAACAAGATTTCATCTTTCATCGTGCGCTGAATAACACTGACGAAACATCTCTATTCAGTCGTCTGCCGAAGTTACGTTAGCTAATCTAACTTTACTGGCGACATACAATAGCTTGATCAGTCACACATGAAAGTAATCAGACAGTGCGATATTTCAAAACATATACTGTAATTGAGTGTGTATATACCATAAACAGTGACGTTTGAAACTGTTTGAACTCTCCTACTGTTTGAAAAACACGGACCTGTGATTCCGTTTTGCGAATCGCAAATCAAGCAGTGATTGACAGCACTCTAATCCAATGGCGTTGGGCATTCAATCCAATTCATCCAATCATATTCCCGGGGGGGCGATGCCACCCCTCTAGACACGCCCCTGCTTCAAACTCAGAACAGTCATTCACTGCCATTATAAAACTGGGAAGAGCAATTATATTTTTGAAATATATTGTGTTAGTCTAAAAGAAGATAGTCATATAAGATGGCTTGAGGGTGAGTAAATCATGGGACAATTTATATTTGTGGGTATCCCTTTAAGAAAAGTTTTTTGTGAATACAAAATGTTCTTATTTTTTTTCATAAGTTAGAATATAAGAAATTGGCAGTTAAGAAGAATTGTATTCTTGAGAATGTTTCGTCAATCAGGCCCCATGAGAAAATGGATGGCTGAATGGAAAGGCAAGGAATCCTATGAATGACAGACTCTCCAGTTTCTCTTTCTGGAGTTTTCTGATAAAGGGGGATTACAGGACAGTTTCTGACTGACAGACAGCAGCCATATCCATCTCAAACCTGTTTTCTGTCCTCACACCAACTACAGGGTACAGCTATGAGGTGGAGAAGCATTCCTGCTCTATACTAGATTCCCCGAACCAAACTGCCATTTAACATATTTAATAAACTTTGACAGACGTAATACATGATGCCCATGGCCAGGAGAATGCTATTACACCAGTCTTACAAAGAGCACTCTCCATCTATACTCCTGTCTCAGTCCTTTCATGACCTTTCACCAAATCACTTCCTGAACAAATACCTGCCAGTTCCTCACTGCCTGAAAAGGTTTTTTTTTTCCTCAACCACAAAAAAGATTTTCACACCTCAAACACATGTACAAGATGAATGAGAGGAGTTGTGTTGTATTATTGAACACAAGACAAGAGCTAGTCTGGGAGAGAGGCCTTGGTGTAGAGAATTCCAGACATCTGCACTCTCATAAAGAAAGAAAGAAAGAAAGAAAGAAAGAAAGAAAGAAAGAAAGAAAGAAAGAAAGAAAGAAAGAAAGAAAGAAGAAAGAAAGAAAGAAAGAAAGAAAGAAAGAAAGAAAGAAAGAAAGAAAGAAAGAAAGAAAGAAAGAAAGAAAGAAAGAAAGAAAGAAAGAAAGAAAGAACAACACGCTTGAACCCCTAATTAAAGGCACATTTGTATATAGGCTATTGCAGTACAATATATTTAAGTTAAACATGAAAGTTTTCCAATTATTTTTATGCAAACATTTTCATGACTGACCACTACTGACACTTTCGAATACTCGAGTATTAGTGCTGATCCTTAATCGATTCCCCATGTATGCCTTTGTCATCGCAAATGATTTTAAAATGGTTGCATATTTAACCACGATATGAAGCCCTGCACAAGAGTACAAACATTTGACTTTTACCTTGTCACTGGGACAGTAACCTCACAGGTACACGTTTGAACAAGCATTTACATGCTTGTCAAGATGTTGTAATAAAAATGAGTGCAAATGAATGCCACAATGCAATGCAAAAAATAAAATAACATCTTAACAGTCTTAATAATAGGCTTTATTTACTTAAAAATACTAAATATTACTCAAATAAAAAAAAGTAAAAAATAAAACAAAATAAAAGCCCAGGATATAACCCACACAGTCATAAAAAGAAATGATGCAAACATTAGCTGCGTTTAAGGACCCAAATAATCGGATGTAGTCGACTAGCAGCACAGTCGGGATAAATAAGTCAAAACTTTTAACTGCTTTATCAATATAAGCATCATGGCACTAAGTTTCATGCGCTCGTCGTCTCCTAATTAGGACCCGAAATGGATAAATATTAAGTCTGCTTTTTAAAACAAAGAAAAGGAGGATGGTTAGTATGCAACAACAGCAGCAAACTCTGTATATCCGTGCATGTCAAAAGATGAGCAATTTAAAAGCTTGTGACATATAAACACGCACATCAACCTGATCACTTTATTTTCAGATTCATGAAATGAAATCAGGAAATCATTCCGATTGAAACCAACAACAGTAACTGTACTTTAGCCTGACACTGGTAATAATATGCAAACTTAAAGCACTAACATGAATACTTAAGGTACTAATTAGCACCCTTAGGGGGAGATAAGGCACAAAGTTGTACCTTTGAGGTACTGCGCCTGTCAAAGGCTGTTTTTTACACCCCTAAAGTTAGCATTTTTGCAATTTCTTCTGACAGTGCAGAATAGTATGAAATGCCCTTAGTCTTTTTGGATAGTCTTTGATGGTATTTTTCCCCTCTGCCCAGATTCTCATGCATTAGTCAACGCCCGCCAACTGTTCACTAGCGCAAACTCTTTGTCATGTCTGCCTGTGGACACACACACATCACCTTCTGTCCATTCACACTGCACACATTAACACACACTTCAGTGTGTCTAAGTCAACATTCTCTTTGCTGACCTATATTCAGACATAAAGCAGATGAAAATACGCTCGGAGTTGTTTTAAGTGTCATAAGATTTGACTTCAGGGCGGATCTCCATCGATCCCCTTTCCCTGACACGTTCACGCCATCGGCTGCTAGAGCTCAAATAAAACTGCAGTCGCCATAGGGAAAACATACTAACCCACAGGTTAATCGAATTTTAACAGAGTGACAAACACATACACACATCAAAAAATATTTATACAGTGAACAAGCAGAATCAGAGATGGGGAACTGGAGAGAAACAGATGGGAAGAGGAAGATGAAAAGAGTGACAAAGCAGAGAAAAGAGAGACGGTGCATGACAGGCCGAGAGTGAGAGAGTCAGAGAGATAGTCTGATGAGATATAGGAATGAAATCATTCAACTGTGTGGAGAAACAGACTACGTTCAATGAGAAGAATAACTATAGGGAGGGACATAAGCACATTTTTACGCACGATAGAGAGAGATACGTGATAAAGGGGGATTCTTCTGAGAGTTGGAAAGTAGAAACATTTCAACAGAACATTAAAGTCAATTTACAATCATAATCTGTTGTGATTAATCCAAGTCAAACAGAACATTCAATGGGGGGAAAAGAGCGGGCGGGATTTTATTTTCGTCTGAAAAGTAAAGTTGTTAAAGAAAACTTGTATTTTAATAATGTGCACGGATTATTTGCGCACCATAAAGCCCGAAACATTATTTTAGAAATGAAATGCTGTCATTATTTTTTTCCCGTATTTTTTTCAGTATTTTTTTGTTGACAATTCAAAAAAAAAGTGCTTGTATTACTGTACGTTTTTATGGTAATAGAGTAGAAAATTACACTTTTAGATTATTTTAATGTAATGAGAATCGAATCATCATAGCACTAGAGAATAATAGGAATTACAAAAAAAAAGAAAGTCCAGACATTATTTGAACAGTAAATTATGTGCTAAAAACTGTCACAATAAACAAAATGTCACAAATTATCTTAAGAATAATAAATACAAATTTATTTATTTTTATTTACATTTTTTTGCCTTTTATTATGATAGGACAGTTAGTTGACAGGAAGAGAAGTTGAAGAGAGAGAGAGAGGACACCGAGCCGGTACACGAACTCGGGGCGCCCGAAGCGCAACTGCGCTATATGTCAGCGCACTGCCCACGAAAATAATAAAATAATTAAAAATAAAATAATTAAATAAATAAAAATAAAAAATAATAATAATAATTTAAAAAATAATAAAATAAAATAAAATAAAATAAAATACCAAGATGACCTGCACATGTTTTGTAGGATTAATCTAGTAAATGTAAAACATCTTAACATGGATTAAAGTCCTGATCAGAGAGAGTTAACAGCCCCCATAGCATAAAGACATAAAGTGTGGCTGTGGAGTGAGTCTCTCTCACTCTGGGGCTTTGTCGCCCTTAATTAACTGAGCTGGCATTCTCTCTCACACCATAAAGGCGGATCTTACTCGGCTCACAGCTAGGAGGCCTTCACAACAAAATTAAACTTGCCGCACTCGCATGACTAAAAGTAATAAAGACTAAAAAGGTCAGTCAACATTGTCTTACAGTGATTGGGGTAGAAATGTGTGGCATGACATTCATTTTAAAAGTCAGGTGAGACGGTGTGTGCGTGATGAGATAAGAAGATAAGAAGACAGTGTGAGAGAAAGACATCATCCGGTTTCATTCAGCCACAGACTTTTAGAGGACTTAAAGTATTATTAACTTAAAGTCCTATTCATTATTCTTGGTTAAATACAAGCAAATCATTTCAACTCATCCCAAAGTTTACTAAAAAATAATTATTCTGACTTCTCATAGACTAGCAGAGAGCAATATGCAAGTAAAGGCAAATATCCCATTTGAATTCTTTATTGTTGAAGAATATGCAACTAAAACAGAAATATCAGTGTAATACAATGCAGATTACTGAATTCCAGCAAAACGCGATGTCTTCATCCATTTTTAGTGTAGTAAAGACATGATGCCACAAATATGATTACGAGAGAGTGAATCCTTGCAATTCACCACAACACCAACTTGGTATTCACATAGCCAGATTTAATTCCTCAAACAACAAATAACCTCTTTTTTCCATGGCCTAATGTTCTAGAGAGGCTCTAAAATGTTGCCTCGATATGATAAACTGAGAAGTGTTTCTCTCTCAGCGCACGCTTAATTGAGCTCTCACCAAATGACAGTAAGTGCAGTAAATGCGGAGGGTACACCAATATAAAAAGATTCATTATGCAAAGAAGAAATCATTTTTGTCAAGCACCGGGGTGGAAGAGTGTCATCCCAGAGAGAAATTACTGCAAACGCAACCTTGCAGTAAATGGAGAAGATCCGTGAACCACGATTGTCTAAAAAGATCAAAATCATGTGATGCAACAAGACACTCTGATGAATCTTTCTAAAGATTTCTACATTCTTATTATAATCATGAAGTATTTATCCGACTTGATAATGATCTAATTAGACAGTGTGAGTGTGTTTGTGTTCGAATTCCCGCTGGCGATGACCTGTTACCACTATTTTAGTCTGTCATCTTTAAAATCACAGCAGGCGTAGCACATCTCATCAGGCAGTGTTGGGATGTTCGGTGCAATAAATGTGCTGAAAACATGGCTAGCACAAGCTTGTCATGCAGGAAATACCCATCAGGATGTCCTGCAACTACTGGTAAGCAAGACTAACCCAACCGAACACAAATCCTAACCTTAACATTATAAAGTCGCATTTTCTCAGTAAAGTCCTTACCGTAAACTCCTTGCGTTTGCACGTACCGGTGGAGTACTGAAAATAATAAAATCCAGAAAAGCTCCATCTTCAGGTGCGATCCCTCATTACCTGCGGGGAAAACCAGAAGAAAGTGCACAATCACTGAATCATACCATCATCATCATCATCATCATCATCATCAGAGATTAAAGTAGCCTAAAAAAACATTATTCACCAGTTGAAGTATTTTTATCCCTGCATTGTTCCGGTGCATGCATGCATGGGGGTTAAGAAGAGACAATTCATTTGCCAAACCTTGGATTATCTGCAGATTACAGAAACTGTGCTATTGTTTGATGGGATTGAATGCAGCAATCATGGGTTATTTTTGAAATTGGTGGGCGGTTAAGAACGATCAAATACATGACTTATTAAACCTGGCCGGAATTCAGTATCACGTTGGTCAGACGAAGGAAGACATGCACAAGTATCCAAATGCACGCGATTCAGCTTTCTCCTGGAAAGCCAGGCTGTTGGCATATGGAAGCTGGTTTATAGTTCTTCAACCATCTTGTACCACTAATAAATCAAGCTAGCAGCAGGTCATTGCACTTCAGGCTGGTCAAACTGATGTTTTTGGAACATGGTAGCCAGCTAATGGCCATATTAAAATCAATTTTACAACAGAATTGTTGTTAGATGGTTGTTAAGCAAACTTCATGACTGGTTATGATAGGATCACCGACTAAAATAAATGCTTCCATTATTTAGTACTTTTTAGATGTAGCTACATAACACATATTTCACAAAATTACTGAATCTCAACAAAAAATATTTACAGACATCCTTTAAAACAGTTATTAATACACTAAAATACTGCACTATTCACTAAGTATGAGCAAGTAGGCTACAACTTGAGTACACACTGACACAAACGACATACACTACACAACCTAATCTGTAGTAAAACATCTTAAAGATATCTGCGATATCCCAGAAAAAATAAAGTTTTTTTGAATTTAGTATTTTTTTCATGTCATTACATTGTTTAGAGCATAAGAAACTAATTAAAAACTTTTTTTAAGATATTTTATTCATTTGTTATGCTATGTCCATTGTAGTGGACATCAGGACTCATCAGGACATCAGGAAAAAAAAACGTGAAATGACATGTATGGGATTTTTTTCATTCACCCATCAATTTTTAGGTTTCAGGATTTTTTTTAACCAAACTTTGTACGAAATATATAATGGAATGAATTGATATAACATTTTACTTTATGCAATATGTGGGTAAATTGGCCATAAATGGGTAGTCCCGTTCAATACAATGCCTCTAATTTGCATATTAATGTGTTCTTGGGGTCACATGTAATGGAAAAAAGAAGTGTAATAATTGGAGAAATAATTGTCAACATTTTCATAATAATATCTAATAATTATTGATATTTGGATTAGAAACCCCATAACATTTTCCTGAGCTGTTGATATGACAAACACATTGAAAATCATATTTCCATGAGAGTGCTACATTTGATTAATCAGTCATTTTTTAAAGACCATGGAGAAGTTGTTGTCATTGTGAAACCTCAAAAAGCCCTGAACGTGCTCTTTACAGGACATCCAGACTAGGGTGTCAGAGAAATTCACTCAAATATAATGT
Organism: Tiaroga cobitis; assembly: GCA_030578255.1. NCBI lineage: Eukaryota > Metazoa > Chordata > Actinopteri > Cypriniformes > Leuciscidae > Tiaroga > Tiaroga cobitis. The sequence continues at coordinate 40,775,175 of CM060603.1, forward strand.
CCACTATAGTGGACAAAAGTCTATTCCTGGGTCCCAGGAGGATATCCCAGATGATTAAAGCAGGGCTACTGCTGTTTTGTCCATCTACAGTCCCATACTTATCCTAAAAGGAACACCCCCCCCCCCCCCACACACACACACACACACACACAAACACACGCTTCACAAGCATCTATGAACTACTAACTTGTAAGTCTTGCATGTGTGGTCATTAACGTGCTTTTAAAATAATGTTCTTGTAATGTTCCCCCCCCCCCCCCCCCAAACATCTGTTTTCTTTTCAAGCCAGCCAAGGCTTATGAGGAAAGGTCAAACACCAAGATGTCGGAGCTTTTCCGGTAGGACTAAACCTGAGACAGTGAAATCACTCTGGAATAAAGCGCCAGCTCAATGACAGATTAATACAATAATTAAAGCTACAGCAAAGGAGTCTGGGACAAGGCAACTGTGAGATTCATGGCAGGATTTCTCCACAGTCTGAAGTTTAAATTCATGAACACTCGGTCATGGCCCATTTGAAATACATCTGAACAGGTTGCGTTTCATTGCAGCGTGCAGGATTATAGGGATAGTTCACTCAAAAATGTCATCATTTACCCAACCTCATGTTGTCCCAAACCTGTATGAGTCTTGAACACAAGAAGATATTTTGAGGAATGTTGGTAACCAGACAGTTGATGGACCCCATTGACTTCCATAGAAGGAAATGATATAACACCAGTTTTATCATCTGGTTCCCCATTAAGTTTCGTTTCAATTACAAAGTATAAATGGTTAAGCTCTTGTGAATTTAACTGATCTTCTATCGCCCAATAATCCATCATGCTCTTTAATATCACAAAACTCAGGGCTTCTGGCAGTACAGGATATCTAAGTAAAGGAGGGAGAGCGTTTTCACATTTGGCTTCAAAACTCTAGAATAGCCTTCCTGATAATGTCCGGGGCTCAGAGTCACTCTCCCAGTTAAAATCTAGATTAAAGACGCATCTCTTTAGCCAAGCATACACATAATGCATCTCATGCAACCTTGTACTCCAGTTATATCAGACCAAATGCACATCTTAGCTTAATATTATGAACAGCAGCTACGCTAATTATTTTCCATTTGCTTTTCTGTTTTATCTCTCGGGATTTTCTCAGTTCCAGTTTGGATCCAGCGTCTTACGAAGACTTCAGATGACCAACACCTGAATAGATGACTCCAACTCCTGCGAGGACTTCAGATGAAGGAAGCTCTGAATACACAAGCACCAATGCTACATTTTCTATATATCCTAAGCATTTGTTAACAACTTGTATGCATTACTTCAATGAGCTCATTGTTTTTGCCTTAAATTAATACATTGTTTAAATACATTATTAACTAACTGCGTGATTTGTATAAATACACTGTAAAAAACCCAACTTGAAAAAGGTTCAAATGACTGGTTTTGTTGTGCTGGCTCAGCAAAATGCTATGAAAAAGTCAGTATAACTATATTTAATACATTTATTCAACCTAAACCAAGTTTCTTTCCATAAACTTAAAAAGTTCAATTTTGTGAACAAGATTTTGCAAGTTCATCCAAAAAACTTTTGCCAACTTATTAAGTTAAGTTAGTAACTGCCCTCCCACTAGCAAATACTGATACAAACACCATTTGTATGTGACATTGAAGAAACATGGTTGTTTAGTTATTTTTCAAAAAACTTAATTGAGCCTAATGTATAGCTGTAAAATTACATTATTTTAAAATAATAATATTGTTAATATGATAGATAGATAGATAGATAGATAGATAGATAGATAGATAGATAGATAGATAGATAGATAGATAGATAGATAGATAGATAGATAGATAGATAGATAAACACACATACATTTTATGGACTTTGAGTCTGGAAATAAAGTTGAATTGAATAATAGTATTATTATCAATTAAATAATGCCCACTGTATAAATAATAATATACAGATAATGTACAATAATAATGTATTATTAGTATTATTATTAGTAGTAGTAATAGCAGCAGCAGTAGTAGTAGTATATTGTGCACAGCAGTATATTATGAACTCTGGAAATGATGCTGCCTTCACGTGGTATTGGAATTCTAATAAATATTAGTTTCTTCATCAAAAAAAGAAAAAAAAAAAAAAGAAAAAAAGAAATAATAAAAAGGAAATTAAGTTAAAATTGACCTCAAGTCAAAATCACGATTTCAAAAGCTGGAGGAAATTTAAGATGGCACGTGAAGCACGTTAGCGCGTTAATTTGGCGGAGGAAGACTTTTACTGTGAAGTTCGTTAGTGGGCGCCAATGCTCTCATCTCACTAGTTTGCGTTTTACAGACAGAATATAACACAATTAGCCTAGCAAAGAGTTATTTTTTTATTTTATTGAAATGTTACATTTAAATAAAAAATACATTTAAAAAGAATTAGCAGCATGTTTTGTTTTCCGATAAACGTTATTTTTTTTCTCTCGTGCCAAACCACGCCCCCAATACGTGACCTTTGCTCAAGCTTGCTGTGACTCAACGTCAACGTTCACTTTTTAATGCGGGAGAAACAACTTGAGAAGACAAGGCGTGTTCATCAAGTGGCCGAAGAAAAATCTTTACAGATTTTACAGAAAATCTAGAGGCAGCACGTGGGCGATAATAATCCAGACAGAGGAATATATGGTGAGTGCTTTTATTTGTTTTTTGTTGTACTTTACTTCTGAATTAGTTGATATTTGTTAATTTGGAAAAATATAAACACCACTAACTTTAACATCGTAAGTTATCAACATTACTGAATGTTTAAATCTATCAAGCTTTTATTTTTCATTATTTTAACGTGACGTGAAATATTTAAGTTTTTATCTTTTGTTGCGATGGCTTTTGCTGCATAGTAACGTTAACATTTTTGAAGTCGCACACATTCTTGACTTTAACATATTACATTGCTCTCCATCTGCTAATAATACTAAAGGGCAACTGAGAATTCTGATTAATTGCTCCAACAGTATATATTGATTAATAAAGTTCTGAAGAGATAATGATTTTTGAAAAATCTCTGTGCAGCAGTTGTCATACGCTAAAAAAATAAAAAGCATAGGTAACGTTATACACTGCAACAAAAGCTTTTCTTATTTAGTATTTGTGTCTTGTTTCCAGTCCAAATATCTAAAAAGTCTCAAATCAAGATGCATTTACTAGATGAGTAACGTTAGGCTAAAAGCCATAAGATATTATGTCTTGTTTTCAGGAAAAAAAAAAAAAAAAAATCGAATTTTTGCTTAAAAAAAGCAAAATTGGATGCCAATGGAATAGGAAATAGGTTTTTGTTTGAATTAAAATTTATTTTTCTTATTGGATAATTTTGCTTTTTTTAAGCAAAAACTCACTTATTTTTGCTTTCTACTTTTATTCTACTAGTATTTTACTCATCTAGTAAATGCATCTTGATTTAAGACTTTATAGATATTTGGACTGGAAACAAGACACAAATACTAATTAAGAAAAGCTTTTTTTGCAGTGTAAATTCATTGTTATTTCATTGTTCATTCATTAATTTGCCTTTCATGAAACTGATCATTCACGTTTGTCTTTTCTTGTTTTTTCTTAAACAGATCTACCTTGAGAGGAAACTTCATGCAGTGTAGATACTGTAAATACAGTTGTGCAAGTCAAAATCTGCTGCTGAGACACTGCAGGCTAAAGCACTGGCGCCCAGGCCGACGTGAACCATTGTTGTGCCTGTACCCTGAGTGTGTCTGCTCTTTCAAAACACCAGGTGCGTTGAAAACACATTTATATAGGGTCCACACAAATTCTGATAAAACAACGGTGCAAGCTACATTTAAATGTGACCTATGTGATTATCACAATGTTTGTACTGAAAAAGACTTTATCAGACATCTGGGGACACATCTGAAAAGGAATGAGACCATCCAATGCCCATTTTTGCACTGTAATGTCAAAACTAATGTCTACGCAACATTTCATAGCCACAGGTCCAAACATCACCAAAAATGCAAAATAAGTGATTATAGGTCATCGGTTGTAACTGTCAATCGCACAGACTCTGATAATTGGTTAGATTCTGCTTCAGAATGCTTTGAGGATACATCGCATGACAAAGACATACATGTGGAAGCTGCTGATGTTGAAGATATTGACAAAATTCTTGAGAATAAGTTAGCTTCTTTGTTCCTTTGTATGCAGACAGAACTAGGTGTATCTAGAAGTGCTACACATCACATTTTTCAAAGTCTGAATGAAATACTATACCTGTCTAAACCATCCACAGAAAAGGTGATTACAGATATTTTATGCCACCACAACTGTGAAGCTGACCAATCTTTGATCAAAGAAATCACTGAAGCTGTTCATAGAACAAATCCTCTTTATGCTACCACTAATAAAGGAACATTATCAACTGATCATAAACGAAAAGTATATTACAATCAAAACTTTGATGTTGTTGAACCAGTTGAGTTTGTATTCAGTAGGCAAAAAAATAAATCATTTGTTTATGTTCCTATTCTTGAAGTTTTGAAAAAGTTTCTAGGCCATAGTGAGACAGTGCAAAAGACTTTTTCTAATCCAACCACAAATGGCTTCTATGCATCTTGTTTTGATGGCCAGCATTTCAAAGAGCATCCTCTGCTTTGTGATGAGAATGTAGCTATTGCACTTGGTCTATATATTGATGACTTTGAAGTCGCCAATCCTTTGGGAACGTCACGTAAAAAGCACAAGATTACAGCAGTCTACTGGGTGATCTTGAACTGGCCCTCCCAATTCAGAGCAAATTTGCACGCTATTCAACTTGCCTTGTTGGGGAAGAGTACTGATGTAAGAGAATTTGGCTATGACATGTTTTTTGAGCCATTAATGAAGGATGTGCAGACACTGGAAAGAGAGGGTTTGTTTGTAGATCACTTGGGGGAAAATATAAAAGGAACTGTCGTCACTGTCTCTGCAGACAATCTAGGGGCACATGGCCTTGCAGGATTTCAGGAGAGTTTTCGTGTTGAGAAGTTCTGTAGGTTTTGCCTCGCTTCTTTCCAGGACATACAGACCACTGATGTAAGCAAGGGACTTTTTCCCTTACGAAGTGTAGAACAACACAACCAATTTATTGAGGAGCTGAAAGCAACCCCAACTCTGACAAATGTACAAGGCGTAAAAGGAGAATGTGTCTTACAAACTCATCTTGCCTTCTTTCACCCAGTAACTGGATTTCCTCCAGATGCATTGCACGATTTGTTTGAAGGAATTGTGCCATACGAGTTGTCTTTGTGTCTCCAGAAGCTAATAGCTGATAAGTTCTTTACCCTTGACCAGTTGAACAGTGTAATTCAGTCTTTCCCTTACTGTTTCTCTGACAAGGTGAACCGCCCCCAAAAAATGCCCAAAACTTTCTTCTCCAAAAAAACCATTGGTGGAAATGGACACGAAAATTGGACACTCATTAGGCTCATACCACTCATGATTGGCAAAATTATTCCAGACACTGAGAAGGCATGGCAACTGTTGATGGATCTTAAAGATATAGTGGAGCTTGTTGTTTCACCCAAGTTTTCAGAGGACAGTCTTTGCTACCTGGAGACTAAAATATCTGACCATCGCAACCTTTTTAAAGAAGTGTTTCCAAATGAAAAATTGAAACCAAAACACCATTTTCTGGAACACTACCCAAGCCTCATACGCCATTTTGGTCCTTGTGTGGAGTTATGGACAATGCGCTTTGAGGCAAAACACAGTTTCTTCAAGCGTGTTGTCCATAAGATGCACAATTTCAAAAACATATTGCAGACATTGTCCACCCAGCACCAACTTATGGTTGCACATGTGATGCAGTCTCCCAGCTTTTTCAAACAATCCATTCATGTTGACAAAGTAAAAGTTGTGAAGGTGTCCTCTCTGGAAAGAAGGGTGAAAACAGCGGTTCAAAAAAAACATGCTCACCTTAACACTGTATCTCTTGCATCAAACACTGAATTGCATGGGACCTCATACTCCAAAGGTATGATGGTGTCTGTTGGACACTGTGGCGGCCTGCCAGAATTTGCAAAGATCCATTGCATTTTGTTAGTTGACAGTGAGGCTTCTTTTGTGCTGGAGAGATATTCTTCTTGGTATGTTGAACATGTTCGTGCCTTTAAGGTAGAAGAACTTTCATACGAAGATCTGTTTGTTGCTGAGCTGAAGGATTTAAATGACTTCTACCCACTTGCAGCCTACAGTATCGGGGGAAATCTCATGGTGTCGCCTAAACGTTTTTTGTTACATTAAAGTTTGCATTTTTCAGATTGGGATTGCAAGCAGCATTAACATGAGTACACAGTTTTGCAAGAGAATGTTAATCACTAAATCGTATATTTTGTTTCAGAAAACCACAATGTTGCTGCGAGTGATCGTGAATCCAGAGTGCATAAAAAAGCTGACACTCCCCAAAGTGCCATCATCAGTAGATGAGCTCAAAGAAATTCTTTGTGACAAACTGAAAATTGATCAAAACTTTGTGATCCAGTATGAGGATCCCGATTTTGGTGGTCAGCTTTGCAATTTAAGTAACATAGAAGACCTTCCATCTGAAAAGGTCACACTGAAGATTATTTGGGAAATGTTCAAAACTGCATCAGTAGCAGAATCCCCAAGAAATGAAAGAACAGGGTCTGAAACTGATTTTACCCTAGACACAGCAAGCATCTCATCCAATCTGTCCAGTCCATCTTCTTCCACAGTCAGGGATGAGCGTTGGCCACGTATTTTCCTAATCCCAAATTTTTCCTATGATGTAGAGTTTAGACTGAGAAAAGCTAATGAAGTCTATGAAAAACAAAACACTACCATGGATGTTACACGAGACATCAAGATAGAAATACTGGAGAAGTTGGCAGAAACAATGTACTCCTTTAAAGCTTACCCAAGTGATTCTGAAATTGAGCAGGTGGCACTTGCGTTAGTTTCCAGACATCCATGTCTAAGGGAACTTGGCTGTGACACAGGATGCAAAGGCTGGAAGATGAGCTTAAAATTTAAAATGGGGAATTACAGACAAAAATTACGCAATGCTGGATGTAGTGAGCTTGATAATAAAAGAGATGATGGTTCAAGAGTACCCCAGAAGAAACCAAGAAGATCAGAAATCAACTTCCTTCCAGACAATCCTGTTGGTTTAGATGATGCTGCATTGGAACATGAAAGGGAACAGCTTGAACTTGAAGCAAAGAAAAAGAACATGGACATGACAAAACTGAACGACAAAATGGAAACTACATTCCCTCTCAGGAGAAAAGAAATAGTCAATGAGCAACCCATGGTCTCTGTCATCAAAGAAAGATGGCCTGGCCTCTTTTTGGAGGAGCAAGTAAGTTACAATTTGTCTGTACATCATATTGTCCTGATTGTATATAGATTTTATTGTTCACAGATCTTTTTCCTTTAATTTCCTCAGGTTTGTACAGAGTTCCAAAGGATCACTTGTGTGAACCTTAAAACGGCTTTCATGACAGCTCTTAACAAATATAGCAACGCCCTCATCAAAATGTATCGGGCAAAGAGTAAAGACCTTGGAGGTGACATGAAAATGATCCTGGACCATTTTGATGAGCAGGTATGATTTCTATACTTATGCTTATTTTAAAATTAGGAGTTATATCTTTATGTTGTGAGAATTACTTAATCTTTTTGAGAAGCCAAAAATTATATATATATATTAGTGCTGGGCAACGATTAAAATTTTTAATCGCGATTAATCGCATGATTTTCTTGCGATTAATCGCGATTAATCGCATTGTTACGCGCAAACTTTAATAATGAATTCTAAAGTAGTGTATTACTCACTTTTGATTTAAATGTACTGCTATATACACAAAAGTGTACTAACATGTGGTTTGCAAAAACTTTAAACAAATAAGGTGCTTTATACCAGCAGTATTCCCTTTACACAGCAATGAAATATTTATTGTAAATCTCAACCTAAACATTAATGTAATCAAATCAAAAATTAAAACAAAGCTATTTGCCACTGCCAGGGCATTACCTTTTATCTAGCTTGTTAAAACGAGTCCAGTTATCTTGTTTTTTTTTCTTAACATGTATCAACAGGTGTCTTTTAGCAGCAGAAACAGTCTATGTAGTCAGATGTCATGAGATATAAGTCGACCAACGTTACTTCTCTGATAGTAGCTTAGGTTTGGTCATGCCATGGTTTCCCACGTACACTAAGATTGCATTAAACAGAGATAAAGCAAAATTTATACTTCTGCGTCGAACTTACGTCGTACCCTGACTTGCACCTCTCCAAAAATGTAACAACGCGTCAATTCTACGCGTACCGCAAGCGCTGTGATTGCTAGAACCGCTCCACGGGTTTCACATGCTCCCTCTGCATGTGTAATTGCGCGTCAACGCGGACAACGACGCAGAAGTAAAATCAACCAACGTAGTGTATAGCGACACTACGAACAATACAATACACTACGAACGACACAGAAGTATAAATCAGCCTTTTAGAGTGAGGTGAATTGGTCGAGCACAAGGTGCAGCGACAAGCGGGTGCGTTCTGTGAAACTGTTGCGGTCATGCTCGCCTCACGCGCTCGCCTCACGCACGCGCCCGCCCGTTGCCGAAGTTGAATTGTCTAAAAGGACTTTGATTGTCTATAACTTTTTGTACACGACGCGCAGTACAAATCATTGGAAGAGAGACTGATCCTCGGCTCGCTGTTTGTGAGTTTCCAATATTTAAAAGTTATCAGGACATCAACAGAAGGGAATTCACATTGCAGAGCATCCCCGCTAAACTAAACGCAGGCACATCAGGTAAAGTTATGTATAATTTTAATTTAAGTTAAAAAGGCTACAGCTGCGTAGCGCACAGAAGCCGTTGCCATGGTTACTATCCATAGAGCGCCTGTCATTCACTCGCGGAGCGCTGTCTCCCTTTCTGTTCACCTGAGAGAACCTGCCAAAGCCTCTCCACTGCTGGTTTGGGTGGGTTATTTGCTGGCTGACCAACATCCCACCCCTCCTGTGATCATGGTTTGACTGTAGGCCTATGTCCTATTCAGAGCCAGTGTGCAACGGACTTTTAAAATAAAAAAATAAAAAAAACTGCGTTAACGTGCGATAAAAAAATTGTCGGCATTAATTAATAAATGCGTTAACGCGATAATAACGCGTTAACTTGCCCAGCCGTAATATATATATATATATATATATACATACATCTCTTCAGTTACTCAAAAAGATTAAATAATCGTCACAAAACTGTCACAATTATTATAATGATATAAAGATATAACCACTAATTTCAAAAGATTGTGGAAGTATAGATTACATTTTTGTTGTCAGTTTTTGTAGATTATTTTGCCCTGAGCCCCCTTCATTTCTGACCCTTTGCCCATCCCTAATACATTTTCAGTGACACTCTTTTTTAAGTCTCTTTAAACTATCTTTAAGGATTCGTGCAGAAGTAAATCATAATTAAAATAATTTATCTCCCTATAGACAACCGATATCTTATCACACAGACACGCTACAGCTTTACGGGGACTCCCCTTGTACCTCAGGGAGCGTGATGCAATTTCAAAGACTTGTCTGGTAAGTTTTTAGCTTTTTTTCATGTCATATTTTCATTTAAAACTGCTATTTTATGTGGTTCTATTTAATAAAGGTGCTGACAGTTTCCATGTGGCCTGTTTTCATCAAGTATTTACATCAGGTTAACACATACTGTGCCTGTGGCAAGCAGTACGAGGCTGAGAGCCGTGAGAACGGTGCAAGGCCGGTGACTTGGTTGATAAGGAGATTCACCTGCATGCAGCACCGGTTTCGAGTGTCTCACAAAAGAGCTTTGGATTGATAAAAGGAGGAGCGACGACAGTGAAGGATGAGAGAGGACCAGGCTTAGACTATTTACGTTATGTTTTGTTTATGTTTAAAAGGCAGTCCTCTGTGAGAGACTCATCAAGAAACGCATAAATAAAACATAACATAAATAATCCAGGCCTGGTCTTCACTCGTCTTGCACTGTTCTTGCTCTTCCTTTTATTCATCCGGACCTCCTTTTGTGAGTAACGAGGCAGGTGAGCTTGTTCACATGGCTCTTATCCTTGTCCTGCTTGTCACAGTGCCATGTTTTGTTTGCAAGAGTTTGACCTTTGATTTTTTGATTTGTACATATGCACAACCATTTTTTAATGAAATTTATATCATTCTTAGGACACTGATTTGAAGGAAACCTACACAAGAGGTGTGAAATTGTGCATCCTTGAAGTCATGGAGGACGATATCTCACAGACAACAAAGACATGTCTAAACTTCGGCATCATTCTTGAGGAAACCGTCGTCATGGAGGACCTACCTGACTTTCCTACTGCTTTCATGGTACTCTTTGGACTTCTCTATGCGCTGAACATTGAGTATTCAAAAGGACTAAAATACACATTTGAGGCAGTGCAGAACATCTTTGTGGGATTGGGAGAAAAGTGCACCAACAGAGTTCAGTCCCTAAAGAATAAGCTACTTGCTGTTTAGGGAGTTTAAGATGATTTTACCGTTGGTGGGTACCTTTGGCATAATGATGTTGTTTGTTAGGAGGTTAATGTATATTGTTTAGTGAAATTTGAATTTTAAAGACTTAGCCTTGAATTCTCTAAAATGTTTACATTTGCTTCTGTTCAGCCACATTTCATATTCAGTGTTAGTGCTTTGTAATACTGTTTTATTGCTGTATTGCAGTATTTCAATTTTCATTGTTGAATCGATACTCATTAGTGTTTTGCAATACTGTTTTAACAGCAGTGTTTAACTTGCAGAATTGCAGTATTTAAATTTTCATTGTTGAATCGCTTTGGCTTAAATATTTTGAATGTTTAAGACTTGTACTGGGTTGAATTCTCTAAAAAGCCCAAATGCTTATTCGTTTACTTGATATTTGTTGATTCAGGTGATATTTAAATGTTTAATGTTTAATAGAAACATTTCTTTGTAGATGGATGGAAAGTCCATTGCTTTGTAGATGGATGGTCTTTTAAATTTGGAAAGATTGTGTTCCTCATGTGCATTGGCATTGTTTTTGTAAAACTGTTTTACTGTGATGCAGTATTGTATTATTTCAATTTGCAGTGTTGCAAATTACACTTACAGTTACAGTTTTATAACAGTTTGTAAGTGTACTTGTTGCCTCCAACAAGAATAAATGTTTTGTTAACATTGACTCACTGTTTTCAGTTTTTGACTTAAGCAATGTTATTTTAGTTTCCAGTCGTAACATATTATTACTTAGTACCAATTTCCAAAAGGATTTTTTTGTTCACTCAACTTCAGACATTGAGTTCTACAGACCAAAAATGTTGAATTGGCTCAACTTAAAAAGTTTTGTTAAAAAATAGTTGCACCTCTCCACAAAACTAACAATCTTAAGTTAACACAATTAAATATTTTTTGTGTGAGTGACAACTTAATTTCAGTTAGTATAACTATTATTTACAAAAGTTGAGTCAACAAAAAAAAACTGAAGGAAATTAGTACTAAGATTTTTTTTGTTGTACTGGCTTACAATTTTTTACAGTGTACATTTCTGAAAACAGATCACTCTAAATTGTAATGTAGACATGAATTTTCTGTAAAGCTGCTTTGAAACGGTATCTATTGTGAAAAGCGCTATAGAAATAAATGTGTATTGAATTTAAATAAAATAAAAAATACTATGGAAATCACTGGGGTCCATCGATTGTCTGTTACTGACATTCTTCAAAATATCTTCTTTTGTGTTCAACAGAAGAAAGAAACTCATACAGGTTTGGAACAACATGAGGGTGAGTAAATGAACATTTTCATTTTCGGATGAACTATCCCTTTAAAATCTCACACACAAACACACACACACACACACACATATTAGTAAGAAAAGAAAAAAAGTTATCTCTTGTCTTTAGTACGCACTATAAAAAGTGAGGATGTGCAGCTACTTCCTAATTCCTAAAATGTTCAAATGACTTTCATTGGTGTAACTTGTGTTTTTTTTTTTATTTGAATAAAATGTTAATTTTGATGTTACCACATAAAGTGCAGTTTAGAATACCTCTCAAAACATTTCTACTGTAGCCTATGCATAATCGGGTGTGGACATTGAGCGTTCACGAGCACGCACATTTAGACAGTTTCAAGCACTCTTTTAAGAATAAGATATAAAGTACCGCTTACCTTTCTCTGTGCGTGTTCAGCCTGTAGATCAATTCCTTTCGAAATAATTCCCTTAGAAAAGAACGACTTTCTTTCAGCAGACTAGCACTGGAGTTCCAGGTGTTTAGTTTGTTGCGTGTTCAGCAGGAGCCCAACGATGTCTCTCCGTCCAGAAAATAAAGACAAAATTCCAACACATTCTTTCCAGGCAACTTAAACTGATGTGAAACTCTGGAAGCCAGCGCGCATCCACACACCCGAGGGCGTCTTCGTGGAAAGCAGCAGTCCGACACGATCTCTCAGAGTGCCTGACTGAAACTCTTGTCCTGTGATGTTCTCCTATCAGATGTGTGCTCCTCGATGGCTCTCTCAAGAGTGAGGCGGATGGAGAGGTTGCGCGTCAGTGTGGAGATGCGCGCACAGATCTCTGAGTGATGCGCGTCTGGTATCTGAACTGGCTTCTGGAGAGTCTCTGGGTGAAGCTTGTCCAGCTCTGGTCTCGGTAATGAGTGGGTTTATCAGGAGGGACCGGGATCTAAACTGTATAAACTCTCGGCTTTTTCCAATAGTATTTTGGTGGAATCTCCAGCCAATTAAAGCTGCGCAGATGCGAACGGAGGACTCGCCCCGGATCCCGGAGGACCAATTAAATAAGAAAGAGGGAGGAAAAAAATCACAATGTCTCTGCCACCCCTCCTCTTTATTCCCCTCTATCCTCCTCCCGCTTTCTACTCCATCTCCCCTTCCATCAGTTTCTCCGTGTCTGTCGTCACTGATCGTGCGGACACTTTTTGAACTGTAGCGCGCTGCCCCCGGTGACCGATAGGTGGCGTGTTTGAGCTAATTATAATTCCAGAGAGCGCTCACCATCACCCTTGCCCTTATTCATGATGAAAAAACAAATCGTGCGTTAGGTCATGAATCGAAAGCCCAAGTAACACATCTATATTATTTCAAGACATCGCATGCATGGTTTTGTCTTTTGATTTTGTTTAGATGCTATTCTCACTAAAACATGTCTAGGTCATTTATTTGATGGGATAATAGAATATATATACGAAAATAATTATTGTTGAATGCGTCTTGTACTACAAGGCCTAAATTGAATTTATTTGGGTTTTTTGTGTATGTATTTGTGTATATATATATGTATACATACACATGCATATGGGTGTGTATATGTAGGCCACACACACACACACAATCACACACCTTATATACTGTATATATATATAGCCTATATAAAATGTGTGTGTATTCCTTTCTTTTCTGTTGATTAACGGTATGTGAATGTTTGTGAATATTCATGCCATAAGTATGTGTTGTTATATCATGTTGTCTTGTCATGTAATCTAAAAAGCAATAAACATTTTTTTAAAGATGTCTTGGACGCATTTCATCCCAGTATCAAACGTAAAAATAGAATTATAAATACAATATTTATAAATATATTTTAGATAAAAGTTGCCCTTCAAAACATTATCATTTTATAAATTATTTCATGGCATTTTTTTTTTCTTACTTAACTACCATTATGCTTTATTTAAATCATAATAAATTAAAGATGGTAAAATAACATGACCATAATTTATAAATGCTTTACAATTAAAATTATGTATTTATTTACTTATTTGCAGAATTTCAGGGTCAAACATGCATAATTGTCATGAAAATAGTGCCACAGAGCGACATAATTTACTCTCCCTCATATTATACAAACATGCATGAGTTTCTTTCTTCTGTTGAACACAAAAGAAGATATTTTGAAGATTGTTGGTAATTTCCCGTATAAAGCTTAATTATATTGCATGCATTTTTTAGTATGAAGCGTCTGGATATTTTAAAACAGAGATTTAGAGTAAAAAAGAGTGCTTATATATCAACTCACATTTCTGATCTCATGTAATATCAAATGGTGTAACTGTGAGCAGATAAACAGATCCTCCTTAGAATGGAGAATGTGCGCAGCATGAACACACATCATCATCAAACACCGTAACCGTGGAATAATTTGCACCACTGACTGACTGAGCAAACATGTTTTGACAGGTAACCTAAAAATGCTTCAACATTTAAATGAGCTTTTACTCCAGTCAAAATATATTACTTAATATGAATGAAACAAGCTGACTACATAAAATAACAGCAAAGAAAGTGATTTAGCCTATATAGTTTTTGCGTGTATATGATACGCAGTTTTAGCGTGCATATGATACGCACTTTATGGCGTGTAATACGCACGCACTCCACACCCCTAATCTACTCATGAGATTTACAGTGCCTATATGCACGCAAAAAAAATAAAAAATAAATAAAAAATAAACATTTTTGGCGTATAAATGGCACGAGAAATTAAATTCTTGGTATAGACACGACTTTCATGTGATCGTGTTGGGGAAATCATCACACCCATCTCTGTGACCGTATAAACAGAAAAAGAGCGACATTAAGTGTGCTTTTATAGCCTATCAGAAACAGTCTGCCAGTCAATCATTTGAGTTTGCTGAGGTGTCTTTGAAGGGTGGGGTTTAACAGAGAGGGCGTTTCACTGTAAAAAGTGACCAGTTGACTTAACTTAAAAACATTAAGGAAACCAGTTGCCTTAAAATTATTAAGTAAATAAACCATGCTTAATTGAAAAAATTAAGAATTGTCAAGTTCACATACCTGACTTTTTTCAATTAAGCATTACGTTTACCGTGTATACCCGAATATAAGACGACCCTGAATATAAGACGACCCCTTTCCAGACTTATTTTGGGGGGGAAATCTGGTTTTCAACAGAAAATAATTTTAAGAGCAAATTTCCGAGGCGTTGTTCCAAATGCCTTGCATCACCTGTGCCTCGTGTAGAGGCCCGCTCGTCGGCGGAGACCGGCACATATGCGCTTCCTGATTGGCCATGACTGCTGTCCTGAGTGCGACGGGATGGATTTAACCACCCTGCGGGGTCTTCTGGCCGTTTTCAACGACGATCCGACTCCGGCTCTCGCTCTCTATCTCTCTTTCTCTCTCTTTCTCTCTCTCTCTCTCTCTCTTTCTCTCTCTTTCTCTCTCTCTCTCTCTCTCTCTCTCTCTCATCTTATATTATAGAGAGAGAGAATTTAAGACGACCCCCCATTTTTCAGCCTATTTTTAGGACAAAAACCTCGTCTTATATTCGGGTATATACGGTATTTACTTAATAATTTTAAGGCAAAGGGTTTACAAAAAGAATTTAAGTAAGTGACCTCAACACTTTTTACCGTGGGAAAATATACTGCATTTTCACTTTTTACAGTAAGGGATGCATCCGGAACCAATGAGATTCTCAAATCCACAGGGAAGATCTCCTGCCTGAGACAGAGAAAAATTAAACATCAAGTTTGATGCACAGACTAATCTAGAGGCAGAAAATATGCTGAAATTAAAAAATCAGTTCCACGGTGTACTGTAGAAGAAACCGGCAGCCTGTCTAAACCCTCATCCCTGTCTCCGTCTCCGGTTTTGGGAGACAGCCAGGAGCCTTGGCAAGGATTGCGAAGTGAACATCATAGTTTAGTTCATCACAGTAAATGTGTGTGAGAGGCTGGCAGAGTCGGCCTGGCGCGCCCCAGGTGTGTCCTCTCCTGCCCGGGGCTAGCGCATGGCACATGAAAGCAGGACGAGGGCTATGGACCGAGTGGAACACAGAGAAATACTCTGGCCAAATGAATGTGTGTGAGCCAGGGGAATGCTGTCAGCAAGCATGTGTCAATGTGTGGGAGTATGTCAGCTTTCCCAGATTCCTCATGTGGTTGCCACAATGGAGTACACTTCTCTTATTTCAAATTGAAAATATCCTAAACTGACATTAATTAATGGGATGGTCTCCATATGCTTTGCTGCACCACGAATCCCTCAGCATTTTATACATATTTAACATTTAAAGGGAAAGTTCACGCAAAAATTAAAATTCTGTCATCGTTTACTCACCCTGCATGACTTACTTTCGTCTGTGGGACAGAAAATGAGAAAGCTGCTGTTTTCATAATGAAAATGGATTATAATGGATTATACTGCATGTCCTCCATCTATAAAAGTTGCAGATTTTTCTCCTGAATAGCCATCTGATAAATACAGACCCACGTTTTAAAATAGTTCTTTACTTAAATCCTTGCCTCTAGTCATAGCTCTCATGCCATTCACACTTTCACTTATAGTGAGATTGAGAGGTGCAGCAATAATGAATAATGAATATTGGTAATGAATATGTGTTGGCTTCAGAAGACTCTAAATACATATTCTGCTAAATGTATGGATAAAGGAGAAGCACTTGTTTTTGTAATTATTTTAATTTGGTTTTAATTGGAATGATTAAAAAAATATGAACTTTATTTTTGACATCTGTTGGGGACATTGGACATGAATATATTTAGAAATATAAATTTTCATATTGGAGAAACAAAACAGCATTTAACAGGGTAAAACTGAACATATAGTACAATAAATATGAGAGATCCCTATAAAACTATTTCCAACTTAATTATTACATTATTAATTTTGATGGTAATTTAACATTATTTTGTATATAAGGTGCTCCAAAATAAACGAGTATATATATATATATATATATATATATATATATATATATATATATATATATATATATATATATATATATGAAAGAAAGAAAGAAAGAAAGAAAGAAAGAAAGAAAGAAAGAAAGAAAGAAAGTTTTTGTTTTTCATTCAAATAAATGCAGCCTTTGTGAGCATAAGACACTTCTTTCAGAAACATTAAAATCGTACCAATTAACAACAAACTTTTGAACGCCAATAAATTAACTATCCCAGAAAATCTACAGAGGATATACAATACAATATGAATGAAAAAGTCAGTTAGGAAAAAAGTTAGGAAAACTGATCAGAGTAATGTTATAGCAGATGCTGCACATAAGCGCTGGAAGCGTGTGCTGGCACTTCAAGCGATAGATGGGCTGCAGTTGTGAAATTGAGCCTAAATCACAAACCCTACAGCAAGAGCCACTAATGCTGGACTGATCTAATAGCAGGAGCGTACACAGAGTCTGCCAGATGTTCACACTTGCAGAAAAATCAACAGACTTCTGAAAGTCTTGTTAACTCTGCAGCTCACATGGGCCTGAGCGACATCCAAAACCAACCACGATATAAATTAAAGCGAGAATAAACCCGAAAAATAAAAGCTGTAATATCAAATCAACAGAAAAGCATGCATGCAAAAAAAGTGTCAGCTTACTAAAATAAGGCTGTAATAATACTGGTCTGAGGGCAAGTAAATGACTTTAAAGGTGACATATTATGCCCCTTTTCACAAGATGTAATATAAATCTATGGTGTCCCCAGAATGTGTCTGTGAAATTTCAGCGTAAAATACCCCACAGATCATTTATTTTAGCTTGTCAAATTTGCCACTTTTTGAATGTGAGGAAAAACCATAGAGAGTAAAAGAAATGGACACAGCGACCCCATAGATTTCGACGGAGAAAGTTGAAGCCCATAAAAGCACTCACTTCCTGACAGCCAAGCGCACTGCGCAGGCTCAAACTGAGCTTGACGACGTAGATGTGACGTGAGCAACCGTTCTGACCTTCTAGTACAGGGATGGGCAACTTCAGTCCTGTAGGGCCATTGTCCTACAGAGTTTAGCTTCAACCCTAATCAAACACACCTGAACAAGCTAATCAAGGTCTTCAAGATTACTAGAAAGTTACAGGCAGGTGATTTTTTCAGGGTTGGAGTTAAACTCTGTAGGACAGTGGCCCTCCAGGACCGCCGTTGCCCATCCCTGTTCTAGTAGCTGTGTCGAGACAAATCTGAATTGAAATCTGAAACAAATCTGTTGTTGAAATATTTTGTCCCGTTGCTTTTATGAACTCTCTATCTATGGGCTTCTCCCTTGACTTTATGCCTCCATGTCCACCCGATTGCCTCATAGACAGTAAACGATTGCCTACGAGCTTCTACTTCTGTCTGTACGGTAATTTCTCTACTGTGCGACAGAGAGTCGCGTGTTATGACACAATCTTTAGCCTATTTTTACAAAAACGGCTTCTACGGGACCATAACGTAAGATACAAAGTAATGGAGCCTTTTATCCATTGTCCCGTTTCTTAAGAAATAAATAATGGACAAATTGAGTCTTTGGACGCCTCAGATGTAAAGTTATTCGCTGTCAAAGTGACGCCAAAATGAATGGGAGTCAATGGGATGCTAACAGCAGGTGATTGCCAGCTACAATGGCGGCCCCCAGAGGAAGCTTCAGTTTCCGGCGGATGGATTACCCCCTTGGGAAAAACGCGCCGTTTTTGTGTGTGTCCCTTTAAATGCAAATGAGCTGCTGCTCCCCGCCTCCGTTCAGAAGAGGCCGATCCTTTACACGAGCTTCGGATGCAATAACAAAACACGTGAATCTCACACATCCAGAATCTCAGAAATAACCAGTAGAGTCCAGGAGAGACTCAGGAAGAGATTGCAACTTTTAGACGCACCTGGACGTTTCTGAATGGTTAGTGGATACATTTAATCTGTAGTAGAGTTACATTGATTCATCTCATCGACTTGCATGTATAGTCATGTTTAACTTTTAGTTAAAAAGTTGACACAGTTCCCTGAGGTCTTTATAAGACAGCTGTGACACTTTTTTTGGTTAAATAGTGTTCTATGCTGGTCTGTGCTAACCTGACTCCGCCAGATGGATTTGCTCCGCATATCCATCTGGAAACCTTCCGTTGAAGTAGTTTTGGGAAGGGGCGTAAATACTGGTTAGCTGATTGGCCTATATTGGTGATAGACGGGCCAAATCAACCAATCAGATCAACGAAGCATATGACGTATAACAGAGCGACGACGAAAACAAAACCACAAGCCAGGCTACTCTTGCTGCTGCAGGTAAAGGCTCGTTAGCTCAGCAAATAAGATACATGTCGGCAAAGGATATTTGCCGTTTATGTAACGACAATTTGAGAATAAAAGGCACCATTTCAGGTGCCCGGTCTATATTTAACAAGAAGGATGCAAGAGAAAAAAGCATTAGCGAGCGGCTAAAAGAAATAGGACTACCGCTGTCTGAAAATGTTTCTAGATCAGGTCGTATTTGCTTGCGTTGCTTCCGCTTGGGTTGAACTGTCGCACTTCTCGTTGCGTCACACCTCAACCCGCCTCTAAGCCAACGCTGATTGGACGTTCGTTTGGTGAACTGCTCCCAAATTTTCTTTAACGGAAAGTATCCAGACTGATCTGCGAGTGAAAAAACTTGAAAGCTCGCGAGATCAGGATGGTCTCGCGAGGCTAGGTCTGTGCAGCGATGACAGAACAGTTTGCTGCTTTGCTCGAACTTTTGCCATTGCGTTAAAACTGGTTGCACTGTTGTCACTTGCGAAAACAAAATGGCGGCGCCGTGGCTGGAAACGTGCAGATTGAGGGGCGGTATTATAATAAGATCCCCTTCCTACCTCAGAAGGGTAGCGACATCTGATCGGCTTATTTTTGGACATGCTTGCAGAGAAAGGCTTACGAAAACAAAGTCACCTTTCACGTTTTCTGGGTTGGTAGATGCACCGGGGATCCAATTATAGCACTTAAACACGTAAAAGTCCGATTTTCATGATATGTCCCCTTTAAACAAAAGTAAAAAAATTCCTTCAACTTAGATTCCAATGATGTCTTTATCAGATCTGATTGGGTCACATTTCTGGACAGAGGTCTGGTCATCCTCTCTGGTATATGTATCAGACTCCAGCTGAGGCGCGTCAGGCTCCTCCACGGGGGCCATTATTCAGAGGTGTAATTGGCAGAGCGGTGCACAGAGATGCCCTTGGGAGCCAACAATTCATAACCCCCTCAAAGCCAATATCCGATACCAGAAAATGCGCTGAGACAAGAGACGGGTGTGTGAGAAGAGAGAGAGAGATGGACTGCTTCATCACAGAGAGAAGTAATGGCTGTGTATTGATTGCTCTCAGCCGAGACTCCAATTTCATGTTTAAAACAACACTGATCCTCATTAGGCCGGGGAGGGAGTGCGGAGAGACAAACACTTAGCTATCAGTTCCAAGGACACGCACAAGTGCACAGAGAAAGAGGCGAAACAAGGAGAGGGGAAACACAAGTAGAGAGGAGCAAATGAGGACAGGAACGGACAGGAGCTTTGCTTCTTAAAGAGAACATGATCTGAGGAAACTCATTTTCATCTTTTGAGGTGAAGAGTTCAATGAAAACACACTCACATTTTCATAACCCCAAACATCCTAATTCACAGTAGAATGAAAAGAGCATTTATCGAAACTGAAACAACTCATTTGAAATTACGCAAACTTTCTGACACATAGCAGATGAATGCTCTGAACATGACCACTCGCATTTACACGGCAACAAAACCTATTGGGAATTCAGAAACTTGTGGAAGTAATTTGGAAGAAAAATAGGATTGCTATCATTATTATTATTATTATAAACAACAGTATAATGAATAGAGTAATGATAAGAATACAACTCAAACAAATGAATACAGCACCTCTCTGTAAAAAATGATATGATAAAAAAAGTTATGACAACATGTTTTTACATTGCTTTAACTCCTCAAAATAAGTTAAGCAATTTTCAACTTTTTTCTTATAAATTATACAAGATTCAACTCATTTTTCAAGTCAGTTTAATGTCATTTAAGTTGAAACGACTTAAACATATAGATGATTGTACTTAAAAATTTAAGGTAGCAACTTATTTTTACAGTATATGGTCTATTTTTTTAAATGTGTGTGTGTATATATATATACACACACACATATACTCTAAAATGTAGCTCTTTGGCTGAACATGATTCGATCAAGGACAGTGGTTCCACACGATTGAAACAAGTAAAACCCAATAGAATCAACCATGTACGACTAACTAGAATCCATGGTGTTCATTTAACTTGAATTAATGGTTTTCATTTAAATTCAATTATCTAAATAATCATACAATTAATGCTTCTTGTTTAGTCCTGTGATTTACTTAACAACAAACTAAACAGGACTTTTCTTTACACATGTGATGTTGGGGATTGGCAGTCCAGAAGTGATACTGGTTTCATAATCAACACTTCACCACAATGGTAACCCCCAAAACACTAACAAACTTTTAAATACCAACATAATTGAACATTAAACATTTACAAGTCTCTCCATTTTCTCATCTTGCTAAAAAATGCGAAGATTAACACTTTATTTCAACATTTATCCCAATTCGGCCCCATTCAAAGCATTATGGAAAGTCCTGTTTGATTGGAATGATTGAAACATCAAATTAAGTCAAAGAGTAACATGAAGCAATCACATTTGAACCAGAAACCTGAAACAATGGGTTTAAACCAAAATGAATTGTTTAAATAAAGTGAACAGCATCAAAAAATCTCTTTTTGAATTTTTCAACAAAAAAGGGGGTGGGGGTGGGGGGGGGGGGGGGGGGGGGGTAGTCAAGTCAAGTCATGTCATCTTCATTTATATAGCGCTTTTAACAATGGATTGTTTCAAAGCAGCTTTACAGAGATAAACATATAATTTAAGGTAACAGATTGTTTTGGCTTTATAGCGGTTCTTGAATAATGTTACTTCCAGCTAAAGTTAACTTTGATTGATTCACCTCCATTGAAATGATCAGACTTCAAACGCGAACCTGTGATTAACGCTGACGGCGTTCACATGCTCATTCAGAATTGATTCTATAGTTATGTGCTTTTAAAATATGTGCGCAGGTTTGTAATTCATACAACCCAGCCTAAACAAACTACTTTTCTTGCCTATAAATTTTGATACAGAATTTTGTTTTATTTTATCACTTCGGGGTACGCGAGCCGGAATTCACAACGCTTTATCTGTAGAGTGGGAAAGGGATCCTCCATAGGGAGAGGATAGTTGATACTTCAGCACTGCATTGTCATCGGGTCCAGGCGGATCTCCTTCGTCAGATCTGGATACGGCCTGGATCCGGCAGGCTGCGGGAAAACCTCGGGATAAACAAAGACACTAATATTAACGTAGATGCCATTCTTCTTATGATGTAGCGAGTACATCAAGATTTAAGGGAAGTGTTCCCAGTTCCGGCTGACCTAATCTATGCAGCCTAACATCAGACTGATCTCATAAAATTGCGTGTGTATGACACGCCAATTCGTATTTCCATTTTTGGCGTGCTATCAACACGCACAATCGCTTTTCAGCGTGTTTATGAACGCAGTTGACTTAACGTTATTACTGTATATATAAATATATGACCTACCTCCACCCCGTCCCTAAACCTACCCGTCACTGGGGTTAATAGCATTTATGAGTCTTCCCCTACCATCCTAGGGAAAAAAAAATATCTCTCCCCAGATGTAGATCTACATTTTGCTTCGTTTCGCTCGGAAATTTAATGGCGTGTACATATAAGCGGAATCACTTGGACATTAATGGCGTAGACATACACGCATACACGCGGATATCTCAAAATGCGTATAGATAACACACCACTTGACTTGAAAGTGGCGTGTCTGTTTACGCAAAAGTCATGATGTCATGTTGCTAACATTGAATTATAGAAGTCTATAATGTATTATGTGTATGCTAGGTCAAAGAGATGTGTTTTTAGTCTAGCTTTGAACTGACAGAGTGTGTCTGCTTCCCGGACAATGGTAGGAAGACTGTTCCAAAGTTTTGGTGCTAAATAGGAAAAGGATCTACCGCCTGCAGTCGATTTATATATTCTAGGTATTATCAACTGGCCGGAATTTTGAGATCGCAATAGACGTGAAGGACTATAAAGCGTTAAGAGCTCGCTCAAGTACTGCGGAGCTAAACCATTTAGTGCTTTTTAAGTAATCAACAAAATTTTAAAATGTATACGATGTTTAATAGGGAGCCAATGCAGTGTTGACAGAACCGGGCTAATATGGTCATATTTCCTGGTTCTGGTAAGAACTCGAGCTGCGGCGTTTTGAACTAGCTGTAGTTTATTTATTAAGCGTGCAGGGCAACCACCCAGTAGAGCATTACAATAGTCTAGCCTTGAGGTCATGAACGCATGAACTAATTGTTCCGCATTTCCCAATGAGAGCATATGGCGTATTTTGGATATATTTTTAAGATGGAAAAATGCAGTTTTACAGATACTAGACACGTGGCTTTCAAAAGAGCACACCCAGGTTCCTAACCGACGACGAAGACTTGACAGAGCAGCCATCAAGGATAAATATTAAAACCATTATATGCGACTCTCTTAAAAAGATTCAAAACAGCTCATCTAATCTTTTATCAAGCTGACCTAAAATTAGATTTCCACACAGACAGACATCAGGCAGATGAATCATCTGAACACAACCACCCGCTTTCACAGCAACAACACCTATTGGAAATTCAGAAACTTATGGAATAATTATTATTAAAAATCAGAAAAACTAATGAATTGACTAAAAAAATTTTAAATAAAAAAAAAATAAAACTATTAGGCTATATATATGACTCTTTAAAAAAATCACAACTGTTCACCTAATTCTTGATCACGCTGTCCTAAAAAAAAAAAAAAGAAAAAGAAAAAGGAAAAATGGTCACAGAGAGTGACAGAGGCAGGCGGAGGGCGAGTCTGAAAGTCCTCCGCTTTTGGAAATCCATAAGTGCTGCAGCAGACACAGACTAATTCCTGTTTTTTCCCTCTCATTAAGAAGCCTTCATTTGGTAGCTGCATGGGCTCATTGATCCACCAGGCCTTGAAAGAGTCTAAAAACAGAACTCAACAGAGTTACTCAGATACTTAAATACACTAAGATAAGGATAAACACGCACACACACTTAAAGGTACACTATAAGTGTTTCTGTAGGGTCTTAACTTCAACTTCAAAGCCCTGCTCTCCAAAGAAGTGAGCAAATCCAAGCTAAACAAAGCCTTATCATTTATTTTGATCACTCTTATGCTTAGTTGGATACTATTTTGCACGCCTCATGTTTTTAAGAGTGAAAGCGCGTTCTGTGTGATCACCCCCTTACACCTGTCACTCAGAAGTAAAAAATAATTTATCAAATTGAGCAGATAAGGCGCGTCCCAATTTGTGTGCTTATGCACTCTGACGTTTTGTATAAATAGTAAGTAATGTGTTCAAACTGAAAATTCCATAAAGAAAAATGGCACTTTAAAATATCCGCATGATGCACTAATGAGCTAACCGTAAAGATGAAAGCTGCATCCCAATTCAGAGGCTGCATCCTTCGAAGGCTGACACACAATCACAGCAGAGTGAGGAAGACTGTCCCAATTCCCAGGCGTTTAACAATGCTCGGTTTGACCTTCGTGGACTTCGAAGGCGTGGACTTTGTCTGTGTACTTCGAAGGATGCAGCCTCTGAATTGGGACACAGAAGGGCTATCAGACTCCGACGTAAAGTTTATACACTAAATGGTTGAGAACATAGTGCATAAGTACATACGTGCATAGAGCGTTATTTGGGACACAACTACAGTGACACTAATACCAGCGCTTCTCCTCATACCACCAAATGAAGACAACAGAACAGCATTTAAAGGGATACTTCAGGATTTAGCATTAAACTTTGTATTAGTAGAAAACCTGTAGTATTTTCAAATTACCGTGCTTTCCACCCTCATATCCCCCTGAGACGAGAGATTTATGTATTTTTTGTCTGGAAAAAATCCTCCGATGACACAAAAATCGTCATTACCAGTAGTAGGGGTTACCAGTAGTAGGGGTTTCATCCTCCTTTTCCCGGACATGTCCGGCCGTCGAGATCGTACAAAATGTCCGGGATTCAGCTTTTGCTTTCTGCAGTCGCCATTCATTGTTTACATGCACACCTTTTGTTTCAATCTAACTGAATTCATTCCGATTGGTGAATCTATATGTAGTGTTTACATGAACGCTAAACAAGTGATCGGTTGATGTGCGTTTTAACATTGCTAAGAAAATTCTCGCTCCTCCGTGAGAGATACGAGACCGGTGCGTCTCACAGGTGTCGCTCATCGGTACGTTAATCACGCCACATCGTCCTGCTCGCCACAGTAAACATAATGAATGACGACTGTGGAACGCAAAAGCCGAATCCCGGACATTTTGGGCGATCTCGAAATCCCGGGCAGACTCATCACGGAGACTCACTAGTAGCCTACTTGTTGTTTAACTACTGCGCTCTGTTACCGGTAGGCGTGGCCTCCTAGGGCAGCGAAGCAAGTGCATTCTGGAAGTTGTTGTCTTTCATCCAGATAAGCCAAAAATACATTTTCTGCCTTTCTCAGTCTAGAAAGCTCCAAATTCAAAAATAATTTCACATTTCTTCTACATAAATGACCCATTTTAAATATACATTCATCTTTCCAGAGGTGAAGTATCCCTTTAAAGCAACACTAAGTAATATTTTTTACCTTAAAATAATGTTTCCAAAATCGTTTCAGTGGTTCATCAAGTCGTAACAGGGTGAAAGGCACGTATGCCTCCGCTTTGCGGTCCTATATCTGCTATAACCACGCTATGTAAGATTGCCAGATCGGGTCGCGTTTCTGTAGTTCGAATGAGACATAAGAAAACTACAAATTTGACTTGCTTTACGTCAAGCGTTACAATAGTAATTATTTTGTTTTTCTTCGTTTCTGATGTCGCAATACATCATACTTTCATGATATCATGCAACATACTCTACCTTGGACGTGGACATCGTTCATTCCAAAGCCGGTGCTGGATAAACAGCGAGCGTGCGTGCGACAGTAGGCTGCGCTAGGCTAAATTATTTACAACAGCGGTAATGGACAATTCCGCTTCCAACCTGTAGGGCGACCGCAGAGAAAAAGTTACTTGGTGTTGCTTTAAAGATCATTTCCGATGATTGACATCACAGAAGGTATTACAGGTATTTTGTGCTGATGTGTGAATAGTCTCTTAAAGGGTTAGTTCACCCAAAAATGAAAATTAACGAGACTTCAAGAGATTTCCACGACGCATGCGCGAGAATTGCGATCTCCTTCAACTACTTCAGTTAAGTTCTCGCGCGTGCGCGTCGTGGAAATCTCTTGAAGTCTCGTTTCAGGCCTACAAGGAAGAAAAGGAATAGTCGAATAAAGTCGTTATTTTTGTTTTATTTTCGCACAAAAAGTATTCTCGTCGCTTGATAAACTTATAGTTGAGCCACTGTTGCGACATGGAATATTTAAACATTTTCTTCATTGACTTTCTGGGCTGTCAGGATTCATTCCCTTAGGGAGCCTATGGAGGAGTGATCCAGCTGTCACATTTAATAAAAAATATCTTCATTTGTGTTCCGAAGACGAACGAAGGTCTTACGGGGTTGGTACAGCATGGGGGTGAGTAATTAATGACTTAATTTTCATTTTTGGGTGAACTAACCCTTTAACAGTAAAAAGACAGGAAACCATTGCTTGTGTGAACACCATATTTGTGTATTAACTGGTAAAACCTTTCTGGTAATTTTACGGTAATTTAGTGGGATAACTTTGTGAAAGGGTCTAATGTAATATAAGATAAAAAGTAGCCACCTGCACAAAATGATCGACTCTGTTTTTATATAATTAATATAATATAATAAATTACTATAATATAAATTTATATAATATAATATTAATATAATATTTATCTTGCTTTAAGCATGTTTGGATATACACATAATATACACACAAATTTTATTTTTTTCCCTCATGCAAAAGCAGAAATGCATCAGTATTTTTCACCTAATTTAAATGTCAAATGAAACCACTTTCACCTCCACGCACATACACACACAATCTTTCTTTGTGCCTGCTCTTGTCTGCCTCTCATGCATTCTGTGTTCTTGAAGGACCATGTCTGTGTGTGTATCTCTGATAAGAGATGGCCACTCTTCACCATCACTGATTATAGATCCGCCTTCAGAGATACTGTCAGCTATACTGATCCCACACGACAGCACAGCAGACGCCCTCCCACTAGTCTCTATCTCTCTGATCTGAGAGCAGCTGGGCAGAAGAAAAACTAACAAGATGATGGCTGAGGTTGAGGTCTTGCGAAGATGCTCAGAGTGGATAGACACACTTGTTTAAAGAGTTGAGTTTTTGAACCTTCAGGCTTCAGATGTCTCGAAAACGGCAGCAAACTTGGATCAGAAATGGCTGTTTGGTGGGATAATCACATCTCGCTCTGGCCTTTACGATATGGTTCTCACACTGTGGTTTTAAGTCGGCCGCGAGGTTAACATATACTTTAAAAAACACGATGCACCTGTACTAATTTGAGCAATATGCAAACACAAACATTTGGATACAGAGAGCATTCAGTCCTAAATCTCCTAATGGGACTAAATAACATTTTTTAATAAAGATCTTTGGCTAAAGTGTAAACACAGAGCCCTCCAAAAATTGTAAAACACCCTAGGCAAAGTGGGGACAAAACTTTTGGGATAATATCAACAAAAATCCTTCTTTTATGTTGATTTTGCATTTATAAGGGATGGAATAAATTTTGAAAAATGTTATTAAATAAAAAGATATATCAATTTAGAACATCATTAAGTCATTGAACCATCGATGCGAATGAAGAATCTTTACTTTTAAGAAAGTACAATGGGTATAATTGTCATTTTTGCCTTGATGACGTACCTAAAAGGAAAGCTGACAAATATGCCAAAATCGCTTTTTAGCAAATATTTATTAAAGACTCAGTCTCCTCCACTGACCAATTCATAAGATGTAAATAAAGATATTTGTGAGAAGTAAAATGCATTTAAACAGAGATCTTATTACAAAAGGGCTCTGGTAAACATATGCATTACAGCACTGTGCGTGAGCGCAAGGTATTTCTGAATCCGACTGAGAAGATAAATGTAATCAATGTTTACATGCTTCGTTTTTTCCTATTGATCAGATTATTTCAGATCTACACCACTCTTTTCAATCCCATGTAAATTTGATTCGGATCGAGCTCAATTGGATTGTTTGAGGCGTTTACATTGAGGCTTTTAAATCTGATTACAAACGGATTATTTAGGTGTACGTAAACAGCTAACTGCAAGTAACTTTAACGTATTTATGCCAAGAAATTATAAAGATTTATGCTGATATTGTCCAAAACCTCACTTTGTTTCCAAACTGTATTTTACGGTTAAGATAAGGGTTAAACAATCAGACTTACAATTTTCACTTGGAGGATAATAAAATGGGTGGGGAAAAAAGTACCAGGATTTTGTTTACACCTGGTTTTAAAATCCATCTCGCAATTCAATCACAAGTTGACAGAGTTAAATACAGGTGTTTACGGGGTCCAAAATCTCATAGACTTTAGACTTTAACACGGGCTCCCAGCTGGATCTAGGAACCAAAACGCCATAAAGACTTAAATCTGGGCTCTTTTGACTAATAAACCATCGACCAACACAACCAGCGCAGCATTCAAGAGGGAAAAAAGCACCTGAGCTCATGCACAAAACCCATATCAGAAGCATTCAGGCCGACGTTAAAACCCACAAGAGTAAATTAGGCAGCACAACCTCTGGGAATTGCAATGGTATTGGTTTGGAGAGGGTGACCATACAGTGTTCTGATTAACAAGCCATCAAAGTGTGTAGACAAAGGGATTATTCACATGATCATACGGTCAAACATGGGCCAAACAGTGTTAAGAGCCTGTAAAGAGACTATCAGAGAGAGAGAGAGAGAGAGAGAGAGAGAGAGAGAGAGAGAGAGAGAGACAGAGAGAGAGAGAGAGAGAGAGAGAGAGAGAGAGATGCCACTTGAGCTTAGTAGTGCATAGCATCCTTTAAATGTCAGACAACAACCTTTTTTCCTCAATAAACTAGAATTAGTGGTTAATTATCCCAGTTTTCAAACAAGAATAAGTGCATATCAGAGACGTGACCGCATCTCTCAGCGGCATATAGGAAACAGTTGAGAAGTAAAGTGGAGAGTAAGTGCACGTCTCAAAATTCTGATTGGATAAGTCACATTAGAAGCAAATAATCCCACATAAAATAGAACATTTGACTTGTTTGGGACACATTCTGCTCTGTATTTTCACATTATTCCTTGTTTCTTTGTTGCGTACAGCCTGGCATAAAGTTCTGCCCATGCAAATAGATATTCGTATACAATAAATTGTACAGCAAAATACAGTACCCATCATACCATCCAGTCCTACAATCTGATTTATAGAAATGTTCTAAATTCAAGTTTCACATTTCCACATAATAGGGTGCAAGAAATAGTTATGTCATTCTCTCTGCACAGCGAAGCCAGCCAGATTGCTCGTTATATTTGAATGACGACTGTATAATTGACGACTTTTTATTGATGAATTGGCTGTGCAAAGGTTGTGCAGTTAATGGCATTTAACAGCAGACAGTCAATTAGCCTGCAGATGGTCTTAAAGACCAATCAACAGTGCAGAGCACAATGAACAGCACTCAGATTAGATCCTCATATCTTCCTGCACAAAGAATACACTTCTGTGTGTTGTGTAAGGACAATCTCTCTTGAATCTATAAGACAGCATATTAAACCCTTCAGCACCTCACCCCCTTTTCAAGGTTACCAGGGAAGCGAGGGTTACACCTCAAATCTTGTATTGACCTGAAGCTACAAGCATACTGTATGACAGGAATTAATAATTAATGCAAAAAAGATCTTTATAAGGGCTGAAGGAGCTCGGTTGAGGATTGAACAGTTGTCCACTTCTGATCCGAGTCAAACACGCACTCAGACTTAAAGATATACAAGTGTTAATCACACAGTCTTCTATGTTAAAATGGAGTGCATGCAGAGTGCAGACAGCTCAGCAGTGGGTTAGATAACAGCCGAGAGCTGTAGGATGCTGCGTTCTGATGTTAGCCATGGATACGGCAGATTGGAGAGCAGATGCATATGCAATGTGCAAAGTCATCAAATAACATATACAATATATATACAGTAGTCTTTGAAGTGGATCAAAAAAGTTCATCAAAGTTGTCCTAAGAAAAGGACAGGTATTGTTCAAATGTATAACTTTGATGAAAGGTGTTGATCCACTTCAAATGTCGACAACTGTATATCGTATAGTGCACAATATTTCGAAAATGCACTATAGGTTTTAAGCATTATAATCTTGCATCAATGTATAACATATTAGGCTGCCTCATGTTAATCCCATATTTCTGCAAATTCGTTCGCCCAAATGTTACATAACATACTTAATATTCATCTACCAATCAAAGGAAGGAAGGAAGGAAGGAAGGAAGGAAAGAAGGATGGATGGAAGGAAGGAAGGAAGGAAGGAAGGATGGATGGATGGATGGATGGAAGGAAGGAAGGATGGATGGATGGATGGATGGATGGAAGGAAGGAAGGAATGAAGGAAGGAAGGAAGGAATGAAGGAAGGAAGGAGGGAAGGAAGGAAGGAAGGATGGATGGATGGAAGGAAGGAAGGATGGATGGATGGATGGATGGATGGATGGATGGATGGATGGAAGGAAGGAAGGAATGAAGGAAGGAAGGAAGGAATGAAGGAAGGAAGGAGGGAAGGAAGGAAGGAAGGATGGATGGATGGAAGGAAGGAAGAAAGGAAGGAAGGATGATGGATGGAAGGAAGGAAGGAAGGAAGGATGGATGGATGGATGGATGGAAAGAAGGAAGGATGGATGGATGGAAGGAAGGAAGAATGGATGGATGATGGAAGGAAGGAAGGAAGGAAGGAAGGAAGGAAGGAAGGAAGGAAGGAAGGACGGATGGACGGAAGGACGGAAGGAAGGATGGATGGATGGATGGAAGGAAGGAAGGAAGGAAGGAAGGATGGATGGATGGAAAGAAGGAAGGATGGATGGAAGGAAGGAAGGAAGAATGGATGGATGATGGATGGAAGGATGGATGATGGATGGAAGGAAGGAAGGAAGGAAGGAAAGAAGGAAGGACGGAAGGAAGGACGGACGGATGGGCGGATGGACGGATGGATGCTATTCAGTTCTATCATCACCTGAGCACAGATGCCACTTGATTTGATATTTTTTGTCTAATGCAATAAAATGTAGGCATTAATAAGTGTCCTAATGCTGAATTGTATGTATATAGCATTATCTACCTTTTAGTTTGGCGCCATATGTGGACGCTGAAAGTAATAGAAACCACAGTATACAGACTACAGATGTAAGAAAGATGACTCACGCAATTAAAACAAAAGTCACTCACAAATAAATGGAAACACATTGCGAGCTTCCAGCTTCCCGTTTGGCCGAGGCATTTGACAGGTGTTGTCTGAGCATCAGTGTAACGGTGGGAGGCAGAACTCATATCTGAATCTGGAAACGATACATCACACAGCAGGAGTTTACACATGGTTAGTAGACCACCTCTTCCTGCCACACACTACACACATGCTCACGTCCTCTCTCTCTGTGTGTGTCTCTCCATCTGACAGTGGTGTGAGCGGCACTAATGATAAGATCACTCATGTCCCAGTTAAAATAATAACAGAGGAAGCATCATTCTGCTATTCTTAGAGAGAAGCCATACTCATGGATCTTTCTCTGTCTGAGGCATTAGGAGCAAAACTTGGATTTATATCCTAAAGAAAAGAACACTGTACAAATGCATAATCATCTCATTTGTTGCGCATAGATGTGACAGACAGACAGACAGACAGACAGACAGACAGATAGATAGATAGATAGATAGATAGATAGATAGATAGATAGATAGATAGATAGATAGATAGATAGATAGATAGATAGATAGATAGATAGATAGATAGATAGATACTCTCACCATAATGCTCAGATTTATGTCACAGCTGGTGCAAATGCAAGCAAGTTTTCAACACTTTTCTCCCAAAGAGAGAAAGTATCATCTGTTCATTATTCCCACCATCCCCCGTCCATTACTTC
Organism: Tiaroga cobitis; assembly: GCA_030578255.1. Classification (NCBI taxonomy): domain Eukaryota; kingdom Metazoa; phylum Chordata; class Actinopteri; order Cypriniformes; family Leuciscidae; genus Tiaroga; species Tiaroga cobitis. The sequence goes on from CM060603.1 coordinate 40,807,196, forward strand.
AGACCTGAACTGGGGTCCTGGGTGGCGTTTATTGAGGTCTGGTAGGATTTCACCCTGACTGGAAGTAGAGCTTTGGGAGACAACAACAAACAGTCCTAGAAAATACTGCTCTTTCTCGCATTCAATCAAACAGAACTTTCCCTCAGAGAGAGAGAGAGAGAGAGAGACAGAAAAGGGCGGTGGGGGTGATTGACTGGTTTTCTCACTGCCATACTCCATTGCAACTCAACTTTGCATGCACACACACAAACACACATAATAGGTGCATTGCATCATCCCCTAAATATAAAAAAAAATCAATGGCCCTTAAGACCCCTGTTTTAAGAATCAAGTTACAAATCTTAGTTATTTCATGACTGTTCAGATACTAAGTTGCCTGCATTACTATAGTTATCTCAGTGTTTACATTTGTGCTACAGGGTGCTAGCATTCTGCCTTTTTAAACAGGCCTAGTAGGGCTAGGAAGCCAATAAATATTCTCATTTTAATCTTCCTCTGGACATCACTTTTGATCAAGATTAGGGTTGATTTTACATACAAAATGCAGGTTTGGTTCCGTCACAGTGGGTAATATAAATAACATCAAATTGTCTGACCCTTGCAGCAAAGGAGTGTTGGGACCCCCGAGAGCCCTGACACTGATCAAACGTGCATATCTGGCTTTGAAATCTTCTCAGGTACTCGTCAGAGAAGAATTTCACATACAGCCTCGGTGTGATCCTTCCACATGCATAATCTGAAAGCATTTCCTGTGATCTGCCAAAACACAGAGCCACGAGTCACGCTCCGGCCGCCCCAGCTGTTCACTTTCATTTCTGCCCCTCACTGTCCCTTTCCCTCCCGGATCTCTTCATCTGCTGCACGCCGCTGACAAGCCTGAAATGAGAACTAAAATCAATTCACATGAAGGTCCAAATGAAAGCTGGATGTGTTACAACCATATTATCTCAGTGCTGCACCCTAAACACTATAGACGACTTCCCAGACACAGATTGAGCCAGTAATCCAATTACTAACATAATGTCCTTCAATGAAGCATATTTTATTTCACAATCATTCCCATTTAAGACGGAACAAAATGGTTGTTTACATAAAAACCCAATCAGCACTTGCGGGAAGTAAATCACTGTCTCCCAGTTCATCTTTTAATTTTATTTTTGGCAGCGAGACAGGAAATGGTGGGGAGAAGAGGGGGTCCGGGATCTAGGACTGGCTTGCGCCAGACTCAAACTCATATCACCCACATGAGCACCACAGCTCAACGCATCAGTTCAACTCTGAAAGTCATAACCTCCTACGTGGAAATGTGCATAAGAATGGCGCAAATAGAGTTGGTGTATAAACAACTCAAATGGCGACATCCAGAAGGAGAGACACTCAGTTAAAACTTAAGTTCAGGTGCTGCCTTAAATTTTTAAGTATAATTAAATTTGGCTGTACAAGTCATTTCAACTTAAAAAATGTAACTGACTTAAAAAAAAAAAGTTGAATCTTGTATAACTTATACAAAAAAGTTGAAACTGCTTAAAGGGGTCATATAATGGTACATGCACTTTTACAAGTTGATTGTACTGAAATGTGTGTTGGCAGTGCCTGTACACAACCATCATATAATGAAAAAAATCTATCCAGTGTTTTTGTTTTAATCTCCTTATGTTTTCCCCTGCCTCAAATTGAGCCGTTCGATTTTGTGACGTCACTAAATCGGACGCCCCTCCCACGATTGTTGATTGACAGCAGCGTTTCAACACAGACCCGCCCTCGCTCGTAAGCGAGCTGTCAATCATACTCCGCGCGGACCGGCGCGGTCATTGTTGACTGTCTATGAGCAGAATGGCGTCTAAGCAATTGTGGTGTTCTGTTCTTGGGTGTAATAACGAACACAGCAGTCATTTTAATGTTGCAAGCAACGTCAATGCTCTCATGTTTGCGTGATTCATTTCACACACCAGACTACTTTATAAACGAGGATCAGTATAAAGCTGGTTTTGCTAAGAAGCTGCTCATGAAAAAAGGATCGGTACCAGATATTCGTGTTCCTGCTGAACCTCCAGAAGAACTGAAGTGAGTGTAACGTTTTATTAAACTTTATATTAATATTTATATTAATCTTTGCAAATCGCTAGCTGCACGCTTCACAATGAATGTGTCTAAGGTTTACACTCAGGGTACATTACGGCATGTTTTCTATGTATGACGTTCTCAATATAATTCATAATCCCACGTTTATACTGAACAACGCGTTATGGTTATTGTGTTATTGTGTTCAAACGGTGTACGCACAGAACAGAGAGGTCATTTAAAGTCATATGCACTGAAACGGCGTGCTGAAAACAGAGCTGTTTTTGACCAGGTAAAACAAGTGTTTTCTTACAATACTAATGAGAATTTTTAATTAAAGTATATTACAAACTTTTAATTTAGACCCTAAAGAATCATATTAGCTTGTAAAAAATGGCATTATATGACCCCTTTAAATTATTTTGATGAGTTAAAGTACTGTAAAAACATGTTGCAATGACATATCGATCCTATCATTTTTCATCACGCTCTTTAAAACAAATAAGATGCATCAATAAAGAACATTCCCAGAAGAAATGAAAGAAAAAGAGAAGGGTGAACAAATACTTTCTTTGGCTTATTTTCTTGGTATGTATATATAATTTGTAATAGCAAATATATATACTGTATATAGCTGTAGGTGCCATTTAGATTAATTAAATTAGAAACATTAAATTATTGTGCAACACTCACTTTTATCAATCCAATTAATTCTCAATGGATACAATTGAGTCCCATCCTACATTTTTTCTTCTCTCGGATTATTCTGCTTTACTCAGAAACCTGTCAGATCACAAAAGTAAAATGGATTTTGAATGTTTCAAGTTGACTTTAAATCAGAAATGTAATCATCAAACATCCATCTTAACATGCTCGTATACTTACAAATTGCAAGAAAATTAAGTATTGCGAAAGAGGGTGAAAGTCAGAACTAATCTGTAATCTTAGTTTTCAGCAATTATGAAAGCTTGTGTCCATGAAAGAGAAGGGAACAATTTATGCATGTGTCAGTGATGCAATGCCACTATGTTATTCAGCATTTGTATGTGTTTGTTGGTAATGGAATCCAGGGAAAGGCAGAGAGATTATTCTGTCACCCCACTCTGACACATGAGTAAAGCTTTACTGTCTCACACAGGTACATGTAGACACAGAAGGGTGAGGTGACTGGTGATGGGGCAATGGCAGGAGGGAAGGGGACGTGTCAGGGGTTTCATTTTGGAGATTTCAAAAAACTACTAGGGCCGTTGCTTTTCACCCTGCCTATGCTACCCTAGGGAGATATCATTATGCTGATGATATTACATTACATTATTATTACATATATTACATTACGCCCTGACGAAACTTACCAATTCACAAAATTAACAGAATGCATAGCTGATATAAAAAAATTGGATGACTATTAATTTCCTACTACTTAATTCTGAAAAAAAAGAGTTTCTAATTATTGGACAAAAAAACTCTGCACGTAGTAACCTAGAATACGGTCTAGCACTTGATGGCAGTTTTGTGAAGTCTTCGTCATCGGTTAGGAACCTGGGTGTGCTCTTTGATACCAATCTTTCATTTGAAAGCCACGTTTAGCATCTGTAAAACCGCATTTTTCCATCTTAAAAATATATCTAATGACATATGCTTTCGATGACAAATGAGGAACAGTTAGTTCATGCGTTCATGACCAAAAGGCTAGATTATTGTAATGCTCTACTGGGTGGTTGCCCTGCACGCTTAATAAACAAACTCTAGCTATTCAAAATTGCAGCTCGAGTTCTTACTTGAACCAGGAAGTATGACCATATTAGCCCGGTTCTGTCAACACAGCATTGGCTGCCTATTAAACGTCGTATACATTTTTTTAATATTGCTGATTACTTACAAAGCACTAAATGGTTTAGCTCCCCAGTACTTGAGCGAGCTCTTAACACATTATAGTCCTTCACCTCTATTGCCATCTCAAAATTCTGGCTAATTGATAATACTTAGAATATCAAAATCAACTGCTGGCCTTAGATTATTTTCCTATTTAGCACCTAAACTCTGGAACAGTCTTCCAAACATTGTCCGGGAAGCAGACACACTCTGTCAGTTTAAATCTAGACTAAAAACACATCTCTTTAACCTGGCATACACATAGAACATTATACATTCCTATTATTCAAATCAGTTAAATTATTATTAGGCTGCATGAATTAGGTCAGCCTAAATCGGGAACACTTCCTATAACACCCCATGTACTTGTTACATCATAAGAAGAATGGCATCTACGTTAATGTTAGTCTGTCTCATCCTTATCCTGAGGTTACCGTAGTCAGCCGGATCCGGCCCGTATCCAGATCAGATGGAGGACCTGCGCCTAGACACGACCACAAAACATCCTTGAAGTGTCAGCAGAGACCATGTCAACAACTCTCCCCGGTGAAGGCCTCATCGACACAACAGCCATCAACACTAATCCTCAACAAACCCATCTCCATACCGGAGTGATGACTCCGACCTTCAACCAGATGGAACTGGATAATATTCTGAATGTTCCAATCCAATCTGACTTCTGACCTGTAATGCTGCCTGAATCATAATCGTACACTGTTCGCTCGTTGGCCAGAGGAGAACTGGCCCCCAACTGAGGCTGGTTTCTCACAAGGTTTTTTTCTCCATTCTGTCTCCTGATGGAGTTTTGGTTCCTTGCCACTGTCACCTTTGGCTTTTGGCTTGCTTAGTTGGGGACACTTAATACTCAACAATATTATTAATCTGCCTGCATTGACACCTTTATGAGAACTGAACTGAGCTGAACGATGACATCACTGTTTTCTCCAGAGCGGCATTAATGACTTTTTTACAACGAAAATTAACCACCACTAAACTTACTTAAGTTGGACTATGACACTATTTTCTTCTAGATCTGCTGTACAGACAAACTTTGTTGCATTATTTTCCATCCTAACTATCTGTATTGTAAAAAGCGCTATATAAATAAATGTGACTTGACTTGATCTCCAGCAGGCATCTTTCCATGGTGCAGCATCAGAGATTGTATGTGTGAATGTGAACAGAACAGATACACACTCTTTCACAAAGATCAATAATGATTGGAGTTTTGCTGCAGGGTAATGGATGAGACAGACATGAATCAATTTCAGCCACATTTATGCTGACATTTACACTGTGATATAAAATATTTCATCAAGCCACTAACCTTAAGTATTAAACTTCCCCATGTAACTCGTCCTGCATTGTTTATGCTATGGACATGTTCAGGAGAGGTGTGCTGTTATTGTTATTCCATGCAATAAAACTTGCTATTTGTGCTTGGTGGATGATTAAATTGAAAAAAAATCTGTAAGACAGAAACAGATGGGTTTTTGGACTTGGGACAGTAAAAACCATCCAGAACACCCAAGCAACCATCCAGAACACCCAAGCAACCAAAAAGCAACACACTAAATACTACTCAGAACACCATAGCATTTGCATAGCAATATCCTGGCAACCACCCATACAGAAAAGGGCCACATTTTTAAATAAAATTAAATCTGTCAAGGCAATTCTCAGAGAGAGTCTCGAGAGTCCCCCTCGGTTGAAATTGCGGTAACGCTTCCTTTTACAGTACAGTACTTGCGTGTACTTACAGTGTACTTAGAAAGGTAACGGTAAGTACATGGGTTAGGGGTAGGTTCAGGGTTAGTACCTAGTTATTACTCAGTAATTGTAATTACTATAATAAGTACATAGTATGTACATGGGTAACAGGACTGTAAAAGGAAGCGTTACCGAAATTGCAAGGTTTTTTTCCGGATGGGGCGGTCAGAGTACCGGCAACATGTGAGAAATGGCGGTACGCAAGAAAAAGTGAGGGTACACGACAGATTACAATATAGAAGTTCCAGTACTGCGTACCGGCCCACTTCGAGCACAATGTTGACAATGAATCTGTATGACACTGTTGATATTTGGACTTGGTGGAATAGATCTGCTACGCTGCTGCTGCAGCCGAGAAAGTACGGGACTTGCCACTGCCAATACATATAACACGCCGCTGTGAGCAAGACATGTTGCTGCTGTACAAGCATACATGAATCACCCCATAGCAGATCTATAGAGGTGGAGCTGGGGAAGGAGAGGGGTTTCTGAAAGTGCGCTGCATCTGCTACAGCAAACAATAGAATTCAAAGAATTTGAATGTTGAGCAACAAGTTCATTGGCTACCAATACAGCTGGAACCAATCAGATGTGCCCTATAGAGAATAATGTGATTGCAAGCAGACTGAGTTAAGGAATTATGAGGCTGCCCAGCTGCGCCATCTAGAGCTTCGTGACAGAACTTTGTTTTTAATTAATCAATTAATTAAATAGTTTCCATTTGTACTATAATTTTAAAGGTCATTTAAAATTTCAAATAAATTACTATAGGAAATAAATATTTATCACAGGCCGTTTCATTATGTATGACCTTAGCAAAAAAAAAGCAATTTTACAGAAGTGGAAATCTGAGTCGGTGCCCGTATTTGAGAGTAGGCTCAGAGACCTAAGTAATGTGTTACCCCTCGAAGAGCTGGGATATAAATTAGCAAATAGACCCAAGACATTTGTAAAAATGTGGAATCCAATAAAATCCTTACTTGATCTTGATTTATAACTTCCTAAGGGCTTCGTGGTCAAGGAAAGGTGAATGCGCTCTGTGTGTTTCGACTAGTCTTAGATACTGCCTGTTATCTTAACAAGGAACTGTAGTACTTCCGACAATCAGGTTAATAAAGATGGTTACTGCCTTTTGTTTGTTGTTTTAGTTCTTGTTAGTGTTAAATTTACTGGGAACAAGTATTATCCTTAGAGATAGAAGTTAAGTGTCATATTTTCTCCCATTCATATTCTTTTTACCCACTAGCAAACTCATTTTTCTTTGACCGGTATGAACATAGTGGAATGTGGGCTGTTACAGTATGTATGCATGAGTATGCAAGTACGTGTGGCCATGCAGGTGTATAAGTATAAATGTGGTTGTGTGGGTATATGGGGTGTGTAATGTATGTAATGCACATAGACGTATAATTATGTAGGTATATATAGTTTTCTTTAAATATAGGTGTATATACAGGTTTGATATATATATTTATGTATATATTATTAGTATGCATTATCAAGTTTATCAAATAAAGGAGTTAAATTGTGGAATAGTTGCTGTAATGAGTTAAAACAAGCCACGTCTATTTTTCAGTTTAAAAATATTTACAAGAGAATAACATAGGAAAAATATTCAATAGAATGAAAATTAATTAAATAGGCTTGCTTCTGGTGTGGACAATTGTCCACTAATGTGTTAATGTTAATTTTATGAACAGATGTTGTCATTAATGAGTTGCATTTATGATTCTAAAGTTAAGGGCAGGCACAATAAGCTTTAGCTTCTGCCTGCACCTGGTCATCTATAGTGTTTATGTTTCGAATGATTTGATTGAATGATCTGTAAATGACCAAACCGAAATAAATGAAATTAATTTTATTAATTTATTTTTGTTTATTTTATTTTTCCTCATATGTTTTTATATTCATATATTTACGCAGTCAGTCACATACTCATTTAGTTTCTTGGAGTACAATATGCATGACTTGTACTTATAACATCTACGAATGAGGGCAGGGGGGAGGTTTTGTTTCTGACACTTATTGTAGAACTTATTGTGATGGTTATCAATGTTTCCCTGTTTACAAAAAGCTAAATAATGAAAAAAAAAATTTTCAAATAAATTATATTAAATTGCAAATATAACCTAAATATAATTATTAAATTAAATTAAGTTAAGTTAAATTAAATTATTGCTTGAATTATTACTTGAAATATGTGAAAATATGAATTGAAATTTAAAAATTAAAAGAAATGACAAATGGAATCTATAATGATAAAATCAATTAAATTAAGATAAGTTAAAAAAAACTTGAAATATGTAAAAATATTACTTGAAAATGTAAAAAGTGTTATTTCTTAATACTATAATAATAATAATAATAATAGATTTCATTTGCACTATCATTTAATTTAATTAATATTAAATGTAAATGTAATAGTAAATGTAATTTAAAATAAAATAAAAATACAAATGTAACATATAGGCTAATTACTAAATTAATGCCATTAAGATTAAATTAATAATATATTACTTAAGATATTTTGCCGATTTTGTTTTCATTGTACAGCCAACCTACAAACAAATATAAATGTCTAATTTGTCATCATGCCAATAAAACCCACTAAACTGAAAAGTGAAATTGAATGGAGAGAGGGGGGATTAAAGAGAGATGTTAGAGAGTGTTGCTCACAGATATTTAAGCACTGCTGTGTGGTCGTAGGTGGGCACTGAACCACCTTTATCTCTCCACCAATCAGACGTGAGCTGTTGCAGGAGTCCCTCTGGGCCGAAGAGCCCTCTCTCTCTCTCTCTCTCTCCATCAGATGACTCTGTTAGTTTTCCTGCTGGTTCACTCACAACGGCTGATTGATATTCCAAAGCCGTTCGCTCCGAACGCACCAAACACTAAAGCTCTCCATGACTCCGGTGCCCTCTCAGCTCATGAACAATAGAAAGCAGATAGACACCGGAAAAGACCCCCTGTCAGAGAGAGAGAGAGAGAGAGAGAGAGAGAGAGAGAGAGAGCCCTTCTAAAGAAAACAATCTCCTCCACTTGGTTTGTTTTAAGAGTCCAGGGGACAGAAAAATCAATAACAGAAGCCACCGAGACACAGAGAGAAGGAGGAAGATGAGAAAAAAGGAGGAGGAGAGGGAGGGGAAGACAGAGGGGGCGAGACAGGAGAAATTAAAATGTTGAAATTCACTGCAAACCCTATTATCATGGACATCATGAGAACAGAAGCAACAGAGCCGTCTGCACACCATCACCAGGCGCCTTTGTCGACGGACGCCCGCTCTCACACGTCACAGAGATACTCCTGACATTTTAGTTTCATCAGATCACTGAAATAAAATAAGAAAAGTACAATTAACATTTAATACTATCCAAGGTTTTAACACAATTGATACTTTTATTTAGCAAGGATGCATTAAAGCGGTGGTTGATTATGATTTCACTTTTTTAACTTTAGTTAGTGTGTAATGTTGCTGTTTGAGCATAAACAACATTTGCAAAGTTACAACGCTCAAAGTTCAAAGCAAAGGGAGATATTTTCTTTTAAAGAAATTGCTTTTTAAGGACTACAACAAACAGCTGGTAGGGACTACAGTGAGCTTCCTCCCGGGTTAGTGAAATCAATCCTTCTTACCAATCTTTAATTTGAAAGCCACGTTTCTAGCATCTGTAAAGCTGCACTAAATTAAAATAATTAAAAAAACTTGAAATATGTAAAAATATTACTTGAAAATGTAAAAAGTGTTATTTCTTAATCTCTTATTATCTCTTATCTAAATTACGACAAATGCTTTCGATGACAAATGAGGAACAGTTAGTTCATGCGTTCATGACCAAAAGGCTAGATTATTGTAATGCTCTACTGCAACATGACATCATGTCTTTTGCGTAAACAGACACGCCACTTTCAAGTCAAGTGGCGTGTTATCTATACGCATTTTGAGATATCCGCGTGTATGCGTGTATGTCTACGCCATTAATGTCCAAGTGATTCCGCGTATATGTACACGCCATTAAATTTCCGAGCGAAACGAAGCAAAATGTAGATCTACATCTGGGGAGAGATATTTTTTTTTCCCTAGGATGGTAGGGGAAGACTCATAAATGCTATTAACCCCAGTGACGGGTAGGTTTAGGGACGGGGTGGAGGTAGGTCATATATTTATATATACAGTAATAACGTTAAGTCAACTGCGTTCATAAACACGCTGAAAAGCGATTGTGCGTGTTGATAGCACGCCAAAAATGGAAATACGAATTGGCGTGTCATACACACGCAATTTTATGAGATCAGTCTGTCTACTGGGTGGTTGCCCTGCACGCTTAATAAACAAACTCTAGCTGTTCAAAATTGCAGCTGGAGTTCTTACTAGAACCAGGATCACTAACCCTAAAATGTACATAAACCCCGCTCCCAAGAACGCGATTAAAAAAAATATCTTGAGCTAAAACTTTACATACACACTCTGGGGGCATAAAAAGCTTATTTTACATCTTGTGAAAAGGGCATTATACCACCCCTTTAAATTGATCAAAAGTGACAGTAAAAAAAAGATTTCTATTTCAAATAAATGCTGTTCTTTTGAACTTTCTGTTCATCAACGAATTATGATGTGTCATGATTTCCACAAAAATATTAAGCAGCACAACAGTTTTGCAACACTTAATAATAATACGAAATGTTTCTTGAGCAGCAAATCAGCATTAGAATGATTTCTGAAGGATCATGTGACACTGAAGACGGAGTAATGATGATGAAAATTCAGCTTTAGTCACAGGAATAAATTACATTTTAAAATGTATTCAAATAGAAAACAGTTATTTTAAATTCTAATAATATTTCACAATATTACTGTTTTTACTGTACTTTTAATCAAATCCATAGCCTTGGTGAGCATAAGAGACTTCTTTCAAAAAAATTTAAAGAAAATCCCATGGAGTGTTATTGTAGAATATTGTTCAGTAAACTGAAATAAGCCTCTGGCTGTAACTTCAAAACTATAGCTGTGGGCTATTAAATTAATTCATACATTTTTAACCACATGCAAAATGTTTGATATACATTGGGTTTGCCAAATTTAAGGTTTTGAATCTTTAAAAGACTTTTGGTTTGAAGCCATATAGGCTACAGTAGAAACAATAAAACATATTCTGTCAGTCTATGAAATAATTACTGACAGAAATTCGTATGGCAAATTCTTCACACATTTCCAGCACTTTCAGTTTTCTATGCAACCTCTAAAATTGCTATGGCATATTTTGAAAGAGAGCTTTTCTCTAGCAGTCTGTTATTGTGATCTGATCTATTTCAGACTGACCCAGATGTGGTTGGCCAACACATTCTCATCCTTTGGCGTCATATAGGTGACGCCATATGACATTTCGTCGAAATCTTACGCACATGGCATCCTTTAGCGTCAATATAACACGCACTGTTATGGGTAGGTTTAGGTCTGAGGTAGGGTTACGGTTAACTTATGACGCCTTGGGGTCTGCGTCTCATATTGACGCTAAACTTTGCCATGTGCGTCGGATTTAGACGAGCTGGGTTCTGCGTCTCATATTGACGTCATACAGGTGACGCTAGTCTAAATCCGACGCACATGGCATCGTTTAGCGTCAATATGAGACGCAGACCCCAAGGCGTCATAATTGACGCTAAAGGATGCCATGTGCGTAAGATTTCGACGAAATGTCACAAGCGTCACGTCAAGCGTTCTCTTCCTCTTTCTGTTGAAAAGCTGAAAAGTGGATCAAACCAGACTTCTGACTTGCAAAGCAAGACTACAAAACTTATATCAAATATTGCAGTCAATTCAATGCAACAATAAATGTAAGAATGGTTTACAGAAACATTTACAGAATAATTGGGCTCATTACATGAAAAAAAATGTTTTACTGCTGTCCAATTTTATTATTGGCTATTTTTGCCATTACTCATTACTCATTGACAAGCAAGAGTGGACAGGAAATGTATGAATTTACATTATTTAGCACACATTGACTACAACATAATCAGTTATTAATATTTTGTTGGTTCTCTCTTGTTTTTGCGAGTGTTGTTCATTTCTTTGCATGACAGCCTGGTCAAAAATAATGTCCGCACAATTTGCCATGTTTCATTGCGTTATTATCACAAATAAAACAATTGACTCCAAGCACTGGGCAATATGCTTGCAAAATCTTTAACAAATGTTTAATAATATTTGAATAAAGGATGAAGATGTCTATTATCCTAGACCGGAGGATAATGGCTACTTTTGGCTACTGTATATCAGCGTCATATTTATGTTATAACACCCCCCTTTTTACATGCAGTGTTCCCTTTTATTGTCCACTGGACATTCATCATCAACAGGACAGCATGTGCATATGATGTTGACAAAAGGATTACAAAGTCACATTGAATGAATACACCTATTTAAGGGTGTTGATGTGCCACACAAACAGCTAAATACCTGTTCAACATATTGACCACGTGTAAGGCGGTTAGCAGAGCTGAAATAAGGAGGATCACAGCGTTTCACTGCATTCAATAAACAGAAATCTGTGTTAATGAAGAGCAAATGTCACTCTGAATCCACGCTTCTTCTTAACTGAGCAAAATTACCATCACACATAGAGCATATTAGCATTATGTATAGCATATGGCATTTTTTAACCAACATCATCTTTAAATGAACCACGTTAATGAGCATTTTGTTACAAAATACGCAAACAACACTTTTTACAGTATCCTTGTTACATATGTTACATGTACTTTCCATAGTAATAACAGTCAATTATGCATAATTACATGCAACTAACCCTCAACCAAATCCTAATCCTAACCTAACCCTATAGTAAGTACATCTATTTGCTTAATATTTCTCAGTACTTAAATATATAATTACACTGTAACAATGACACCTTAAAATAAAGTGTAACCAAAAATTGTATGTGAATCAGTATGCATTAAGCAAAACTAAATGTTTAAACAGTTGTATACCATGATTTCAAATTGGCGTCTAGTTATCATAGTTATTTTGCTTTTTGTTAAACCAAGTTTAAAATGCCTTTACAAATCAACAGAAATTTCCCGACTCGTTTTTTTTTTTTTTTTTTTTTTTTTGATGAAATAAATACATAAATGAAGAATAAAGCCAAAATATGAAATGTCACAGATGTTATCCACTCTTTTGTCGAGGGGGTCAAAATGACAATTTTCACCTGAGATTTGGAGTCAAAATACAGGGGGGTAAAATGGCTTTAGAAAGTTGGCAGAATAATTATTTTATTTTTACACAGAGATTGGTAGGTCTATTAGTAAAATCTGTTAACTTTATCAATATTTGATACATTAAATGCCAACGGTGATTATTCAAAAATGGGAATTTTGCCGGAAGTTTGCATGCCTGAAACTCAAGAAGTATTAAACATCTTTTAATATCCTTTTAGATTCTGGTTCTGACCTTTTCTTTTGGTATCTTTTGGGATTTCAAAAAAAGATTTCAGTGCTGAAAACCCAAATGTGGTTCACTTTGCATACTTTTTTCTTTTAAAGAGGAATATCTGAAGAACAAATAATTGACACAGAAGGACCCTGCCATCTGTAGCATATACAATTCTAGCCCTCTGCATAGGATACTGCACACTATACACTGAATACTCTACATAGGCTACTGTTATTTCAAAACAGTAGTTGACCACAAGATGTAAGCATAAAGCAATGCTAAGCATTTTAAAAGGGTCACCGTGACTTTGCCAAGACAGACATGTTCCTGGAGCAACATATTTTGTTATCAACTCCAGGAACACGTCTTATATAAAGTCTATAGAACTGTTAAAATCATAGATCAAGTGTCAGGAATGGAAAGAAAAACATGCAAAGAGGAGAAGATTAAGAGCGATATGAGAGAGGTCACTGTCGACACTAAAAGCTCAAGATTGATTGTTCATTTAAGACTCGGACTGAACAAAGTGTGCATTAAGAAGAGATGTAATTTCAACTCGATTCTCAGAGATAATGAACGCAAATCACATTAGACACCCCTGCAGTCTTTCTTCTCTCATGCTCCACCAGATATCTGACTAATATAACAGTAAATAAGAACGTCCACTGCTGGCCATCTTAATTAGATTAGAATAAAATCCTCATACACACATGGACCCTTACAAACGCACACACACACTCACTCCATTAATCCAGTGGTAATTTGCTTTCACTTGCTATCAGCCAGAACAAATCGCTCTGTCTCAGGAAAACATTTGCAAGAAGTGTGAGAGAAACATGAGGCTAATTGGGGGAGAACAGCATTAGGACGCAGCAGGACGCCTGTTACCGGACGCTGTGGATAAATCTGTGGATTACACCCGCATGGCCCATCAGAGGATCAGGGTTTGAGTGGATTACAACTGGACATCGCAGCCCTTAAATCCGCTTCAGCACTACAATATCCAATCAAGATAAAGGGACAAGAGGGTCTGTGATGGAGATTTAGGGGCAATCTGTGCCCTCATATATATATATATATGTGAATATAGTATATACACATAATGAATATAGTATATACACATCTTAAAACGGTGTGTGTGTGTGTGTGTGTGTGTACAAGTATACTGTCAGGTCCGGGGGGCAGAACTCAAATGCAGACTAGAGTCCTTTGTTCAATTTTTGGTGAATTTATTGAACAACAAGTGAATCATAACAGAGATGTGAACTGAATGATTATGTTCTGGCAGGGAAGATGGTTTGTGGTCCGGGTTCCAGTGCTCTGTGTTCCGTGGTGCTGGTGAATGATCTGAATCCAGAAAGCCAGGATCATGACCAGGGATTCGTGACATATACACTATTTTAAAAGGATGTATTTCTGGACAATGGCACCTCAAACATGTCATAAAACTGCTCTGGTCAAGATCAAATGCTTGATCTTTATTCATTATAAGTTATAACTTGATTATTTACTTAAAAGCAATTAAATTTACTGGATGGAAAGCGCTAAAGTCATTGCTCAGTGAGGGATTGACAGCTGTTTTACATGAGGTTGTCTTAAAACTTGAAATTCGTTTATTTTTTGTGTTAATCATCTTGAAATGATGATCAAACTGACTTTAGTAATTTTATCCAACAGGATTTCAGACAAACCAACTTAACATCACAGCGATCAGTCAAATCCACCACTACTCACTATTGTTTGTGCTGTTGATTTCATGACGGCCCTCCAAAATGATGTCACTTCCTGGAGGATGATGTCATTAAGGAAGTGGCTGTTGGTCAGTTTGTTCTTTTAATTGCAAAAAAAACAACAGTATGGAAAGAAAACGTTTTGTTTTGAACATTTTGATTAAGGAAAGTAAAAATGAAGAGACACCTGGGGTTTTACATTTTAAAAGTTAACAATCATGTATGAAGATTATGTGTTAAACATTTTCATAAAAAAAAACTGTTTTAAATGTTAATAATCAGTACAAAAATGGCAATAACTGCTCACATCAAAGAAGTGAAATGATATCAAATTCACCCTATAATGGTCCTACAATTTATTATGATAGACAAAATATGTTCAATATTTTATTCAACATATGAGCACATGTAAAATACTGTTTTGAAGAAATAATCCAATTATACTGAGTACAACCCCTTTAATTATTTATTCTATGAATGCTTAGCTGGACAGTATGTATTGTCATTGTTTTTGTAATGTTTCAGCACAATAAGCCACATATTTCTCAAAGATCTGTGTTTATGAGGAATACTTTGTCTCCATGTATTTGATGGATCTGCCCATCTGCCTTCAGAGCGGCTGCCAGTGTTGGATCAGTAACACACACACCGGCTGGCAGCAGTGCATCTGAAGGTGTTATTTCATTAGAGATTCTCTCTTTGCTGACACAGATCTGCGAGACTGATGTCTGAGAAGATTGAACACTCATCATCCACTTACCTTACATTCATCAAAACACACACAACTGACAACTGTTAGCTACTTTCCATGAATAGGGTACATACATACATATTTATATACACAAAGAAATGGCAACATATTGACTTATTTTTTACAATGTGTGTGTATATACAGTATATATATATATATATATATATATATATATATATATATATATATATATATATATATATATACACACCCCACAATACACAACCTTGATGTTATTTTTTATATAAAAATTAATATTTTGAATGAGAAAATGTATTTAAATAAATAATGTTGCTTTTACCATATCAACAGTGACATTGCATGTAATTAATTATATTCGGTGCAAACAGACATTTAATGCATTTAAAAACAGATGTGTTTCATGCTATAGGTGTTTTATTTTCTTGTTAGATAAGTTCTTTGAATAATGTCTCACAATAAAAACCATCAGTGGACACTAAAATGTACCATATTCATGAAAAGTACACTTTTACATGCCATCATATTTAGCTAAAGGCAATAAAATGTTGGCTGTCTGAAATAAATGCTGAAACACCAAGTCATTTTAAGTCTTTGGTTTCAGACACGGCCATTATCAGTTGAGTTTACAGCTTGACATGAAGCGTCCAGACCACCGTAGGGATCCAGAAGCTTCTCAACCCCAGGTTACACAGCACTGACCTCAAAGACCAGCAGTTTATGAACGCCCGCCGTCAGACCCATATTCGTGGGGCTCGTGATGCAGGTTTTGTTGAAACTGGGTCACAGGTGTTCATTCCATCCAGGGGAATTCATGAAGCCATTCCTCTAGCCTGCTAATTTCTGTCAGTCCTGTGGTTGCGTTTGCAGCTAACCTATTTGTCTAAGGAATTCACATTTGGCTTATGCTGGTTTACAATTTTTCTTTTTAACCACATACAAAATATGCAAATTAATGTCAGCTTTGCTCCAATTTAAGCTCTGTTTAACTCTCTGGGCCTGCATGACCAAACTCTGTTATTTCATGTTTTAGTATCGCGTGCAGGTAAAATGTCTTCAGTACTGCACACATACAACTGAACTTATTTAATATGGCTAACATCTTTATTGAAGAAAGTTGGTTTGCCCAGTGGCCATGTTCAAAAGTGTGGGGTCAGTATAAGATCTTAAAGAAATTAATACACATTAGATTGCTAAAAAAATTGACAGTAACAAAATGTACAATGTTACCACTAAAATATGAAGCAGCACTGCTGTTTTCAACATTGATAAGAAATGTTTCTTAAGCAGCAAATCAGCATATTAGAAAGATTTCTGAAGAACTATGACACTTGATGCTGAAAATTCAGTTTGATCAAAGGAAAAATTACATCTTAAAATATATCACAATAGAAAACGGTTATTTTAAACGAATAATATTTCACAATATTACCGTTTTTACTGTATCAAATAAATGCAAACTTGACGAGAATAAAACGCTTAATCTTTATAAAATCATACAAATCTTATTGATCCCAAACTTTTGAATGGTAGTATATTACTATATTTCTTATGCAATATATTCTATTTTTTTACTCAGCTGAACAGTGAAAGGAGTAATACATTTACTGTTTGTAAACGTGTTTTTGCACAAACTCTGTATTTAAATGAAAATCACTCTGGATATAGTAAAAAAGAAAAGCATGCCACACATCCTCTAATCCAGTTTTATTCTTTTTCAGCAAAAGAGGAAAGGGAAAAAAAAGGAAAACAAGAAAACAAAAGAAAGGCTACAGAATTTTATCTTATCCATATCTTTGCTTTTTGTATGCTTTTTTAAATGTTAACCTAAAAAGGGCAAAGTAATGCAGCTCTATGCTTAGAGTGAGAGTTAACCAGAAACACAAAGGAGGTTAAATAAGGATTTTTCTTAAGATACACAATATTCATCTCTTATCTTCAGTTGTCCATGTCGACATCAACAGAAAACCAGTCAAAGTAATAATGATAATAAAAAAAAAAAAAATCAAATAAAACAAAAGCGCCGGTAAATTGAGACTCCGCCTTCCTCGTTCCCACCAGAGTTGAACACATCCCTCCATAATGCCATGTATGGGAGGGAAGGAAAGAAAGAAAAAAGAGAGAGAAAGAATCAAGAGAATACAGAAAGAAAGGTTAGCATGAGCAGGCAGGAGAAAGAACAGGAAACTAGTGAGAATGATGGAGGAAAGAGAGAGAAAGCGAGAAACAAGGGCAAAAAAAAAAAAAAAGCCACCGAGATCTTCAGCTGCTTTTAAAGAGGCAGAGTGTATGATGCAAGGGCTGATGGGAGTTGTACGAGGTTACAGAGTGTGTTTATTCAGACCTGAACGAGCTACAGTTCTCAGATGAGCTGTGGGCGGCCCTTTCCCAACTGAACCCAAACCGAAGGGTACCGTTTTGATTGCACCGAACGGTGTTAAGTGCATATGTGAGTGTGAGTGTACGCGAGTAAAACAGGCACGGCTCTGACGCGGATCGGGCGAGAGAATCAAGTCGAGTCGCGGCAGAGCCGGGCTTTTTTTCCGGGACGGAGTGACTCGTGTGATCCAGGTCACCCCCTGTTCCCTCTGTCGGCGTCTGTCCGTGTGATGGAGAAGAAGTTCCCAGAGGTCTCGATCGATCGATGTGTTTCCCCTGGAGTCGATCGCAGCCTCTGAGACAAGAGCAGTTCTCCAAAGTACAGGCCGCTTGGGAGCCCAAATTGGTCTGACCTACTGACCTGCATATGCACAGGGTGTGGAAGGGGACTGAAAACAGAACGTTAAGGCTGTGCGGGTCGCCTGTGTGTGATAAGCACAAGGCTACTGAGGGGTCAGAGGTCAAGCAGGGGTGAGGGGTCCTCTGAGATGTGTTGGAGGAAAAAAGATGCCACTAACAGGTGAGTGATCGGTGGATGTGTGTGTGTGTGTGTGTGTGTGTGTGTGTGTGTGTGTGTGTGTGTGTGCGTGCGCGTTCAAGAGCACTCCTCTCCGATGCGCTGGCAGGTTCGGCCCACCTTGCGGTCCAGTTTAACCATCTTCAGCACAGCTTCCTCTCGGCCGCGGCCCAGATGGTCAAACATACAGTCGTGTTGCTCCGGCAACCGGTGCAACATGCAGAACACATAACCTGAGAACAAGAGAGAGAGAGAGAGCTCACAATGAGATGAATGTGTTGTATAACCTGCTCAAGGTTGGTTTTAAAAAGCGTTCTAACAGCACATAACACTAATTTGAGGGAGTTTAACAGCATGGTTGAGAGTGCATCTTGCCACACACACACATCACAAACGACTCTAAAAAGTCACTAATTATGTCACTGTTAGCCTGCGTAAGTTTCTGCTTTTTAAAATGAATGCCAGAGAGATTATACTGATCTCAGATCATTTCTACGTAAAAGATTTCAGTGGTGCTTGCCTATGCAATACATCACTGGCATGAGGAGTGTCACTGGGGGTTGTTACTAACTAGAGCAACAAGTTAAAAAATTTTTTTTTTAAAAGCCTACGAATAAGTCTCTACGAGGATCCTAAAGCTTGATATTATTTTAATTTACTGTTTAATTGGCATGACAAAAATTGTGCATTGAGATTTGATTGAAGCTCAGCTGTGCTAAAAGGTAAATAATATGAAATAAAATAATAAAAAGTGCAAACAAACAAATAAAAGTAAAATAAAGCCAGATTCAGATTTATTGCTCAGAACTGATTTCTTTTTTAGGCTGTTCACATTAAGTTAAATGTGGCCAATATTAGATTTGAGTATGAACTGGTTCCGGGCCTGAACTGACTGTATGCGCAAAAGAACGATAAACAGACGGTGCGCAGCGCACTGTCATACGGAAGTAAACACAGAGGTTACTGAAGTCAACATTATAAGGGGATGTGCCTCGGAAAACAGCGAATTTGTGCGCAGGCAATAAGGAGGATGCAGATGAGGATAAGAACGTTTTCCTCGTAACAATGGAAACCGTAACCGCATAACAAATGGAGTGCATTCATATTTGTTTGCAGCTTAGCCAAAGACTTCAGATATAGAAAGACAGTGCACTCATATTACTAAGAATGGGAGAAAGTGCAACGTGCAATATGGCCTTCTAAATAAAAAAAGCCAATGGTCGATTGGTAAAGTCATGCTGCAGTCAGTGTTCTGAGATTTCACGTTTCACGACTGCATATGCGCGTTGCCTGGTCCAGCCTGAAAAATGCAGTTTTATGTCATGATTTAAGCATTTAAAAAAAAATAAACATTTTTTGAGATAGTTGTTGTCAGATTTCAGTGGTGATTTGAAATATGAAATGTAATCGTAAGCTTGGTGAACAGCTTTGGAGAATTTGATGTTTCCCATTCAAAGAGATTGGAGCTGCACTTGCACGACTGAAATACTGAAGCTGCCCGAGAGGAGTTTCAAAGATGGCCGCAGAGTGAAATGACTTAGTAGCTAAAGCAGAGAAAATAACACAATAAAAAATTATAATCCTATAAAACAATACATATTATAATAATAATAATAATAATAATAATAATATGAAATCTAAAATTAATAGTGCAAAACAATAAGGTAAAATAAAATACTTGGTTAGTGGACGCCAAGGTGTTGCTGTGTGTTTGTGTTCTGCCGCATAATTTGAGGTATCATTCACAGCACACATGCAGAGTTCAAATCCATAATCCCAAGCCGAGCGATATCTACGCTAGCAAACACCACTAACTATGCATAGACCAAACGTAGTTTGACTTCTTAGAGAGTGTGATCTGAGATCATTTCCAAGTAAATAAAAATCAGCTCTGCACACAGAGGATCCATTCCGTCTTCAGAGCCTCATTAAGAAGAGTCTCGTTAACGAGTTTAATATATTCATTAATACACATGGTGTTTTTAATGAGTCAGAGATGATTAAAAGCTTACAATGTTTCAATTACGACAGCCACAGAAGAGCTGCACGGCACTACACACACCAGTGCATCATGTAGCGCTATTCAGGGAAGACGCCGCTGAATAAATATTCTAGATGAGTTGTCAGCTTCTGAATTGTTTGACGAAAAAGAAAAACAGGGTTGTTCTCACTGACTGCATGCAACCATAAACCCACAGCATAATGTGCTGCCCGATTCATGAAAGATTCGCTCAAATGAAGCGGTTCATTTTAATGAATCATTCGAGTAGATTAGCAAATCAGTCTGAATCGAACACAGGACTTAAACACTTAGATCGACTGCGATTACTCGCTTTTACGTTACTTTACATTTTAAAACGCATCCGAGCAGGTTTCCTAACCCTAGGAAGAAAATGCAGCAGAGTTTTTCAACTGCAGGAGTCCTGCCTGAGAAAAACATTATCCCGGCGGGATAAGGACTCAGATGCGAGCTGTCACAGGAACAGTCAGATCCATAAGTGTATTAGCAGAGCAGTGGGAATTGTCATTAGACTGATGACTTACAATACCATCTTCAGTTTAACAAAACAAGACAAAAAAATAAGTAGCACAGCCAGGAGGGACTGATGTTAGCTGCGCAATTATGTTTAAACGCTCACTTTATTTCCTTACCTACAGTTAGCATCTGAAATTTAAATGACCGAGGGGGGTTAAATATACTTTAGTTCTGTAGGGATCTAAAAGTTCTCGCTGAAATTGCAAACAGTCAGGTGAGGAATGAACAGGCCCACACAGAATTGGAAAACCCATCATATACGCCGTCAGAACAAGTGACGTGATGTGACAAAACTAGAAAACTTTCGCTATCATCAACAAAGCTGTCGAGACTTGACGCATGCGAGTCAGGGTGCGTTATAGTTTTGTCACATCGCCTCGCAGATGACACGGCGGCCATACTAACCACAGCGGCAGGACCCCAGCTCCTGTTGTACGAGCTCCAGTTTGGTTTGGCAGCGATGGCACCGCCGACGGTTCTTCTGCTTGGGAACTCGTGGAGAATCTTCTGAACATGAGGCCTCTCCCACACGAACACGCTTCTCCGGGGACGACTCGCTCTCTGAACCTGAGGCTGAACACACAAACAAGAACTTTTAAATTGCAACTGCATCACCACTGCAGAACTACCTGGTCGAGTTGAACAGCGCTTTATAACACACTGGAGAGCACAAAGAGCTTCAGTTGGGAAGCAAGTGTTGGACTTGCAATGCATCTCATTACTAAACGGGGGAAAAGGTAGTTGGCATGCTTTATGATGGATTGAAGGTTAAATCATTCAGAACACCATAGTGACAACCTAGCAAGGGCGACATCCTTTAAACCTCAAATCTCTCTTTAAACTGCCCAAACATTCAAACTACATTCAGTGTGCATGTAGTTTGAATGTTTGGGCAGTTTGAAGAAAGATTTGAGGTTTAAGGAATGTAGGCCTTGCTAGGTTAGTGAGTGATTTTCTCTTTCTTTGGTCGTTTGATTAGCATTAATGACAGACTTTAAGAACTGACGCATGGATCTAATATACTGACACGTCCGATTTCCAACTGTTTACATTCACTCAAGACATAACCAACTGTTTATATGAAGGCTGGCATTTTGACAATTTTATTTTGTGATCGCATGCTGTTCAAAAGAGGCGGATTTCTATGTGTCAGTCTGCGTGAGTTCTTTGGCTTATTGCACTTAATAGATATTTTAATAGCATACACTTCCCACACTTTGTCGTCTCATTCATGCATGTTTCTTTATTGCTCAAACGTGTCAAAACTTTAGGCAGTCCGTATATATTTACATACAGCAGTAAATTGTAAATTGTCGCTACAATTTCACCATCCATACCGCCCAGCCCTAAGAAGCAGTTCTATCATGGAGCCCATAAGGAGGGACTTCAGAGTCGGCAGAAAGTTTGCAAGTACTCTAGACAGAAGTATGGCTTGACCAAAGCTTGAACTCCATTGATTTAGCTCTCTCTGACCTTGGTTAGTCAGTCTAAACCAGAGCTTTCTGTGCTTTCAGAGCTTTGAAACTCTTCTTTTTTTTGTGGATAGAAAGGTGGAAATAAATGTGTAAGGTAGGTAACGACGGGTTGGAGAAAAAAATACATCGATTCAGGAAAAAATTATATTAATAATTGGATATTTAAATTAAGCTTACTAAAAAGATGTTGCAACAAAATGGAGATAAAGATAAGTTTTGTGCAATATGTAACAACTGATTACCTTCGAGCAGCTGCTTTGAGACTTTCAAACCACATTTGTACGCTGCTGTACATTTACAGCTCAGTTCCAAAGTGGTGTGATGTGCTAGACTATTAAAAGCTGCCAGACACACACAAGCACAAGAGCAGTGGTGAGGTGTACCTGAGTCGCAGGGTCGTTTTGTAGGAGTGGATAGCGTGCCGCGAGCTGTGTCTGTACTGGAGACTTCTGGGAGAGAGAGAGAGAGAGAGAATGATATAAGATTTAGATTTATGCATTTGGCAGATACATTTATCCAAAGTGACTTGCATTCCCTAGGGATCAAACACATGACCTTGGCGCTGCTATTTAGGAGTGTTCTTCGCTGCAAACCCACCATTTGAGAACCACTAGTATAGATCTCTAAGGATTCAGACTTTCTGGTTGTCTTCAACTCAGATTTCCCATTCCCAAAACAAACATTATAAATGTGTCTGTTAATCTTTTTCATCCACAATATTCAGCTGTCTATCATTCTCCATGACTGCTGTGGAATATTACAATGATTAAGGCCCATCCGAGACTAAATGCGATGAAATATCATCTAAGTTATTACAGGTAAGGCAGAAACCATTAGTGTGTCCTCCTCACCGTCCTGTGCAGGAAGAGGCGTGGCTTCTGTCGAGGGCTCCTCAGAGCTGGCTGGCTTGGAGGACAGGGTTTGGCTACTGCTGCTGCTCGTCTCATTGCAGAAGACTGCTGATTGGCTATTGCTGGAGCTGGGGGCGGGCTCTGGAGTGCAGTCCTCGTCTGGCTGTTTCTTCTGTATGTCTGATGGAGAGAACAGAGAGAATGAGAGTCTCTCAAACACAGATTAGACAATGATTATATAGACCCCGTAATTTAAGTAACTTACCAGCAAAACATTTGGAGCAAAGGTTCATGGTTTTGCTGGACCTGGAGAGAGAAAAGGACAAAGGAGATATTCTCTTAAATATCTGTATAGAGGAAGAGCACATCTCTATTGTGAAATGACCATCACAACGAAATTTCACGATTCTTGATACAGATTTCAAAACCACAGCAAAATCAAACACTTTATTGAAAACCTAAAAATATCCATTAATAAATTCAATAAAAATTTTTACATAATTAAATATTTTTAAAAATAGGTTTACAATTAAAATTAAATAGTTTTTTTGCTAAATTATTCAAGTAAATAAATGTATAAACAAATATAAATTAAAAAGGTAACCACACTTTTATTCAATGCATCTCCTGCGTGACCTTTCCAGTTGTTTATGATTACTGTGTAAAAATGTTTAGGAATTAATTTAATTCAGATATATTCGCTAATGAATCACTGAGACTTTGTGAACCAGTTCATTTGACTCACTGAAAAGAACTCAAAAAGTATTTTATAATACAGCAGCTTCCTACATGCGCAAGACGCAAGCGATTATTAGAGCAATCGGCAACGGTTTACACTTGTATGCGCATGCGCAGTGTGCATGAATGTTCATGTGACATGATATCAGTTGTGTAGCGTGGACAGATCTTTTCTAATATGAAGTGGACACGACAGTATGGACGAGGATCGTTTTCATTTTAAAACGCTGTGTTAAAATAAAAACGCACTAGTGTGGACATAGCCTCAAACACCTCTTCAGTGGAGAGCTCCTCGATGTTCTTTACCTGCAGGAGAGGGCGGTGACATACCGAACACTTTATTTACACAAACACAACAAACATCCATTGCACACCCTGCGTGCGACTCGAAACTCCCTCTCAGGATGGCAGAGGTTAGCAATGAAAACAACATCAACAGACCTTCTTCGGCACAATCAAGCGCAATCATAATCAGCAGCCAATCAAGGAGACGGAAGGAAGCATGCGGAGAGAGCAGGGCATTGTGGGTAGGAATAATGCATATAAAGAAGATGAGCACATTTGAGTGTAGAAGAGCACATCACCACATGAACACCCAGATGGGGTAGCTGCATGTGCAAGCAATAAAAAGGTCGGAAAGGTGTTACTGACAGTGCTGACTGAATAACGTATGACAGTTGTCATTGAGATAAGCTGAAACAGTTAAACCTGTTCAGGGTTTTTCCTGGTTTAAAATGAGGCGGAGGTGGTAAAATGTTAACACTAGGGGGGTCCGGGGGCATGCCCCCCCGGAAGAAAGATTTTGCACATTTTAAAGATAAATGCATTAATCTGGTGCACTCCACACGTCATTATGGAACGTTTTCTGGCTCAAAATTAGGTGGTAAAAAAAAATCCAGATCATGTGTACACATGAAAGTGTCCCGCGCCTTCAACTGGCTGAAAAAAAAAAACACTTTTTACAAGCATGTTTTTTTTTTTTAGGTATTTTAATAATCAGATAATTTTATTTTATTTACAGTTCATAGGGGCCATATTAACAACAGTGTAGTTGAATAGCAACAAGCATTTGCTTTCATTTACACAACCAGAAAAATGTGGCTCTATTTCAGATTTTTCAAACATTGCATTATCAACTACACAGTGTACAACCAGAAGCAGAACATTTCAGCCTCCGATTTTTCATTTTATAGAAAAATGTCTCTTTTCAACGACGACACTTGGCAGATTATTGCTCAAGTGAAAACAGTTTGAAAAGTGAACTTAAAAAAAGTTACAGAATTGTACGTTTATTGTTATGACATTTTTTATTTTTTCAAGCCCTGTATATCACTTGAATGTAAATAAAGCGCAAAAAAAAAAAAAAAAACTACTATGCAACGTAAATTAGTAAGCCATGAAATTACAAAACAGTAGTAAATTACGTGCCTGCTAAGTTACTTGTGATAGGCAATAGTCCAACATTTTTCTGGCGTTTTTATAAAATAAGCTAAGTCAGGCTGGCTCTATGGATATATTTTAAGTAACTCAGTGTTTTAATTTCACAACAAAGCCAAAGCTTAAGAAAAACACTATTGGTACCTGGCTGTGACTAGTGAAGGCACTTCGATGCTGCGGAAGGAAGGTGCTTCTTGACTTGCGTGCGTCTGTGGTGATTGTGATGACTGACAGGAGATGTTGAAAAGGGGGAGGGGCAGCGGCTCGTGCGGTTTCACAGAAATTTACCTTGCTCCGTTCGAGACCAGCAAGTTTAAATGCTTTTTCTGATGCCGTCGAAATGCGCAGAACGGTTTGAGAATGGACACAGGCCGTGAACCCGCAGCGGAACCGTGTCGGTGGAAAAGAGGTATCTAATCATGTGATTCCCTGACTTGAGTTTAGTCGAGAGGCGGAGGCGGCCCGAAATTTGACGGAGGCGGCCGCCTCATAATTGTCTATGCAGGAAAAACCCTGCTGTTGATCCACAGGACAATGATAGGCCTCCTGAGCACTATGATAGGCTGATCAACGCTATAGTGCCTGCCTATTATAATTGATCCACAAATCAGCCTGAATGGATCACACTTAGGGATGGGACAGTATGAAAATTTCATATCACGATTATAGTGTCCAAAATTATCGTGATTATTAGGGATGTCCCGATCCGATCACGCGATCGGAAATCGGGCCCGATCACGTGGTTTCAGACTCGATCGGAATCGGACGTTACCTCCCGATCAGGACTCGGATATATGTAAATTAGGGGTGTAACGGTACATGTATTCGTAATTATTCCGGTTCGGTACGCATACAAACCGAACGATTCCTAGGACCATTTTTCCTGCAGACAAAATCCGCGCTGGCGCGATCACCACAACGTTGCGCAACATCAAATGGCAAACGTAATGAAAGCGGAACGAAACTGCGCTACTCATTATATTGTGCTTAACGGACCATTTATCAGTTCGGACCAGCAACATCTGTGCAGCGCGAGATCAAGCGACACTGTGATCCAGTGAAGAAGAAAACATTTGAACTCGCCACAGATCAAACAGCGCTACGTGGAAACCAGTAGAAACATTGTGCCGTGAATAAACATGGATTTAATGTTGCACTTCAAAACTCAAATATTATATAAATATATATTTAAATGTTATTTTTAATGTGATTACCAAAACATTATTTGTTCATCCTTCAAAGATTACCACCCCCATTTATAAACCTGAAAGTTTCAAGATGTAGGAAAACTCAAACTTATTGAAAAATAGTTTTTCTTTCAATAAATAGGAAATTTCTCTGGCATTTCTTTCTTTTTGCTGTATCGTATCGAACCGCAAATTTTGTGAACCGTTACACCCCTGATGTATGCGTGTATATATTATAGATTTTATGTTATTTATTACTTGTTCAAGCTACCTCACAGAAGTGCTTTGTTTGTTAACAGAGTTGTTGAATGTTAAAATAAGGTTAATTAAATAAAAAATCTGTTTTTTATCTGTTCTTTATTCTTTTTTTTAATGTATTATATAAGTATCGGATCTGGACTCGGTATCGGTAGATACTCAAAATCAAATGACTCGGACTCGAGGGCAAACAAACCTGATCGGGACATCCCTAGTGATTATCAATATTATTGCGGTTTTGTTAAAATGAGATGAAAGTGTTCAAAAAGAACTGATGCTCACACTGAAAACATTTCAACAAGATTTATATTTGAAAATCAACAAACAACAAATAAATCAGCAGCTCTATGCAGTTTCTTAAGCAAGATTCTATTCTGTGCCATTTCCTTCTTTATAATGACCGCCGTCAATAGCAACGCATTATTACACAGCGCACACATCCATGTATCACAACGGGCGCGCTCTCTTGTTTCATTCAAATACATCTTGCCGTCTTGCGTCTACCGTTTTTGATTGTATTGAAAATGAAATCAGAGTTGATCTATTGTTTACAGAGTTTGATAATATTTTTGTGATCATCTTGTCTGGACGATTGTTCTGTACGCTGTACAAAATGGATTTATAAACGGGTAACGTTAAGATTTAACACATTAATCTCAATTCAATATGTCCCCGTAATTATGTGGTAAAAAAAAATAAATAAATAAAAATCGGTGTAATAAGTGTACAATTAATCTATACATTACTATCCCTTAAAATGTCACTCTCAATAATAGTCTGGTTTGAAGGTTCAAAGCCACTTGATGAGAACTTTTCTTCGCGGAAGCTTCACGTCTATTTCAAGTGAGTGAGAGAAAATATTTCAACTCAAAACAACATTTTGTGCCCAATTGTTTCCCAGACGTAGTTTTGGTATTGAGGTCAAAGTTAACTTGCCTTGCGTTCGCTATAGTCAAGTCAAGTCATCTTCATTTATATAGCGCTTTTAACAATGGATTGTTTCAAAGCAGCTTTACAGAGATAAACATATAATTTAAGGTAACAGATTGTTTTGGTGTTATAGCCAAAACAAGCCAAAACACTGCTATACAACAGTGGGTGATGGTCACACAAGACGACTCGGCAGATTTGAAGTGTTTCTATTGCAGAGACTTTTTGTTTGGCAGACAGGGTGAACATCCTCAATCAAGTTTCCCTCAGGACTTTTGTAAAAGCCAAAATATGACCACACCTCAGATTTGGTCCTCTTAAAAGGCTGGAAAATCTCCCGAGCACAGTCACTGCCTTCCGCCATTCCTTCACGAATAAAAAAAACAAACAAAAAAACATTGCGTGCTGCGTCTGCGTCAGACTGTTGCTGGCTGGGCAAGATTTACAGTGAGTAATTAAAATCGCGATAATCAAACACGGTTTTAATGATAATTAAATTTTAAATGATAATACTAACCGTCAGTACATTTTATCGTGGTTTATTGTGAAACCGAAAAGAATCATCTACCGTAGTTGCAGACTAAAACAAATGTGCAGCACTAGGGACGAAACGGTTACCAGTTTGATAAACCACAATAAAAATTCCAAACAGTTAGTAGCAGCTGCAGAATAGCAGAACTATTATGCTAAGAACAAATACAATAACACTGTCATATCCACCACCATTGCCAAACCTTCTGAGATTTGTCATGACTGAAATGCAATTGTATACTAATCAGTTGTTTTATTTTAACCTTTAAAATTATAGTAATGTACCAGCGGACTGGATTCCATGTTGGGTTCAGCAGTTGAGAGGTTTTTTTCCCTGAGAAAAATTAACATGTACTCAACCTGATATATATTCAAATTTATTTGTATAGCGCTTTTCACTATATATATCCAAATGAATCGATATTGAATCTAATTGAATCTATATCGGAATCGAATCGCAAGCTTATGAGCAGAAATCTAATTGTGAAATTTATGTCATTCCTCAGCCCTAATAAAGACAGTACCAGTTATTGTAAAAGTTGGCCTATCGATGACTTCTGAGGATGACAGAAAACCTGAAGGAGATTGGTCTATTCAGTAGGCTCAAAGTTAACTAATGGCGCTTTTCCACTACACAGTACCAGCTCACCTCGGCTCGGCTCGACTCGACTCGACTCGCCTTTGTTTGCTTTTCCACTGTGTAAAAGTTGTACCTGTACCTGCTTTCGGGTACTTTTTTTCGTACCACCTCCGGCGAGGTTGTAAGCGAGCTAAGGCGATACTAAAATGTGACGTGAAAACAATGCCGACTGCTGATTGGTCACAGAGAATCTGCGTCATCACTGCACGCGCCAGATGGAGTATCCAGAATAAATAACCCCGCCATTTTTAAATAGTTTGGCCAGAGATAGTTACTAAACTTACTACTATTATTATGGCAACTCGGAAGAATACGCCGTGGTCAAACGAGGAGGTGCAGACATTCCTTTGTTTGGTTGCCGAAGAGAGGATCCAGCGAGAGCTTGATGGGGCAACGAGGAACGAAAGGCGTCGCTATGACGACCGGGTACTATTTGTGGCGGTACTTTCTGCAATGGAAAACGGAGCGAAAAGCGAGCCGAGCTGAGGCGAGCCGAGTCGAGTCGAGCTGGTACTGGTAATGGAAAAGCGCCATAACAAGACATTTTAAAAACCGGTTTTCCTTGTTTTATTTATTAGTTAGAAACGGTTTTACTCAATATTGTATCTATATGCAAAATCTGAATAATCAATCGAAAAATAATCAACTATTAGTCGATTAATCTGTGAAATAATCGACGCCTAGTCGATTAATCGTTCTAATAATCGTTAGATTAATCAATTATCAAAATAATCATTTGTTGCAGCCCTAGTTGGAAAAAATATATACAGCATTTCACTGTGCAGCAGATAACTTTTACATATTTTTAGAGAATGCAACAGTGAGTTTATGTGTGTGCGAGTTTGTGTGCATGGTCTTCCTTGGTCACATGATTCAAAGCTAATCAAGCTGGCCTCTCTCTGGATTAATCTGACATCTCCTGTTAAATGTCATCTGCAATTACTGCTTATGAAAAGAGGCAACAGCCCAATCAAGACTCCAGCGCACACACACCTCACCCCACCTTCTGAAGAGACACTGTGTGTGCGACACATTCAACAACCTGAGGAACACAAATCGCATCACACCATTAATCAAGCCATTTTACTAAATAACCACAATAACACTGAATCTAATTTGTAGATGTGATTGATGCAGCACTTCCTACATGATGAACCCACCTGCCAATAAGTGGATCTAACTTAATTAAAAATAAAACTGGTTTCAAAAGCAAGCAGCAAAATGTGTATCATTGTCATTTTCTGCAAACACTCAGCAAAATCTGAGTTTCTTAGTTTCAAAAGCAATTCAAACCAATAACTCTGGAGTCATTTTGACTGATTCACTAAAATCACTAGCTTTATCGACTTTGTATTATTTTATCGTACCTAGTCTTTTCTCATCACATTCAACAAGTAGTGTTTCAAGGGCAAGCATGAATTGGATTGCTCATATTTGGGGTTAGAAACTTAAAACCCCAAATGATAACCGATTAAATTGACTAAAAGCGGTGTTTGTGAAAGACCAATTGAAAACAAGAGTGTTTCTTATCTGTCTGACTAACAATTCCATTTGTATTTATGCAAAAGCTCTGTTTCACTCAAACAGGACACGTCAGAAACAGAGCTGCTCATCACCAACATGTGAAGTCCTACCTATAATAATAATAAAAATTGAATAGGCTACACTCAGAAATAAACAAATCACTATTTGTGTAAAGTCAACATCTACCGCGGATTGTAAGACTGAGCAATTTTATCGATTCTGCGATATAAATCGATATTTTTTTCCCCAAGAAAGTATCGATTTTTAAGCCGCGAGTATCGATAAGTCCTAATCAAATCCCCATGTTTAACTTAGCTCGTCAAGGGGCCGTTCACATATCGTGTCTTTTGCGCGCTCAAGTTCGTTATTTCAAATGTAGGTGCGCGGCAAGCGCTCTCATAATTGAAGCAACGCGCTCATTTTTTCCAGGCGGAATTTATCTTTAACTAATTCTTTTTATAAAAATGATTTAAAGGCTGAAATATATGAGGTTTATCTTTTTATAAAACATTTTTTCTCAAAACTTTATTTGCACTTTATAACTCTGCATTGTTAATTGCAATACTGAACTTTATGTACTTTTCAAAGGCTTGTAAGCTACAGTTTGCACTGTTTCAATAAATGGAACTAATTTTCTCAACACCTCTTTGATTAATTTTGTCCAGCATTTGCAAGCTGTAGAGACTCTGTCCAGTCAGAGACATTTATTGTGTAATTGATGTTTTTAGTTTTCAGTTCAATTAATTCAATCCAAGTAAATTGAACACTCACAAGATGTCAACAAAATCACTCTGTCCCCTTTAAATCTTTCAGAAAATGGTGTATCGAATTATATCGAATCGTATCGAATCGTATCGTTGGCTGAATATCGTGATATATATCGTATCGTGAGCTGAATATCGTGTATCGTATCGTGAGATAAGTGTATCGCTACAGCCCTAGCGGATTGGCAGGCAACAGGAATGTTGCAAAAGGTAGGTGATGTTCAAGGTTTCCTACACTATGGTCTGAAATTACTGCACCTACGTTAGGAAATAAAAGCAACATTGAAATGGTGAAGGTTTTCCTTGGCGTATTCTGTGGGAAACGCAGGGGACGGTGCATCCAAACACAACAGATAATCTCACTATCCACACTCATTCCCAACCCGCACCAGCACCCAAAAGATAATGTATGCTTGAAAATGAGAAGGCTGACATGCTAACAGGTGTTCAAATGTAAGATGCCAGATGGAAGTATGGAAATCGAATGAAAAATGAAATGCCACAGCTGCCCTTCACACTTCAGCCCCTCTGAACTGCAGTGCCCTCTATCTACACAAACAGAGAAATGTCTTTAGAAACAGAGAAAACATCATACAATTAGGACGGTTTATAATGTGCAACAGTAGAAATGTGCCAGCTAGTAGCAATTTTGCTATATCTTTTAAACCACTTACTTATTGTGAATAATCTGATCTTTTGGTTTGCATCCATAAAGCTTTTTTTTTTTTTTTTTTTTAATCAAGCGATATTACGTTTTTAATTCGCTAGATTATCCAAAAATAGGCATTAACACATAGGCATAGTTATCTAATATACACTTTTTTTCATTGCATTTACAGCAAAAAAATAACTATACTACTATGACATAAAATTACATCTTGATAGACTAGAATGTACTAGAGGATACTAATGATACTAGAATTTCTGAAACAAAAGATGAAGTTTTGATCACAAACAAAACATTACCAATCAACGTGGCACAAGCAAGCAACTGCTGCACCTGTATTATCCTTGCTTGTACTCCGTATAATAGTTAACCACATTTTCAGATAACCAACTGCACTACACACAGGCCGAGTTTACTCGCATGACTATCCATCAGATACTTCCTAGCTGTTGGTCTAATCTTGACATGTTAGTGAAGATGTAGGTGTGCACAATTTTTCTTGACTGGTTATCAAAACAGAGCAGCGTTTGCCTGTCATTCAACACCAGTTAGGCAGGTTGAGGGAAGAACCACTCACGTTTTGATACTGCTTTTACACATGAAACAGGTTAGCCGAAACCTTTTCCTCAAGTATCGGTTTACTAGGATTTATGTTTCGCCCAATCAAAATAGCTACCTTACAAGCATGCATAGTTTAATAATGCATGCTAGGTGTTACGGTTCGTGTCTCGTGTTTCCCTCTACTTATGATGACGTCGTGACTGTGTCTTTTTTTGTGTGTCTGAGATTACTGATGGGTCTGCACCTGTGTATCATTATACACCTGCGCCTCGTTGGAGTCGTTGCTGATCCAATATAAGACGGACGCTGACGCGGAGTATGAGAGGAGAGAGGAGAACCAGCAAACAAGCATTTCTTTCGTGTGTCATTTCTTTTATTTACTTTACTTGGTTGATCGTCTTGTTAATGTTTGTTGCCTTCATATTGTCTGAAGTTTATTAGTTATATTTATTTGTGATATGTGTTTCTTGAGTTTTTGCGTGTTTGTAAGTAATAAATGTTAATGCAGCGCACTTGAGTTTCACGTGTCCTCCTTTATGTTGTGAAACCCTTACGTAGCCAGCTTTTTTCAAAAAGGGTTCGTAACACTAGGTATAACAAACATATGCTTCATTTCAGATTTTGATGGAAAACAATCATGTGAGACAGACCACTGTCTTTAGTGACATTAAAAGCCATCAGTAACTATAATTTGGTCCACATTAATCCATTCAAACTACAATCAGAATCAGATTAAAAAAATTCCGTTTAACATTAAATAATCACAAAAATTCTGTTTACTTGTCGTTTATAGAATGCACCAATACAACAATAAAGAGTCAAGAATATCAGAATAGAGATGGGCTGTGGCTTAAAGGGGCACTTTGGCAACTATTTAAACTTCATAAAACCGTTTAGAAATCATTTGAATGGTTTAATAACCTGTTCTGGAGAGAATGGTGGCTTTCCCCGCTCCCCCCAGCGTTCCCAGGTGGAAAACCAACCTTGCAACATCGCGACTAACGTCCCGGTGGTGTTGTCACGGTACCAAAATATCAGTATTCGGTACCAATACCAGTGAAAATCCACGGTTCTCGGTACCAATTTCGGTACCAAAGCTTAATTTAGATTAAATTTACACATATTAAAGTGTATATCACGGTTACAAAGATGGAAACTGTAGTATTAAAAACAATTTACAATAAGATTCTATTTGTTAGATAACATTAGATAAAATTACCTAACAATAAAGTTATATACTGTAGCAATTATTCTCCATGGGGTTAACTTAAAAATGTACTAATATATTTTTAAAATCAAAAGTTTTATCTGTTAACATTATTTAATGCACAATGAATGAAGTGAACAAACATGAACAATCAAGTGTTTGTATTAAATAACATTCACAAACATTAATTAATGTTGTAAAAATATATTGTTCACTCAATGTGTTGATGTTGCATTAAGTAATATTAATGAATGGTGTACTATACAAACTATACAGTAGGGTTGCGGCGGTGAGGAAAATTTCCCACCGGTTAATCGACGTGTGACAACACCGGTAATCCCGGTGTCACCGTGGGGGGGCGGGGCGGGGCGGGGGGGTTAAATAGCTTTTACAGAGCTGCCAACTCTCACGCATCTCACGCCACACCCCCGATTTCTCACGCATGAAGTGTCAACCTGGTCGGTCAAATGCCTGGAAGATGAGTTTATCTATATATCTACATGTTGAGCCACTCGTGATCGACTAGTTATGCCGCAAAATAGTTAAAATCTCCTGGAATCTAGAGCGAGCGCGCACGCGAGACAGAGATTGTGCTTCAAACCGCGTAGCGCGCGAGGGAAAGCGAGCGAGAGACCTTGCGTGTGCAAGCACACCCGTCGGAAAAGTCTCACTCCAAGCTAAACTCAAAAGTTGGCAGCTCTGGCTTTTAAATGCGTGCGCGTTATACTTTCACTTTCGAAATAAGCTTTTCTGTAATTTGACTCTTTCTCATCTCCACACGTGCTAAATGGAATCCTGATGCTTGCTGATCTGTGACGTGACTGGCTCTTGGCACGCACTGCGCAGTTCAGTTTTTAATTATATTATATGCTCTCTTCTGAACTAAATAATTGATCATTATTATTTTTAATTAATTCAAATAAATATTTTAGCAAAAACGAATACTTTAAAAAAGTCAAGACATCGCGGTGTCACGGTGGGAAAGTGATGTCACCGGTGATGGGGCTTAAAACCGGTAACACCGTCAACACCGTCTATCGCGGCAAGCCTACTATACAGGAGATAAAACATGTTTTATTTGACTTAACTGTACTTTTATTTAATCCAAAAATGTCACTATTGCCTGTGTTCAAAGCTTGAGAACCCTGTAGCTGATTTCTAATGCAAGGGCTAGAAATCAATTAATTCTGATACTTCCTCGTCATCATGGAGAGCGCATCGCACCGCTTTCTCCTTTCCACAAGCGCTTGCTTTCCCGTGTCTCCGCTATGCAACCATGAACAGCGGCGAGCCTGGAAAGACGAGCTCGCACGTCTCTTCTATTATGAGCGCGCTGGCCGCGCGCCTACATTTGAAATTTGCACGCGCAAAAAAACGCGCTATATAAACGTGTGAACGGCCCTTTATGGCAACGTGACATTAGCCTAATTCAAAATATTTCCATATGCGGCTCTTTCCTCCTTTCTTGTCAACAAGTGGATTCAGAGCCACCGCATTAGCAGCGCCGGTCGCGTGTCTCAGAGTGTTTTTATGAAGAGTACGCACCTCTGCATCTTTCCGACAGCGCATCAAGAACCGGATTAACCCGGTACTCGGTACCTAGAAAAGCTGGGACCGTAACCGTTTAATTTTTTTAGTACCGACTTGGTACCGAAGTACCAAGTTTTTTGACAACACTACGTCCCGGTAAGTTGGAAATAGGAACGAGCGAGAAACACGAACTGCTTTATGGCAATTCGACATAATTCTATGATACTGTGTATGATCTATTACCCACCTCGGTAGACATATAGCTCCACACGATAAAGTTGGCCGGCTCCGATGATAACAAATGCACATGAGCAGTGGTAGAAAGCGGGAGGAAGGCGCCGCAAGTGAGGTTTTTTTATGACAGTGTTGTGAAATATACACCCCACAGCTGTAGGGGGAGCTCGATGAGAAAACATGCCACAACAAAAGTGAAAATCAGCAAAGAAATGACTAGAGTTGCCAAGTTCCCCTTTAAAGCCAAGGGGGTAATCCATCAGCCGGAAGTTAAAGCCTCGCGGGAGCCGCCATTGTAGCAGAACTTCACCTGCTGTTTGCATCCCATTGACTCCCATTCATTTTGGCGTCACTTTGACAGCGAATAACTTTACATCTGAGGCGTCCAAAGGCTTAATTTGTTGATTATTTTTTTCTAAAGAAACACGACAATGCATAAAATGCTCCATTACTTTGTATCTTACGTTACGACCCCGTAGAAGCCGTTTTTGTAAAAATAGGCTAAAGATTGCATCATTACCACGGGACTTTCTGTTGCACAATAGAGACATTACCGTATAGACAGGAGGAGAAGCTCGCGGCAATCTTTTACTGTCTATGAGGCAATCGGGGGGACATGAAGGCACAAAGTCAAGGTAGAAGCCCATAAATAGAGAGTCCATTTAAGCAACGGGACAAAATATTTTGACAACGTTTTTGAGGAATTAGGTGATTCAGATTTGTCTTGGCACAGCTACTAGAAGATTTTCAACTGTCAGACTGTTGTCACGCTCAGTTTGAGCCTGCGCAGTCGCTCAGACATCAGACAGGAAGTGCAATAATCGGGCTTCAAGTCTTCTCCGTTGAAATCAATGGGGTCGCTGTGTCCATTTCTTTTACTGTCTATGTTTAAAGCTGTGGGATGTACAGCCTTCAAGAATCTGTGACCTTTTTTAATGAAGTTTATTGCCTTAAAAGGCCAGATATGATGTGCTATGTTAACGCCCAGTTTCATGTCTAATGTGCATTTTCAATGACAGCAACTGTGCCACTTGAATAAAGAGTCCAAAATAAACCACAGCTACAATCTATTTATGAGTCTACCAGCTGCACAAATATGACACATTAAAGGCAGAGAGAGAAAATGACTAGAGTGATTATGATGAAAAGACCAATTTGTAGATAATTCACCACATGTTTATCCACCACAACACACTCACACAGACTTTAAATTACACCCTGACTTCATTCCAGAACAGGGCTCGACAATAAAGACTGCCGGACAGCCCGGAGCCAGCGTAAATTTAAATATTAAAACGCAAGACGACGTGAAAGAGAACTCAATTCTATTGCTGTGTGAGTCTAAGAGGCGGCTTTCTGAGCGCATGCTTCGGATGTGTGCTGCGTACACAAGACTAAACAGCATCTATCGCGTCACCAGGACAGTGGATTTGCTTTGGAGTCCATGGGCTCCTCCTCTAGGTAGTGCGAGCTTGTTATCTGCTCGAGCTCTCTTAGGTATGGACGCTGACGCGCATGTTGTCTGTGATTTCAGCAGGTCAACTTTCTATTTCTTTGCTTGCCCTTCGTCTCCAACCACTGACGTACTGGCAGCGCTCTCTTCGTCCTCTACTCCCAGAATCTCTTTGATGAGTCCGGATTTTGTATCCTTGTCATTGATATGATCCCCCTATATCTAGGATCTAAAAAACAGGCCTTTGCCCAAAGTGTTTATGAGGCAGCCGGTTCATAAACACTGTTTCGAGGCAGCCGGTTCATAAACACTGTTTCGAGGCAACGTGATTTCAGAGTCCAGTGCAAGCTCAGATAATGAACCGTTAGAATCATATAAGGAGTCATATTGACACCTGACCACATATCAGTTGTGGCAGAGAAGCGGTCGACATTCATAAGCTCGCTTTTTTTACTGTGTTGTACATTTCCGGCATAGCAGTCTCTAGAAATTAGGTTTTGCCCGGCAACTCGTACTGCTTGTCAAATTATTTAAGCATTGTCTTTAATGCAGGTTTCTCCACCGTGTTGAATGGAACCATCTCAACTAGATACTGCATAACAGCGGCTTGTTACCTGTTATTTTCACGACTGTATTTGACAGATTTTGCAAAGGCTTCATCTACTCTTAACAGTCGGCTGGTCCTGCCTCAGCTGTCCTTTCTGAGGTTGCTCCGCGGTTTGATGCTTTCGAGGGGCAGATGCGTTTCGAAGACTGGATGACAGTTAACGAGATGAGACCTCAAATTCGATGTATTTCCGCGTGTCAAAGGGAACATTTGCCGCAAATTGTGCATATTGGTATATCTGTTTTTGCTGGCTTGTTCTTTTCATTCGGTTGAAAGCCGAAATGTTCCTAAACTGGCGACGTTATATTAGGTTTTGGGACGAGAGCGCATGCTATTATTTTAGCCTTATTCAAAATCAACAAAACACCGGATACAAACAGTTGGCGGGCAAATGACACTCATAACAATCTTGTATTCATGATTAATTTTTTTAACCTTCAATTCATGGATTACAATATTGCAGTTGTCACGACAGCCCTACTTGATACAAACACCCACACAATATTTGGGTATCTTAAACCTTTGACAATTAAGATCACAGCAGAACATGCACTGTTTTAGACGTTGAGCCAAAGAAAGCCATTGTCATAGATATGAAACAACTTCACAAAAAATTCTCAACATCACAGTATCATTATTTCTGTTACAATAATTCAAATTATCACAGAAGCACTGGGATATCATAGTTCGATGATATAAACAACATCTACAGTTCGATTCGGTTAAATCACCTTTCGAAAGTAACTTGACGATTCAAATAAAGATTGCATCAATTATATCTTTACACCACTAGGTGGCGACATAACCGACTGATAAAAAAATGTTGTCATTGAATCATTCATTCACGAGATTTGTTCAAAAATGCAGATTTATCTAGTAATGAAACAAGTGAAGTCTTTATAAGCGAGTCATTGAATCATTCATTCAAATTTGTATTCAAATTAATTGAATCGACTGGCCTCTATTTTAAAAACAAAATTGTGATATATGAATATGAAGTATCAGGAGGCGGTCCACGGCGTTCGTGGTTTGACTGGTCGAGACCGTTTTCCAAAGATGGCTCCTGCCTGTATACGCCAAGTCGACTGTCTTTATAAAATATCTTCTTATTAAACTGTCTGTACACTTACAAAGTTGTCAATGCTTCGGTTTGCATGTAGGGACCCTCATTATGTTAGTGTTAGTGTGGGGCTATTTTGAGCCTTGTTAGTGGTATTAACTAGCGATTTTTATTTTTCATTACTCTATGCCCTACATACTAGCATCATACGCTAAACAGTTTTTAGAGATAAAACTCTTTACATTCGATTATCATGAAAATAAATCTCAGAGAACGGTCGACTAGGTACCAATGTGTTATTAGACAAAAGGTTCATTTTGCGCCGGAGTTGTCCTTTAAACAGATGAGAAAGAAAATGCATGAACATCGAATCATTGCATTAGATCTTAAAGTGACAGCAGCCTAATTTACCTGATGCTATACATTTTGGTGTCATAACATTTATTACAATACAAGGTATATGGAAATAATAACTATAATTTATCACTTTTTTGGGGGTGGGGCCAGTGAAAACTTTGGCAAGGCAAGTTACAAATTGAAACCACTTAGCATTAAGCCCTGGATTTACAGTCTAATTTACACAAAACAGCAGACTGAGCCTATTTTATAACAGCTTAGTCAACGAGTAATATGAGAGGGGCTCTATGTGATTAAATCAACTGGTACACGAGCCATGAAACATACTGGCCTATCATCAGCATTTGATCAAAACCATCACTTATTATTTTTACTTATCCAACTATTTATCCAACCTATATTTTATTTTAATTTTTTTGTTTGTTTAATAGCTAACAAATAAAAGATAATCGAAAATCACCTGTCAGAGGTCTCTCTTGGTCTTGCCCAGATCTTGTGCATTTGTTTGGAGAACAGACAACATGGAGTGTCAGATGACTGCACCTGTGAGCCTGACACATGCTTGAAGAGCCCTGATTGATGTGTCACTCAAGCAAAAGTCTATCTATCGTTATCCTTTGGTTCGGCTATATGAAGACACTTGCTGTGTCTCAATACCTAGGGAGGTGTCTACCTAGACAGAATTTCAAGACATCAGAGGTGTGTAATGATCAACCAGCTGTCTAGGTAGGCTACTCACTAGGTTTTGACATAGGCCTACAGCACACAAATTATGTCCCCAATGATTCCAAAATCTGTTTTAAGCACCTACAATGCCAGCATCTACAAAACAAAACGGGTTTTGCGAAGAAAAAAAAAGTTAAAAATGTTGTCTAGGACAGGGGTTTCGATAAAAATAAGATCTACCGAACTAAACGTTTAAAATAAATTAATTAAAATACAAAAATGGATTAAATGTACGGTACTACATCTAACAGTACAGTATTATTTTAGTGAGTTTCACCGTATAAATTGGGACCTTTTACATGAAATATAGAGCTGCCTTTAAAATTTTAGGATGGGAGTCCCTCACACAAAGATGACCACATTTAAGGGGCCGTAGCATCTAAAAGATTGCAAACCCCTGGTCTAGGAAAGCCAACATACAATGTTTTGAACTACAGCACTAACACAATGTCCCCTTGTGGTGCCCTAAAAAGCTGTCTAGGTAGGCTGCTTACTATGTTCTAAATACAGTCCACAAAATTGTGCCACTTATAATGGCCAAAATGTTTTCTAGGTAGGCAGCACACTAGGTTCTGAATACAGCCAAATTAGTAATCATAATGCTGGCTATGTACGTTTGAAATAGAACAAAAAAATGATGTCCCCCTTTAATGACCCAAAAATTCTGCAAACGTCTATGTTCACCAGGTTTTTAAATACAACAGCAACATTATACAATCTATAATGTCAAAATATGTTGTCCAGATAAGATTTTCAAACACAGCTAATGATTGTGATAGAGGACAGTAAGATATAAGTGATCTGTCAGTCCAGCTCACACGGCTCGTTAAAAACCACTGGATCGCCCAAAACGGCTTTTGATTAGCCCTACTGTTTATATGTAATACGTGTTTGGTGGAAGTGTATGTTTTATGTGTATATTTGAGGAGAAACAGCAACTGTAGATGTGAAAAACAGGAGTGGTTGTTCCCCACCCCCATCCATCGGCCTACAACAATGAACAACAAACACTCCACATTTCATTCACATTTATCGCCTTAATCCACATCAAATTCGCCGCACGGTTACACTCACGTGTAAAATGAATCATCTTACCCCCAAAATCCACAAGGGCAGCGGGGAGGAATACTAGGCGGCTTGCTGCGCTCGCTTCCTGTGTCCCCCATGGCGGCGATGTGAAGGCGGCAGGTTTCTGCAGGAAATACCGGGGATCCAATGGCGGCCTAGTGCTTGTACGGGAATTCCTCGGCTCGACGTTTGATCAAAAACGCTTTACAACGAAATCCCCGAGCTGAAAATGCAGCGTAAGAACTGAAAGATACGGACACGAGCAGCCGCTACTATAAATTTGAAGTAATTTAGACAAAATTCAAGAAATTAACGGCCGCGTACAGTCCGACGGACCGCACCGGGAGTCGAGGCCGATCAGCTGGCGAGTGGAAGATACCAACTCCTAAATAGGGTTTTGTTAATCATGAGTAAAAATATTTAAACACTCAGATTCCGGTTGTACACACATTTACACAAAATATTGCTGTTAAAAAGTGAAATACACAATACAATGTTTAAATATTGTCGGTATATCACTAATATCACGTGTTAATAACGTTTTATGGAAACAATGTTCC
The DNA here is from genome assembly GCA_030578255.1 of Tiaroga cobitis. Classification (NCBI taxonomy): domain Eukaryota; kingdom Metazoa; phylum Chordata; class Actinopteri; order Cypriniformes; family Leuciscidae; genus Tiaroga; species Tiaroga cobitis. The sequence goes on from CM060603.1 coordinate 40,848,589, forward strand.
CTCAAAAGGACGTGGAACGGTCCAATCTGTATTCCTTGTTTGTAAAGGGGATTTGAGCTTTAAAGCTGTTTAAGTACAAGACCTGCTGTAGACCCCAGTATAAGATGAGCTGCACATGATGGCCTTTACTACAACGCATATTTAGGCAGGACACAAAAAAAGTTATTAGAAATATAAAATAACTCTACAAATACATGACATTGAATATCGCATCAACACACTGGCTCGAGGCCATAGAGTGTCATTGGAAAGGGGGATTCCAGTGATCGAATTGTATGCACAAAGTAAATTATATCATATATTAGCCTTTTAGTATGTATAACAAAAATTGCGTTGTGTTTTGAAAATATTCAGGGTTCAAAGCTATTTTTGTTTACACGATTTATCATGAACTAAAACTAGAAAAGGAAAGTGCATCAATCTGTTGTTGCATGCCTGAATGTCTAAAGCTTTTGAGGTTGCTGTATGTGCTTAACGAACTTGAATACTTTATGAATGGGCCTACTTCAAGATCTAAAGGTCCATCATAGATGAATGGATGGATAAATATGGATTCTGTTCACATAAGTAGGCTACTTAAAACTATATTGTTAAAGAAATTAAAGCCAAATACAAATATACATATGATATGAGCTAGCAAACAAGGAACATGAATAACTATTATAACTAGAAAATGAAATTTCTTCAAGAACAACTTTAAATTAAACTAAGTGTATGTTTGAATGGTCTGACAGTTGGAGTTTAAAATCAAGAAGTCTGAACATACATTCAGTCTATATAATCACTGGCTGTACAGGAAAATCAAAATCCAATCAATTAGACAAATAAAGCACATTGTGACAGAACATGCTAAAGGTCTGCTGATGTAATGGTCTGCTGATGTAATAGTTTGCTCAGATGTGGACAAAGTACACAACTTCCTTACTTGAGTGAAAGTACAGATACTACTGGTCAAATATTACTCCATTACAAGTAAAAGTTGTAAAGACCTATTTTTAAAAGTAAAAGTACAGAAGTACTTAAGTATCAAAAGTACAAAGTAAATGTCACTGCATTGTTTTATTCTTGTTGCATTGTTGTATGTAATACAGTACCTTATGCCTCTGAATCTATGCCTGCCTACCTACCCTCATATCAATATCAAAATTATTTCTAGAACACAGTTCTAGTAGTGGGATTGAATGTGAGATTGAAAAAGTGCACTCAATAACGTGGTTTCGGACAATGGTTTTGGACACCCAAAGGGCTGTTCCCTCAAATAGTGCCCTATTTAAAGTTTTTTGGCTTTTAGTATGAATATGTTAGCCTTACTGTTATCTATAAGCTATAGTGTGCTCCAAAACAATGACAAAATTCGCATTTAGAAGACCAAACCCAACGTTGAAAATGAAAATCAGGTTGATGTCAGAATCCAACGTCAGATTGACAACATCAGTCGGGTTCTGACATCAACCTGACTTTCATTTCCAACCAAAATCCAAAGTCTCTCCGATGTCGGATGTTGACGTCAATCCGACATCGGGTTCTTCCGTCAATCTGGCGTCAAACCGATTTTCATTTCCAACCAAAATGCAACCCCTGCAACCAAAATCATCCACTGACTGACGTTACTGCTTTCTACTCAAGGACCTTGACAGAAATGTAGAGGAGTAAAAAGTATTATATTTGTCTTTCAAAATGTATTGAAGTTAAAAGTAAAACGTTTCCAGAAAAACGAATACTCAAGTTAAGTACAGATACTCAAAAAGTATACTTAAGTACAGTACTCAAGTAAATGTACTGTGTTGTCCACCTCTGAGTTTGGTGGATGTATATAGGAAGTTGCAGAATGAGTCAGAGTCAAAAGAGATTTCATGTTCACATTTTTATTATAATATTTTAGCAAAGTCATTTTAAAAGCACACTAATATATAGGGGAAACTGGAGTTATAGCAGTCGCTTTTTACTACAGTGAGTGAATATTTCTCATAGTTAGTTTATTTTTCAAAATCAATTTCTTAATAAGCATATATTCTTGATGAGCACAATTGCTTAAGCATGTAAAAAATTACATCTACATTCAGTGCACATGTTCACATTGTATGACAAAATGGCAGTAAGAACACAATTTGTGAAATGGCAAAAATATAAAAAGTAGCATATAGTTATATCAACGAATGTGGCTACAACAAATTGTAATTAATGATTACAATAATGAAATTACAACATATAAACATGTTGGTTTTTTTGTGACAACAACATGCCCCAAATTAGTCAAGTCACCAATATAGCACTTTAATTTATATAGCAAGTTAATTTTGTCTGTACAGCAGCTCTAAAGGAAATAGTGTCATTGTTCAGCTGACGTTAGTTCTGTGTTGATTAATTTCCTTTGTAAAGAACATCAATTCCTAAATTAGTTGATTTAATCTATGAAGTAGTTCTGCAGAAAACAGTGATGTCATCGTCCAACTCAGTTCAGTTCTCATCCAATAGTGTCAGTGCAGTCAGATCAATAATATTGTTGAATATTAAGTTCCCCAACTAAGCAAGCCAAGGGCTAGTGGCAAGAAACCCAAACTCCATCATGTGGAAAGAAGAAGAAAAACCTTGGGAGAAACCAGGCTTAGTAAGAGGATAATTTATGAAACAACAAAAATCAAAAAGTAACATTAATGTATCTAATCATTGTGGCTAATAGAAATAGTAATTAACAATTACAAATAAAAGGTCCCACTTTATATTGGGTGTCTTTAAGTACTATGTACTAACATTTAAATTACTAATTTAAATACAATGCACATATTATGTCGTGCATATACATTCTTACATTGTACTTATAGTATTATAATTACCTGCATCTAATTACATCTGTAATTAGTTTCTGTAATTACAGCTATAATTACACTGTTGACCTTTCCCTTCCCTTTTAAACCTGCCCATACCACCAAACCCGACCCTAAACTTAAATGTCAGTACATTGTTGTGTTGCAAATATACAGGGTCCGAAAATTCTGTCTACAGTATTTGTAAAGCAAGTGAGTGAATATTTGTTCAAGTGAGTAATACACTGTTTCATGACCTACCAAACATTGGAGTAAGTGATCTTTTCTGTATCAGCATATGCTCTGTGCAACCATGTGCTGAACATGAGCGGATGGTGGAATGATTCCCTTTCAAAGCAACATCTCCCTCATCACTGGCTAAGTCCAGCCTGAGGCCTCCAGGTCTCCTGAGATGCTCCACACAACTTCAAAGACAAATTTCCCCTCATTTCTACACACAGAACTTTAGGAATTAATAAGAAACTGTTTCAAAGATGACAGAACTATAATGTAGCTTGAGAGCTTCAAGAGTGACACAGATTCGCTTTATTCCACAACGTTTCACTCACCCGAGTCGCACATAAACACTGAACAGTCACTCAGGAAAATAACCATCTGATTGATACACATATTCATGAGGGTTTACAAGAGTTCATGTCAACTTTACAACTTTTTACAGAGTTAGAAATCCCCCTGTACCCTCTGTGTTGTTTCCTGCCTGAAGTAAAACTACAAAGACTACACTCTCAAAGGAGGTTTGATTATTTAATGGGGAAAATCAGGAGGTGCGGTGCAGCGGGACCTTGAAGATGCATTGATGTGCAAAAAAAGAGAAAGAAGCTCAAGGTGCCTGGAAGAGCGGGAAAACAACTGTGATAATTTTTGCAGTGAATTGATGAACACGGGTGAACTTTCATGTTTTTCAATAACACTGCAACGAGGCCTTTGGGTGAAATATACTCAGATGTCACTTATATGTCAAGGTAGGTGCATTCAAAAGCTTCCTTTGAGTGCAACATTGAAAGATGATGTTTTCAGAGTGATACAGTGTCCAATGCCATTCAGTGGACCTACTGCGATACACTTGAAGGAAACAGGCATGAAGTGTCTTATGACTACAGACAAAGTGTCTACAGACTGTGCGATTTCTGCAATCCTGTAAGATCATTACAAATCTCACACTACGACATGGCTCTAATAAACTTGGCTACGAGTCAGACAATCTATAGACTGTACGATGATGACACCTATTGAATCATAGGCTACGACTCAAGTTAGGAAAAGAGCAAGATAAATCACACTTTGGAAATTGTGGTTTTTATGTGCAGTAAAAAAGATGAGGAAGTGAAAGAGGAGAATATGGACGTGGTCATGGCTAGGGAAAAGAGGCCAACTTGGCATGCAAATCTTGCAAATGAAGCTTGAGGTCAGTCGTAGTTTTAAGTTTTATGTCGCGTTGATCAATACGCCATTTCACGTTGCATTTTTATTGGCTAGTCAGTAGACGTAGGTCGTAACACCAAACACTGTGAGATGATCATTGCTAAATTTCTGACACTTTCAGAAAATTATCACAGGCTATCTTTGGTCGCAAGACTGTGACAACGACCGTCTTTGAACCTTCATCACTGTATGACGAGGGACCACCGTTTAGGAGCCACGACCACAGAAATCACCATGATTGATCATCTTTCGTCTGGGACCGCCCAAACTCTTACAATGTGCAGCGGGCACTTTTGGACACAGTGGAAAGTTCCTGGTTCACAAACACACTTAAAAATAGTTACCTTATTCACGGCAGCGCCATCTTTGATTTTTAATGAGAATGAAAGCGAGGCTGTGAGGGATAGACATGCATCTCTTCAATGGGCTGTACTAATATTTAATGTGTTTTCGGATTGTTCTGCTCATGAAACACTGGAAAAATATCTTTCCAAGAAATTTCAGTTGACAAAAAACTCCCGACAATGTAAGCTGTGGAAAATTGTAAGTTATCTAGGAGCTTTATTCAGCTTTTTACAGCGGATGCCATTGGAAACACGGTAAGTCTATCTATCCCTCACAGCCTCACTTTCATACCTGTCATGGCGCTGCTCTGAATAAGGTCTATTTACATCTCATATCGTCAGTAAACCGTTGCGTTACCAAGACAACGACTGTCTAGTTTGTATTACATTCCAAAGAGCGGCCGCTATCAGCACCACCAGGGCCGTAGCTAGAGGATTCGGGGCCCCCTGAAAAAATATTGATGTGGGGCCCCACCACCCTCCACCAATATCATATACTGTACAATAGATGAACATGGAGGCCCACATAACAGAAGATGGTGATGTTGTTGTAAAACCTTTATTTTAAAAGTTAAATGTTTATATAAAAATTACACCTAATAAAAACTAACAAAAAGCAAGAAATTGTTAAATAATAATAGTATAACTGCTGGATTTTGTGGGGCCCCCTGGGCACCGGGGGCCCCTATAATTGTCACCACCTTTCACCCCACTAGCGACGGCCCTGAGCACCACAGTGGAAAATGAAACAGAAACCGTAACAGCTGGCCCAGGAAGGAACGGTTACGCAATGAGAACTGTTCGGACCGACGGTGGAAAAGCGACCATTGATTCCAATAAAGAGCCTTTACCTTTTTCAAGTTTTTCTCAGTCGCTTTGATACATTTCTTAGTTAGTTCACAACTGAAATTCTCAAAACTACTCGTTCAACCCCCACATCCATATCATCTAGTAAAGTACATTTTCTATACATTTCTATTCCAGTAAATATGTCCTGAATTGATGAATTGCTCGTGAATCTTGAATTTCACTAATGAAGGGAAATGTAAAGGGCTAGATAAACCAATGATCAACCAGTTCTCCAAAATAGCTCAAAGATGCATGTCATGAATCTTCGATTGGAAAGCATATAGACAGAGCACAACACAGAGTTACAAATTCTTATAATGGAAGAACAACGAGGAAAAAAACAGGGTCAACAGCCAGGAAGTAGAGGAGTAAGGATGTGTGGTGGAAGGGTAGGGAGGCAAAAGAGAGGAAGAGGTAGAAGGCAAAGGAAGCAGACGTTTCCATAAGGCCGTGTGTCCACCAAAGCGTTTTTAGCCGGCTGAAAACGCTAGACGCTCTGCTGAAAACGCCTAGCACTGGGCGCTTGAGAGCGTTTTGGCAGCGCTGCGTTTTTTCAGTTGAGACGATTCGTTGCTATGATACAGAATATCCGCAGCACAGTTTACTTGTAACTGATTTCACAGATAATTTTTTTCATACTAAAAATATATTTTGCATCCATTTTGTTCGGTTAGCTCTGCTGGTTGATGTCGTTGTACAGAAAGAATGTTGTGACAGTTGATCGGTGTGGTGTTAGCCCCCCCCCCCCCCTCCTCCACTGTGATTGGATGGCTGTGTAAAAAGCAGTGGTGTAAAGTAACGAATTACAAATACTCTCGTTACTGTAATTGAGTAGTTTTTTTTAGGAATTGTACTTTTTTAAGTAGTTTAAAAACAGTGTACTTTTACTTTTACTTGAGTACATTTTAAGTGCTGTATCGGTACTTTTACTGCGCTATTTTCCCTGAACCTGCCGTCGCTACATTTATATGATTATTTATTTTTATAATAAGTCATCATGTGACTCCATGCGTGATTCCCGTCAAATCAAATCGCGCGCGGAAAACTTTGCATCAAACCAGCATCAACAGACTTCGAGACACCTGGCGCCAATTTATTTTGTTCACGAAGTGACTTTCGGAGTGGATCTTGAGCCTGGAGGAAGTTCATGCATTTGTGTCTTCATATAGGCAAAAAAACAGCGCAAGCGTCACACGTGCTTCAGTGTGTGTGTGTGTGGTAAATGAAACTGCGCGTCGGCTGCACCATTCATTCACACAGAACATGCAGGATTCGTATTTAAATTGTCTTTGTGGTTTAATATTCACACTATATCGCGATTTGATTTCAAGTGTACTGAACTGCTTTCTATTTATTCCTCAAAAAATTTACAAATTCCGTGAAATTCCGAGTTATAAACTCCTTTTTTATGACTGGATTTTGTCAGCATTTTAGGGGGGGCGGGGGTCGTCCAAAACAATGGTAGGGGAAACGCTGTGTTTTTAGTGCTAGCAGTCAAAAATAAAACTGTTGGAGAAATATTGAAATACTGTTTCTTTTTTTCTATGAATCTGTGATAAAAGAGTAAGCTACATTTTCAATTTGCAGGGTATAAGGTGGACTAACATTCATAGCATAATACTCACTCACTACTCTTGAGTACTTTTAAAAGGGCTACTTTTTACTCCTACTTTGAGTAGTTTTTAGGACCGGTACTTTTACTCTACTCTCACTACATTTTTTGACAAGTAACAGTACTTTTACTTGAGTATGCTTTTTCAGTACTCTTTCCACCACTGGTAAAAAGTGACAGTGATGAGCGCAGCGTTTTGCCCAAAGTTGAACATTTTTCAACTCTCGGCGACCAGTAAAAAACGCCGGGCGCTCAGTGCTTGAGCGTTCAATACACGCTCAGCGCCTCGTTACACTCAAGGCGTTTAAAAAACGCGGCGCTCCCATTGAAAACAATTGGAATTTTACGCCAGCTGTGTGAAAAAACGCTTTGGTGGACACACGGCCTAAGGGCCAATATCGGTCTTTGTCAGGTGACGTCACACTCGTGATACACGAAGTGCATTATGGGCGCGGCCGCCATTTGTAAGGTATCGATGCTGGGGTATTCTATTGTTGGAGAATTGTTTTTTTTCATTCTTTTTTCAAACTAAACCATCCTTAACATGACACTATCATCATCATCAATACAGCAAACCTATCTTTGCTGTTACTAACTTTACAGGATTTATTTATTTTCCTACCGAAGGATACAGTAACTTGGTGAAATGTCCGCGGGCTTTAAGAGATTTATAGATTTCAAATTGTTCACTGGTAACGTTATATGCGCTTATACCATAAACAAGATTGACAATGCCCAAGTATGAGGATGAGAAAGCAATGCGGGATCAGCATTTCAACTTACTGCAGTCAGCTGAGCTCATATATGGATCTACGTTCTGAATGGATGACAATTTCGCCAAATAACGGTACCTGCCATATTTATCGAGTTTATTGCGGTACGGCATTTTCTCAGTTTTCTTGTGCTTATCCAGTTTTGCGAGTTATTTACTTGTTATCTCTACTCTCGTAATCTCTTCAATGTTCACAGTCAGTAGCGATACCTCAAAAATGGCGCCATGGTGACGTCACACACAACAAACCCACGTGTCTGACAAAGACCGATTGTGGACCATGTTCTCAATCATGAGTCATGACTTTACAAAGGCTGAGGCGGGTCAAAAGGTGCAGCCGAATGTTGGGAGAACAACTGGTTCCTTAGTCATTCAAGCATTTCGTAGACAGAACAGCAGTGTATTTCAACAATGTGCACTGTACTGCATAGTTACTGTAATGCTTCATATTACAGTAGCATATTACACTTGCATTTTACAGAATATAGTAAATATACTTTATACATATACACACAAACACACATACAACATGTAGAGTATAGTCTTGATTTTTTTCTTTATATATCGCAATGACAACATTGTAGTAATTTGTTAACAGACCAACATTAAATCCTGTCCTGTCTCTTGCAAATTGCAATCAATATACCATAAACAGTAATTGTGTCAATTTGTACTGTTAAAATGTATATATGCCAAAGAAAAAGTGCAGTCTTGTGAAATTTCATTGGCATCAAAATCGTAGCCATAGTTTAGATCTGAAAATAGATGTACATCTGACAGAGTACACTGTTATATTGACAACGTGGCTAAACATTTTGACTATCTTGTTTGGGAACAATGACACAAGGACTCATCATTTTGTACCGATGTAAATACTTTTGAGAGAAGGATTTTGAGCCATTTACAGGCTTTTGCAGGTAATAGTGTGATGCTGTTTGTACGAATTGTTTCCGTGAAATGCACTTACTGGTTTGCAAATGCTAAAAACGATTCGAGCAAAGTGACTGAGAAACCTGTAAGAGTAAAACCTTTTGTATCTTTTTTTTTTAACAAACATTAGTTTTAGAACGATAGATAGATAGATAGATAGATAGATAGAATTATAGCGACATGACAAAAATGAAAGAAAACAAAGTGCTGCTAGTATAACTAGTATATCAATACAGCTGCTTGATTCATGAGGGCCAATTTCAGAGGAGAGATGTTTAAGATACAAACAGCCATGGATTTCATGGGAAATCTTTATGTGTGCATGTCTTTCCATAAACGAGTGCTTCTCTTATCCTTTAATTCCTTCCCAAGAAAGAGCGAGGGCTTTATTGACAGTGTGCTAGCAGTGTTTCTGTGTTTTAGGGTTGTGGATAGGATAACAGAAAGCCTCCATCTTATAAGAACATTAATCTGGTTATAACTGGATTGGACTCTTGTTGCAGTAATATAATGTCTACAGTAATGTGTTATGAAGCTGCGGTGTGTGTGGTTTAGCAATTTGCCCCTCTTACAGTGTTTATAATAGCTTAACTAGAACAAGTGTGCTAATAAGTACTTTTACTACATTGAACAAATACTGAAAAAACTAATTTAAGAGTGTAAGTCAACTGAAAATATGCTTAAAGATTAATTAAAGATGCATTTTATTTATGTATACTGCGCAAAAGTTGGGGCCCAGTAAGATTTTTGGTTTTGAAAGTAGTCTCTTTGTTTAAAAATATTACAATTTAAAACAACTGTTTTCTATTTTAATATATTTTCAAATGTAATTTAATGTGTTGCAAAGCTGAATTTTCAGCATCATTACTCTAGTCTTCAAGTTTCACATGATCCTTCAGATATCATCTTAACATGCTGATTTTAGGGCTGCCCCTTAAAGGGTTAGTTCACCCCAAAATCAAAATTCTGTCAGTAATTACTCCCCTCATGTTGTTCCAACCCCGTAAGACTTTCGTTCATCTTCGTGTTGTACGTTACACGCATCACACACATGACCAGCGTCGGCCAATGGTGAGCCTGCGTGTGACGTACAACACAGAACCGTTGCGCAGTTCCACTACGTAAAATCTCGAGGCCCACAGAGAAGGAAATGAATAGTTGAATAAAGTCATTATTTTTGTTTGTTTTTTGCGCACAAAAAGTATTCTCGTCGCTTGATAAACTTAAGATTGAGCCACTGTAGTCACTCGGACTATTTTAGCGATGTCTTTAATAACTTTTGGGCCGGCCAGTTTCGATCCCTTAGAAGCCTATGGAGGAGTGATCCAAATCTCAGATTTAATAAAAAAAATCTTAATTTGTGTTCTGAAGATGAACGAAAGTCTTACGGGGTTGGAACGACATGAGGGGAGTAATTACTGACAGAATTTTGATTTTTGGGTGAACTAACCCTTTAATAGTCAACGAGAAGAGGCTTAGTCAACTAAATTTTGATTAGTCGGGTAGTCGCAGAAAAAACACTTCACGCAGAAACAGATTGTGCATGACTGGACCATGCAGGCAATATATCGGGTAGTAGAAAATCTTAAGTGTTGGAACATTTCGAGAGGGTAAAGAAAAGGTGATGCACGACCCCAAGAATGACTTCTTAAATGTATCGCTTATCGACAAATTTAATGTCAAAACATCTAAGCATTGGCTCATTTTCCATGTGGCATCCTTGCCATCAAATTCATTCCTTGAAAATGTGTTAATGTATCAAACCTTCACTGCTTGTCCCCTAAATGACATATATTATGTTTTGCTGGCACACTGAGTTGCTCTGCTCCATCGGTGCAAATAAACAGGCTTCAGCCTCCATGGTGTAGTGAACCAGTGGAGGTTCACACGGGCCGATTTTAAAATTGTCGGCCGATTTTCCAAACCTGAGAGACTCCACACACGGCGATAAAAAAATCACGGGTCTAACAGTTTTGGTCGTACAGTGTGTGGTGCGCAGCCACACGGCAAAATCAACACCTCACACACGAACCGATTTGACTCCAGAGCATTCCCAGGTCAGACGGAAAATCTCGCAAAATCCCTCGAGATCAAACGTGACTTCAAAGTAAACAATCATGGCGGACGAAGAGGATGCAGTGGCGATAGTTTGTAGTTTGTTTTTAACCGAAAAAAAAAACGTTATCAAAAGAAAAGGCGATTGTCAAAGAAGTGGAGACAACGCGAGCATGGACGGCTGTTTTGATTTTGTTTCCCGGTGCTTCCTCTGCGCCTCGTCACCTCGCTTTCTGATTGGCTACACGCCACAGTCCACAGACTGCGTGCTCGTTTGTCCCCATAGACAGTAAAAGAAGTGGACAGAGCCATCTCATTGGAACTCAGTTGAGACAGTTGATGCCCATTTTTAGCGATTTTTGAGCACTTCCGTTCCTGACGCGCAGACTCAAACCGACTCAAACTAAGCTTGATGACGTGAGCAACCTGTCTGACAGACGTTAATCTTCTAGTAGCTGTGCGTGAAAATTGCCAACGTTAATCTTGCAGAGACGGGGAACTTGAGCAAAGAGTTCTTTGGCGTGAGTGAGCAGGAGTAAGTATTCCGTTGCTTTTATGGACTCATTATCTATGGGCTTCTCCCTTGACGGGACGTCCCCCCGATTGCCTGCGAGCTTCTCCTCCTGTCTGTACGGTCATTTCTGTACAGCACGACAGAGAGCCGAGTGGTTATGACGCAATCGTTAGCCTATTTTTACAAAATCTGTTTCTACGGGGCCATAATGTAACATAGAAGGTAATGGAGCCCTTTATACATTGTCGTGTTTCTTTAGAAATAAACAATGGACAAATGGAGTCTTTAAACGCCTCAGATGTAAAGTTATTCGCTGTCAAAGTGACGCCAAAATGAATGGGAGTCAATGGAAATGCTAACGCAAGTGAAGTTCTGCTACAACATGGCGGCACCCGACCGGCTTCAACTTCCGGTCGATGGATTACCCCTTTGTTTGTCCCCGGGGGACACCACACACGAGGAGAAATCGGGCCAAAAAAATCCAACATGTTGGATATCCCCGATTTGAGATCGGAGCGGTCCCGACGTCCTTCCGAGCAGACGAGAGCACTCTTAACACACCACACACGGCAGGAATATCTGATCAGATTATTTTACGATAATCGGAGGATACTTAAGATTGTCGGAAGGGGGAAATCGGGGCTAAAATCGGCCTAATTATCCTGCCGTGTGAACCAGGCTTTACCATCCACTGATCAAAGCAGCTTGAAACTGCCAGAAACTACAGAAGGCAAACAAGACTGTTGCAGCAGCCACAGATGCTGGTTTTCTCATTCTGCAAACACCAAGAAGAGGAAAAAGCAAATGGAGATGGACAGAACACGTCCACGTCTGGTCACGTGAATTTGACTGTGGCTGAGTCCGGGTCATCCAGTCTTAGGAGTCTTAATAGAGCTTCTAAAGGGCATGGGAAGAGAAAGAAGAAAGATCAAAGGGAATAGGGAGAAAAAACCTTTGGCAAATGCAATGGAAAGAAATAGAGAGATTTTAAAACAGGAGGAGTGCAGGGATAATAATGAGCTAGATAGCAGTGAGAGTGCGAGACAGAGGTTAGGAAGGTCAAGTCCACTATGCATTCAAGAATAACCATTATGTCTTAGAAAGATCAACACGGTGTACGGATCAGGCTGCTGATGAGTGCAGGACTATACAAAATTACTGATTCTATTGCGCCATCTTGTGGAGGATTAACAATCATTCTAAACCCCAAAAAGTCCTTTAAATTAGTCTACAGACCTGTGAAAATCAAAATGTTTTCTTCAAGACTGTAGAATGAATAGTTGAGAGAAGACATAACAATTCAGGGTTGTAAAATAAACTTTTAGTTTCAAAACGTTGTTTCCGCCCGGTTTCGAACCGGGGACCTTTCGCGTGTGAGGCGAACGTGATAACCACTACACTACGGAAACTTGCATGTTCAACATTTCTTAATAGATGCTGAAATAAGTTTTAGTATTAGTAATTTAATTTACACTTTTCTCTTTAACTTTAATGTCTTTTTTTATTCTATAAGTAAAAATTAACTTTGAGGCCTTTGAAGAGACGACTCGACTCCTGTGAAGAGATGACTCAACGCCGGCGATATGTTATGCCCTAAATTAATACATGATTAAGTAACTGTATTTTTCTATGTACTAGGGATGCTCATATTGACCGTTTAACCGTTAACCGAAAGTAAAAAATTTGACCGATTAATACCATCAGTTAAACGGTTTAACAGTTAAAATGTTTGTTTTTTTGGGTAGGTTTTTTTTTTTTTTTTTGCTGCATGGTTTAAAAAAAAATACTAAAAAAAAAATACCATATCGCCTATATTTGTAACTCACGGGGCGCGGCGACACGCGCAACCAAACACGCCTACAGACATATTTCACTGAGCAAGCAAACTGAAGCGAGCGAAAAGAAGTGCTGTGTGAGACGAAGTTACTTGCAAAATCTGCTACACGGTATTAAAATACAGCAGCAGTTACAAGTCCAATGCAATATCACTTGCGAAACAAACAAGCTGGCCACTCTAGCGAGACGTTATCTCTGTGTTCCCGGGACATCTGTGCCATCGGATCATGTGTTTTCTGTCGCGGGTCGAACTCAACCGGCTGCGCTCCAGACTAACCCCACATCATGTATACATGTTACTTTTTTTAAATAAGAGCTAGACTGTGTGGACTGAGGAAAGCCTGCTATTTTTATTTGACAAAAAAACTAAGTCTGGAGGAAAAAAAATTTGCGATTTTTTTAAAGCTTCAAACGGATTCAGCGATTTCTTTTTGTCATCTTAATTTGTTAATTATTTTAAGTAAAAAAAAATATTTAGTGTGGGCTTATTTTATGTTTTTTTATTTATATTATTTTATTCTGTTTTTCGCTGTTGTCACTGTCAAGTGCGTGAACATTTGATGTGAATCCGGGTTCTGTTGTTGATCTGTTCTGCTGTTTGCACGTTAAAATAAACCTGTGAAAAAAAATGGTTTGTATTTTTAACGGGTCACAGACACTCGTCAATTTTACTTTTATTTAATTCAATAGGCTACTATAATCTAGTGTTGTCACGGTACCAAAATATCAGTATTCGGTACCAATACCAGTGAAAATCCACGGTTCTCGGTACCAATTTCGGTACCAAAGCTTAATTTAGATTAAATTTACACATATTAAAGTGTATATCACGGTTACAAAGATGGAAACTGTAGTATTAAAAACAATTTACAATAAGATTCTATTTGTTAGATAACATTAGATAAAATTACCTAACAATAAACAACAGTTATATAGTGTAGCAATTATTCTCCATGGGGTTAACTTAGAAATGTACTAATATATTTTTTAAATCAAAAGTTTTATCTGTTAACATTATTTAATGAACAATGAATGAAGTGAACAAACATGAACAATCAAGTGTTTGTATTAAATAACATTCAAAAACATTAACTAATGTTGTAAAAATATATTGTTCACTCAATGTGTTGATGTTGCATTAAGTAATATTAATGAATGGTGTCTTATTGTAGTGTTACCAAACTATACAGGAGATAAAACATGTTTTATTTGACTTAACTGTACTTTTATTTAATCCAAAAATGTCACTCTTGCCTGTCTTCAAAGCTTGAGAACCCTGTAGCTGATTTCTAATGCAAGGGCTAGAAATCAGTTAATTCTGATACTTCCTCGTCATCATGGAGAGCGCATCGCACCGCTTTCTCCTTTCCACAAGCGCTTGCTCTCCCGTGTCTCCGCTATGCAACCATGAACAGCGGCGAGCCTGGAAAGACGAGCTCGCACGTCTCTTCTATTATGAGCGCGCTTGCCGCGCGCCTACATTTGAAATTTGCACGCGCAAAAAAAACGCGCTATATAAACGTGTGAACGGCCCTTTATGGCAACGTGACATTAGCCTAATTCAAAATATTTCCATATGTGGCTCTTTCCTCCTTTCTTGTCAACAAGTGGATTCAGAGCCACCGCATTAGCAGCGCCGGTCGCCGTGTCTCAGAGTGTTTTTATGAAGAGTACGCACCTCTGCATCTTTCCGACAGCGCATCAAGAACCGGATTAACCCGGTACTCGGTACCTAGAAAAGCTGGGACCGTAACCGTTTAATTTTTTTAGTACCGACTTGGTACCGAAGTACCGAGTTTTTTGACAACACTACTATAATCTTATCAGTTAACGGTTAATACTCGGATAACGAGTGGCGGTTGTCGGTCAGGAAAATTAACTGAAATGAGCATCCCTACTATGTACATTTCTGAAATGCACTTTCTGCAAAGCTGCTTTAAAACAATATGTATTGTGAAAAGCGCTATACAAATAGCACTACATTTGAATTGAATTGAACGGAAGTATTCATTTGCAGCTTACAACTAATAGGAGTCCTTTGCACTTTTCACCATGGACGATTTTATTCTCAGAGGTTTTTTTCTGCTGAAAAAGATATAAAAAAAAAGCTCATGTTATTGTCTCCGATTTGTGAAAACAACATTCAGCAATATTTCTTTCATCAGTCTGAGGCAAGAAATAAAGAATCATTGTCTTACCTTTATGATAATACTTATCGTCTTTACATTGAAACAACCCGTTTAATAGGCAGTTTGATAGATATAATCAAATTAAAATACACAATTTTTTAGCATTGTACAATTAGAAACCAACTTTGGGTAAGTCTGTAACAAAAATCTGATAAATGTAATAACAATAATTGTTTCCGCCCGGTTTCGAACCGGGGACCTTTCGCGTGTTAGGCGAACGTGATAACCACTACACTACGGAAACCGGCATGTCCCAAACCAGCCAACATGACGTCATAATGATGTAACCAGAAACCATTCCATGTAGTCAAAAAACATAAGGTGGCTGTCTCGTATATCAGTCATTTTGCATGTGGCAGCGGCATTTAGCACAGTGTCTTACTGTTTACATATATATTATATTAACATTTTTTAGAGCTTGGCCTAACCAGAAAGATAAAAAACAAATACTAAACATTTTGATTGTTTGTTGCTAGTTTTGTCTTATTTTAAATAATTTTAAGTCATCTTAAGGCTCCCTTGGAAGTTTGTTGAGCACCCCCTTCTGGGCTCTGGCCCCCTGGTTGAAAACCACTGCTCTAGAGAGAGCGCAAAAAAAAAAAAAAAATGCTCCAACCGGTGACATATACGGTGGCCGAGAAAGCTCAATGCGCTGCAGATAAAAGAAAACACATGCAGATAAAAGAAAACGCATGCAAATAGAAAAAAAACGTGTGCAAATAGAAAAAAACGCATGCAAATAGAAAAAACACCGGCAAATTAAAAAAACATCTTCATCAGTTTCACAACACACGTGAGCTCCAAATACTCACAACACAACCCAAATACAGAAACGCGCTGCAAAAGCTCACAACACAAATACAGAAACGCGCTGCAAATAACAGAGACCACAACGGAAATGTTTCCAGGGGAACCAAATAAGTGACGAACCCGGCTGGGACGGAAATGTTTCCACAACGGAAATGTTTCCAGGGGAACCAAATAAGTGACGAACCCGGCTGGGACGTGCTGGTCTGCTGGTGCTTACAGCTTAAAATTCTACTTTATTTATTTTGCAAAACATACAGAGATTACGTTTTTTTATGACATACAACTTGTATAACAATATACAAAATGTATTAACAAATCTATTAACAATATGTTCAATGTCATCAGATTACAAACGAGAAAAGAACAATGAGCTGAAAACTAAAATATATAAATAAAAAAGATAGAAGAAGAACATGAAGGAAAAATATTTATCTTTCTTGTTACACTGTACAAATTGTTTCATGTTGTTTAAAATTGAATAAAGAAAAGTTTCATAAGACATGTTAGGTAATAGGGTCCAAAATTTTAAAGTTGAGACAGATATATACACGCATATTTTAAAAGATTTTTTGTAAATTCAAATTTATTTGCAACCGTTTTAACTGCATTATATTTCTGTGGTAAGAGCTCTTCAGCTGATGGACACCCCGTGCTGCGTTGTCATGGGGACATCCCAGGTGAAAATAATGAGGAATTACGTTGTCTTCCGTTGCTCCTTCATCAAGTGCGTTCCACACGGCTACATAATGGCACACTAGAGCCCGCTCACTCCAAAGTCCCACTTTAAAGGGCTCTGCAATCTGCCCTTCGAAGGGAGCAGGGCAAAGGGAGGCTCACGAGCAATAAGCACGTCCCAGCCGGGTTCGTCACTTATTTGGTTCCCCTGGAAACATTACCGTTGTGGTCTGTGTTATTTGCAGCCCGTTTCTGTATTTGGTTGTGTTGTGAACTCTTGCAGCGCGTTTCTGTATTTGGAGCACACGTGTGGTGAAACTGATGATGATGTTTTTTATTCATTTGCCCGTGTTTTTTTCTATTTACATGTGATTTTTTTTTTATTTGCACGCGTTTTTTTTCTATTTGCATGTGTTTTTTTTTATTTGCACGCGTTTTTTTTCTATTTGCATGTGTTTTTTCTATTTGCACGTGTTTTTTTTCTATTTATTTGCATGTGTTTGCTTCAGTTGCAGCGCGTTGAGCTCTCTCGGCCACCGTAGACATACTCTTTCGAAATAACTATTTAAAATACCTTGCACATTAATAAATGCAATGCTTACTGCTGAACTCCAGCAATGTCCCTTTAACACAAGTCATTTCACTCGCCGGCCATATTTGAACTTTGAAACGCCTCTCAGGCATGAATGTGTATGGGAAAACATCAAATTCTCCAAAACTGTTCCCCAAGCTGAAGCTACATGGCAGTGAAGCTGAGCAATGCGACTGAGGCTAGTAGGTCACATGATAGTGAAATGTCGAATGTAGTATGCTCGGATTACACTCATACTGCACACATTTCATACTAAATTGTACATGATGTAAAGCGGTCGTGGTGGTGTATGCGTAATTAACGTTAGCTGCTAGCGCTACTTATTCAAAATAACTGCGTTACCTAACTCAAGAGAGTATGCGATTTTAGACACAGTCCTCGTATTCGAAAAACAAAATACAATTTTCGTAAGAAAATATTTGAGAACCTCTTTAAGATTTTTCCAAGAATTAGAAACATTCACACGAACTACTTGGAATTTATCCTCAGAAATGTAAACTTCTTTCTTAAGAAGATTTTCGGCCCCAGATTTAATAATTTGAAATAAACAATTATGTCCGTGAAATCAAACACCAAATTGAAGCAATACTTAAATGATCAGATGATTGTGTCAAAAAACTTACCAGGTAACGTTATTTCGAAAAGATAGCAATTGATGACCCGCGAACTGCCCGCGAAGCGCGCGCTTGAACTTGTCTACAACGGTTCAGATCACACACACCCACACACAGAGAGAGAGAGAGAGAGAGAGAGAGAGAGAGAGGAGAGAGAGAGAGAGAGAGAGAGAGAGAGAGAGAGGAGAGAGAGAGAGAGAGAGAGAGAGAGAGAGAGAAGAGAGAGAGAGAGAGAGAGAGAGAGAGAGAGGGAGAGAGAGAGAGTAGAGAGGAGAGAGAGAGAGAGAGAGAGAGAGAGAGAGAGAGAGAGCACAAACCAACTGAACTCGGATTAAAAGAATAAAAGTACAATGCAACAAATATATATAATAATATTGTTATAATATATATATAGCATACTATATATATATATATATATATATATATATATAATATATATATATATATATATATATATATAATTAAACATATTAAAAAGGCCATTAGAATTTCATTTATTCAAAACAGCTTATTTGTCTTTATTGAACCTTTAGACTAAATATTTGATACACAAAAATATTAATAAAAGTTTGCATATGTGTTTTATGTTTAGTCATAATTTTGATACTACAGGCTTTTATGGCTAATGTAGCCTATGATAGGCCTATAGGGGAATAGGAGTTTATACTTGAAAAAAAGTGTTTTAAAATATGTGTTCAGTTAAAACAGCTCAAACCTGCATTTTAGTCTGGGACTAGTTTAAGACTAATCTGTGAAACTGTGGGAATATATTATATTTAAATGCTATGTAGTTTTCATTGCGGGGGCAAAAGATATAATGTAATGCAATACAATGATGCTTGAGAGATGTACAAATAAAAATTCCTCAAAAGCCTGTTGTATCATATATTTGATACTCACATTTTAACATACTTTCCCTAATAAAAATGATGTGTGTGTAATAAAGTAAACCTAAGTTGCTTCATTCCAGTAAATATGCATCTTGAAATATTACTAACAATATAAAAGTTATTCTTACGTTTACTTTATAAAATAATTAAAGATTTCATAGTAAAACAAACTGAAAGTGGACGTATTTAGACTCGTACTAAAAGTCCTTTTACTAAAAGTATAACTATCAATCAGATGGCAGAAGGCACGTAGAAGATTGCGTGCAAACAACTTTTTCAGCAAAGTGTTGATCATGTTGATAATTTAGATATTGTAGGTTTCATAGGGTTAACCTGGTCTTTTCAACAGGGTACTGGCATCCTAGTATTCATTTCAACAGTCTGTCAGTCTCCATCATCCTCCAGCCCTTGGGGAAGTCTCTTGATTGCAGCGAGGAAGTTTGATAGTGTGCGTCTGTTCCTGGTGGCTTAATGAAGGTGGTATTATGGTGTCACTCACCCTTCCATGTCTGATTGAAACTCAGTATTTATTAAATCTCCTCAGAGAAGGAAGCATGTTAATATGTGGTCTGACTAAAGAGTCACTTTCACACTTTCCATCCGTTTCATTGTCTGTTTTTTCACCATCACCTGACAATAAATCAGCCTCAATTCTAAACGTAGAGCTTGCGTTAAAATAAAATTCAACAATTTTCATTTGTGAGCATCCTTTAAGTGGTTTTTATTTGGTGGATCCCAACCCTAGTCTGTACTGATGGGGGTCCCCGATAGCCAGGAATAATAATAAAAAATGCTAAATGCAAATAATAGAATGCAGCTACATAATATAGTTTTTATTTTCTCGTATTTATAAGTTAGGATAAGTCAAAAATGACTCAACCTAGGGACTAAAAAATTATATTTTGTTGTTGACGTCAAAGGCTGTGCATCTAATCAAACTCTAGAAATTAGATGCCAACATAAAAACCATGAACAACATAAAAACTGTTATAATAAAAATAAAATACAACCCAGACTACAGTAAATACAGGATCATTTGCAATTAGAATAAAGCTTGTTTGTGTCAACCACAATATGCTTTGAGTTAAAATTATTGTCAGCATTAAAATAAATAAATAAAAATTCAAGAGACTTGTAGGTCTATGCAGTTCATGGTGATTTTATTCTTTTAACCACCATAAAATAAAAAAAAATCGACCATTCTTGTTGTTGAAGTATTGTATTTAGTTGAAGTATTTATTATAAATGATTTATCCATGCACATTTTTTTTTCATGTGCCCTCGTAATCTTTAATCAAAATAACATCTCTTCTCTGATGATGTGTTTACTGGCGAGAGGGCGGTACATACAACCTGTCACTCACATGAGATCGACCAATAGCAAACCACATCCATCCAATCAATTGCCCATGGACAAAATCAAGCGTCACAATAGGCAAGGAAAGACTATCACAACGTCCGTTTCATGGTGATTTTAATTTTTGATTTTAAACAGGATATTTGTTTACTTTTCTACGATAAAGAATTTTAAGATATCTAATAAATGAGACAAGTATTACAGACTTAATGGGTTTTGCAATACTATTATGTTTTTTGTAGGTATCCGAACATAATAAAATAAGTGCATGTGACAGTAACTGTTATACTCACCATCGTGTTATAATCAGCTCAAGTATTTTCTCATTATAAATATAAAGAATTCTTTGTTTAGCAGCACGTAACCTTGAGAACACAACCTGAGCATCTCAAGCGTGTCTTATCAGAAACATCCAGTCTATGCGTGTGGAGACGTGAAGGGTTTTTGGGGCGTCAGGCCCTGTGAACGGGAGGTCTGGGAGCTGGATTCTGGTTTGAGCTGATCTGGTCCAGAACTTCCTTCTTTAACAATCGTATCCACCTGTGCAGGGCACTCAAAGTGAACGCAGTGAAAAACCTAGTGGAGACAGCATGTGAAAAAGAGTGCATTAGGGCGGTAGAATTTCATCAAAAATGTGATTATTTTGACAAATACTGCATGTAAATTTGTTTTGCAATATGATGAAAACCTGGCATCATATTATCTTGATGTAAACTTATGAATGCAGCATTAATGTGATGCTGGAAGGAGTCACAGACACGCATCCTGTGAGAGTTTGCAGAGATCGCTCACCTCATTAGCGGTGTTGTGAGTTCCCACAATACGAATGAAGGATGCAGGCTGTGTGTCAAACGTCAGATTCTGCCACGACCTGTAAGATTTACATGCAACTTATGTAAACTCTGAGGTGGTTATAGACATAATTATAATGCAAGAAAATAATGAGATAACAATAAAAAGAAAAACAACATTCACTGACCTGCATGCCACTTTTGTGTGGTCTATGACTCTCACCCAATGTTGCTGGTTTGTGGACAGCTCAATGTAATAGCTATAGCTCCTCTCATCACAGTCCCACAACAGCAACCTATACACACACAGATTTCACAGCATCAGCATGTCTCAACCAAAGACTTCAGTGATTGAAAGGCATATTAAGGGGTTAAATACAACTTTACCCTGTTGTTTTGGATTCAGAAACAAGATTTTTTCAACTCATCGTTTTTTTTCTTTCATATAGCAAACTATAGTTATAGTAAGGCACTTGCAATGCAAGAGAATAAATGGAAGCCATGCACGAAGTATTTTCAAAAAGAATTGGTTAAAGTGCTTACAATAATTCCTCTGTACAAAAATCATAATACAGTATCTAGAAGTTGTGCAAAGTAAAATAATATACAAGTCAGGCTACATTAAAAATAGGTTCACCCAAACCAAAATTATTGGCATCATTTATCCATGGCCATTTAAGAGACATTAGGAAAACAAACATTATAAAGACACACTTCTGACACGCATTTTCTGTCAATTCCTTATTTAACCTAGCTATGCTATGTAAAAGATTTTGCTTTTTAATTTGTGTTAATTTATATGAAATGTCATTTTCTTTTCTCCTTACACATATCATGGGTTTACATTTTCTTTCACTACTAGTCTTGTGTTAGCATGTATAACGTTTAAGTCTTGTGGCAACACTTTCGAAACAGTGTGTATCTGATAATATATTACCTTGTCTTGTTTTCTTCTATTTAATTCCACCGTAAGTGCTTTTTTTGTATCCACTGTTATTAGATTTGAGATCTGTGGCCGAGGTTGTTTTCGGCAAATAACTGATTCAATTTAATTTTGTTCCTCGCACAATGCTATTGCATGGCTTCAGAAAACTTGGAACACATTGCATGAGTCATAGGGACTACTTTTATGATACTTTAATGTAATTTTTTGAGAGGAGAGAATCTGAGTTTAATGTATCATCATCATCTAAACATCTTTTATCTATTTTCAGAAATCATGACAGAATTATAACCTTTAAAGAGGACCTATTATGCTTTCTTACAGTGTGTTAACTTTCTTTAGTGTGTAAAGTGCTGTTTGAGCATGAAAAAGCAAAGTTACAAAGCACAAAGTCACTGAACTCCCTGAAACGCCTACATTGTAGTCTTGAGTTTCTTCTGGGAACGAACACGTCACTATATTTCTCATTTAAATCATTTCTGCCCAAGGCATATGGAAAATAAAGGGGCGAAGCCCGGTTGAGTTGCGTTAGAAGTGTGTTGAAACTCGGTTATGGTAAAGGGCGTGACATTTCACAAACAAGTTTGAAGCAGGGTTGACCAATCAGAGCACATCGCGTTTTTTGCAAAGAGGGGCTTCATAGAAACATGAACTAAACGGAGCATTATAGTAAAATTTGTGAAAAGTAATGTTAATTTTTAACATTCATTCAAGCATAAAAACCTATTCTAGTAGACTCCAAAAACAAAATCAAGAATTTGTAAAAGGGCATAATACGGCCTCTTTAGCCTGTAACATAAGATCTCGTACCGCATTGAGCCCAGCATGTATGGCTGAGCGAGCTGGATAACAATGGCTCCAGAGCCCAGCTGATGACAGGTGTATCCCGAGTCCCAGTCATAGTGGCTGGTGTCCCCGTTCAGCAGGGCGTTTCTGCTGCGACTCACACCCTCTACCACACTAGCACACGCCTGCACGGTCGCCACGTTCTCTGTGGGAACTGCAGGGAGACGCGGGATGAGTTTAAGTAACCGAGCTGATATGTGTGTAACTTCCTGAATAACCAGTGAAATTAGGAAAACTACATTACCTATTAGGCCTCTCTCCAGGGTGAAAGGTCGCTGTGTGTACATGCACTCTAGAGCCACCAGGTGAAACACTTTGTTGACTGTGTTATGTGTCCCCACAATGCGAATAAACCTGAGTTCACAAAAAAAAAAGTGTCCACAAGCAAACACACAGTCAGATAGCAATATAACATTCTACAACCTAACAATTAATTTCTCTCCTCTGCAGAAGACATTTGTTTGTAGTGGATTTCTTTTAGACCATACATGCCACCCAGGAAATCCTAAACTTTTCAGAGATAATAAGCTTTGAGTATGAGCATTGAAATTTTCTCTATTTGCTTTTTTTGTGTCACAATTGAACAAATCTAAATGGAAATACCATTTGTATGTGATTGATTTACTACAAGTTACCCCAAAAACATGTTAATATAATAACTTGTACACCATGAATAAGGTTTGTTCAGCATGTAAGTATTATATAATAAACTGTTATAAATTCCTATTCTGTAATACACTGTTCATAAAATAAACCTTAACCTACTGTTCAAAAGTTTGAGATTTTTTTTGTTAAATACATTTAAGTGCCCCTATTATGCCTTTTGAATATTACCGATCATGCAGTGTGTAATACAGCTCTTTGTTAATGTAAAAAGTCTACAAAGTTTTAAAAATGAAAGTGCAACACAGAGTAATTTGTCTCCTAAAAGAAAGAATCGACTCTGAACTGCCGAAACGAGTCATCAGCAAGTCTCACTTCCTGTTACATGCCCATGTTAAAATGTAACAAATTTGTATAATGCCCGCCAATGGTCTTTTCTGGCTGCCCGTGAACAACGTCAACTTTGACCCGCCTGCAAACACTGTAGTGGTAGCTGAGACGGGAAGAGTTTGGTTCATGATGTGAACGTGTGGGGAAGACACTTTTTTCTGCGCTGCGAATCCACTTTGCATGCACTTCAAATGGATGAGGACTCACACTTAATTTATACGATAAAACTGACGCCATCATTACTGTCCGTATCACTGTGTATCAAGTGCTGAGGAAGACTCATGCTGTAAGAGATTGACCAATCACAACCGATTGGGCCATCTGACCAATCAAAGCAGAGAAGGCTCACGTAAAAGGAGGTTTAGAGAGACCGAATCTTCAAACAAACCTGTTGCAGTCTCTTTGAGAAATGAGGTGATGTGCAATGTATATTAAAAGAATATTTTCAGGTGTTTTTTTATTAAATTTTTTTACCTTGGATGCATGTAAACCTATTGTAGGAAACCTCTAAAACAAAACTAGGAACCTTTAAAATAGCATAATAGGGGCACTTTAATACTTTTATTCAGCAAGGACACAGTGAAGTTAAAAGTAAATTGTTACAGAAGGCTTCAATTTTTAAATACGTGTTGTTCTTTTCTATTTCTATTCATCAAATAATACTGAAAGAATTTCCACAAAAATATTAAGCATCACAACTCTGTGTATAGGAATTCTGTGATTTCTGATTATAGGAAATGTTTCTTGAACTCAGCATATTAGAATGATTTCTGAAGGATCATGTGACACTGAATACTGGAGTAATGGCTGTTGAAAATTCAGATGGATTTTTTTATATTTGCAATGTCACTTTTTTGCCTAAACTTATTTTTAATTTCAATCTAGATGTCTTCTGTTGAGTAAATAGTACAACAAAATGTTTTTTATTTCAAAGATAAACAAGGTTTCCCAAATCAAAATTTGAGAAACAGTCTAGTTGTTGTGTAATGAGTTCCACCTGCAAACTCGTGCTGGGAAATAGAGATGCTGCCAGGAGCGGCACAGGAACTTGGAGTGATCCACCACACGTACCCAGTCCAGCTCATCCATAGACACCTCGACATAGTACGAGTAAGACCTGCAGACATGAGCGAGCTATCAAAATGCTGCAAATGGGCATAACTTAAGTTTAGTAAAGATATTGTACATTCAAAATAAGCCACATGAAACACAGTGTGCTAAGCTTAAAGGGATAGTTCACTTTGAAATTAATTTTTGATATGTTTTAGCTTACCTCCAGTGCATCCAAGATGTAGGTGTCTTTGTTTCCACAGTATCTTCAATTTTGATAATTTTAGGTAAAACCGTTGTTGTCTGTCAGTCATACAATGGAGGTGAAGGGGGTCCAACTCAAAGAGCAGTCAAAATTAAACATTATTTAATGACTCGTAAATGTAAGTACACATTGATGCCCTAAGACACGAAACGAGTGGTTTTTGTGAGAAAACGAACAGTATTTATATCTTTTTTAGCTCGTGTAAGCATATCCATGTCCAAATGATCTGAGAGCAGGGCGCTTCGGTCTGCGCATGCGTACAGCGTTCGCCGGAATGCCCCGGAAGGGCTCCCTCGCGCGTGTTTACGTCACTCATTGTTTATGCAGAGATTTCGGAAGTTTTACCTTACACTGTGAAGATCTAAACATATTTAGATATACAGGATCGCAATGGAAGACGATTTCTATATACCAACAGACAACGTTGATTTTTTTTCACAACCTTATTTATTTGAACACAACCGGGGCATTCCGGCGAACGCTGTACGCATGCGCAGACCGAAGCGCCCTGCTCTCAGATCAGTTGGACATGGATATGCTTACACGAGCTAAAAAAGATATAAATACTGTTCGTTTTCTCACAAAAACCACTCGTTTCGTGTCTTAGGGCATCAATGTGTACTTACATTTACGAGTCATTAAATAATGTTTAATTTTGACTGCTCTTTGAGTTGGACCCCCTTCACCTCCATTGTATGACTGACAGACAATAACGGTTTTACCTAAAATTATCAAAATTGAAGATACTGTGGAAACAAAGACACCTACATCTTGGATGCACTAGAGGTAAGCTAAAACATATCAAAAATTAATCTCAAAGTGAACTATCCCTTTAACATCAATAATCAATGCCAGTGGTTCTTGTGTCTTGTATCCAAAGATATTGTATGTCATATGTGCTATTTTTTGGTGCTAATCGGGATCAAATGTCATTCCTTTCATTATGGCCACATTCACACAGCAGCAGAATACAGTTATCAGTTCTTTATTTTGAGGCCAAAAAATGTACTGATGAGTTTTATGAAGTTTATTGTACATCACACTAAAGCGTCAGTTTAGATCCAGAAAATCACTGTAAGAGCTGAATAAATAGTATAAGAAATTAAGAAGTGCACATTAAAGTCTTATCCATAAACTTTCTCTCTCTCCCTTTCATTATCATCAACATACACAGCGAATTGAACAAACACTCGTTACAACTAACAGAAAACAGATTTTCAGGGGGTGCTTAATAAACTGCTAAACTTTATATCTGTAAAACCACTCAGATGAACTGTAATAAAGTGCGCGCTCTCCCTTCGATTACTGCCGTGATCAGTAACGTTAGGCCTATCGCTTTGGAGACTGTAAGCTGAACCACGAACAGTTGGTACAGATCCATCTTCGAGTAACAACGAGAGTACATGAAGACTGCTATGTTCATTCTTACATCGTATAACAAAACAGGCCGGGTCTACGCTTAAACTGCTGTGTCCATCAACAGTCGTGGGGGGGCCTTGTGCACTTTCATTTGAAAGCCATATTTCTAGCGTCTGTAAATCCGCATTTCTCCATCTTAAAAATAGATCAAAATTATGACATATGCTCTCAATAACAAATGCAGAAAAGTTAGTTCATGCGTTCATGACCTCAAGGCTAGATTATTGTAATGCTCTACTGGGTGGTTGCCCTGCATGCTTAATAAACAAACTCTAGCTGTTCAAAATTGCAGCTGGAGTTCTTACTAGAACCAGGAAATATGGCCATATTATCCCGGTTCTGTCAACACTGCATTGGCTCCCTATTAAAATTTTCCTATTTAGACCCCAAACTCTGGAACAGCCTTACTAGCCTTGTTCGAGAAGTTTGAGTCTATAATTTAAATCCGTTAAAGGATTTTAGGCTGCATAAATTAGGTCAACCGGCACCAGGAACACTTCCCACAACAACAGACGTACTTGTTACATGGTAAGAAAAATGGCATCAATGCTAATATTAGCCTGTCTGTCTCATCCTTTTTCCGAGGTTACCGTAGTCAGCCGGATCCGGGTCATATCCAGATCAGATGGTGGACCTGCACTTGGACACGACCTCAACGCAGCTCTGAATGTCAGCAGAGACCATGTCAACTAGAACAATCCCCTATGAAGACCTCGTCGACATGACAGCCATCGGCACAGATCCTCAGCAAAGCCCACAAGAACCAGACAAGTCCTCCCCACAGACCTATGACCAGCTTCGTCTCCATACCAGAGTGATGAATCCGATCTTCAAGCAGAAGGAACTGGATGAAATATTTTGAATGCTACCGATTCACAATCTGACTTCTGATGCAGCATGAATCGTAATCGCACCGTGTTTGTTCGTTGGCCAGAGGAGAACTGGTTCCCGAGTTCTCAAGTTTTTTTTTTCTCCATTTCTGTCACTTGATGGAGTTTGGGTTCCATGCCACTGTAGCCTCTGGCTTGCTTAGTTGGGGACACTTAATACTCAGCATTTGACAGCAGTGACACTATTGGATGAAAACTCAACTAAGGTGGAAGATGACATCACTGTTTTCTACTTTTTAGCTGAATTCATTTAATAATTGATGTACTTTACACAGTTACTGAACCAAAATTAATCAACACTGAACTGAATAATGATTGTTTACTATTGTCGTTTTAGAGTTGCTTTAATATAGCAGAATTGAATTCTGTTTGCATCATTGAATCATTATCTTTCTGTGCATCACTGTAAAGCTGCTTTGAAACCATCTGTATTGTATAAACCGCTATATAAATAAAGGTGACTTTATCACTGTCCCTTTACCACAACTGTCCCTTTAATGTTGCATTACCTGCTGTCCTTGTCCCACAGCAGTAGACGTATGTGGTTGATGATGGAGGATTGACCCAAGCGGACCTGGATGCCAGCAGCTCGTCCCTCTTCTTCTATGGGGTGTCTCGAGAAGCCATGGTCCAGATCATAGTTCTGCGTGTCTCCATCCAGGAGAGCAGACTTCAGCTCACCCTTCACCACCACAGCGCCATGCTTCATAGTGGCAATGTTCTCCTCTGGGACTACAACACACACAACAAAGCAGAGGACACATTTTAGTCGAACTGAAGCATTATAAACATTTTACGTACTCTACGGATCTTTACGTTACATGTAAGTGTTTTAAAAGGTGGACAAATAACTCAAATTTCCAGATATTTACATTTTTAATTATACTTTGCACTAAGAAAAATACACAAACTGTAAGTCTCAAGCATTACCATCAGAAACTGTAAGCTACAGATTAATTAGGCCATATCATACATTTTATAATGTTATTCAAGGTTTTTTGCACCAAACATGATAGTCATTTAGTTATACATGACCCTTTTACACCATTCAAATTAGACAGGCCATGCAGACCATTTTTGTTGACCATAATATTTGACCATAATATTTTGATATGTAATATTTGGTTTTATTTTCTGTCACTTTCCATACTGTAAGTGTTAGTCCGTTGTGAAATCTCTTTAACTAATAAAAGCGAGCAGGTTCTTAATGACATCATCCTCAAGAAAGTGACAATTTTGGTGGGTGTTAGCAACGAATTGGATTAATTTTGTGGTATTAGTTGGTTTGTCTTATTTTAAAACTAGTCATGGTAAATACAATTACACACAAAAATATAAATTCAACAAAAAGTTTAATAAATATTACAAATTAACTTGTCAACAGGTTGACATTCTAATGAGCTTCAATAAAACTTCTGCAAGATGAAAATCATGTTTGACGCAGGCAGTTGGTTTCCAATAATAATAATACATGTATAAATTATAGAACGTTTTAAAATTAAGACAGTAATATATATTTTTTAAAAAGTAAATAAAAAAAATTAACTGATTTGTCATGATGTGACCTGTTTCCTTTAAAAATCTAAAGCAGCTTTTGCACAGTCGGGCCCAACGGTTCTAAGAATGGTAAGGAATGGTTCCAGGTATATTTCCACTTGAGTTTGGTTCGGCACGATAACAATCCGTTATTGACCCAGAATTTTCAGCACGGTTGGCTAACCATATTATACCGTGCTGGTAGAATGCGTGTAGTAATGTCGCCACTCAGGATTGATCACTTGTCTGTTGCCTGACTACCAGTTTCTCTGTAGCTGGCCAAGCATGCAATTTGAGCAACGTAAACACAAGTTAATAATAAAATTAAAAGAAATATCTGATCATCCTCCATAACACGGTCGCTATTTACATCACATACCGTCTGTAAACTCTTGCATTACCAAGACAATGACTGACGCACTTATATTATATTCCAAAGAGCCTCGTTATCAGCTCCCTTAATGAAACCATATCCGTACAGGCTGGGTCAGATCGGCACGGGAATTGAGCGGTTAAGCAAGAAGCGAGAACGGTTTGGCCCAACGCTGGAAAAGCAGCTTAAGTGTTCATGTATGTAAAGATGGATAAGCAGAGAGAAGTAAACGGACTGAGCATGCCACGGTAGTTGAGGTCCATGTCTCTGCTTTCTGAGCGGGTCTGTATGGCATCTAGCAGGTCATCCGGGCTGAGGAGGCCCGAGGGACGAACCACATTCAGCATTTCAGAAAGGGTCATCAAGGGCAGTCGGACTGATGACATCACTTCCTTTGCCTCTGGACCATCACCGTTGTGGTGACACCAGCGGCAGAGGGCCTGGAAGATCTCCCTTTCACTTGCAGCAAAGGAATCTCTCCTCACAACGGTCAACAGTGCAGACTGCAGAGAGCAAACATAAGAAACAGCCATATTACATACTAAATTGAATTAAGCAATAAAATTGTCATATCTTCTATCACTCGCCTTTGAAAGGGTGAGAAAGCCGTCTGACTTCAACACTTCGGTGGCGTTGCGGTCCATGTAGGCCATGCAGGCCTCAGCCAGCCCATTCAGACAGTACAGACTAGCCACATCAAACACCAGACAGACGTTTCGCGTGCTCAATAAAGTGCGGAGAAACTCGCATATGGAGCCCTCTAGTGGTTGGAGGCCATAGCGGTGTGCCAGTCCCAGGAAATCTAACAGAGTCTCTTCCCTGGCTTCACTCAGGGTGGCTCTGCCCGTGTACAGATACCGCAATAACATGGAAAAAGCCTCGGCACGTGTTTCCTCCAGCCGAACCTCTGCCTGGGCCTGGGACTCTCTCAGCCCTCCATACAGCAAAGCCCTTTTTTGTAAAGACAAAGAAAAGAAAAAGGAAGAAATGAAAGAAGAATTTCACCAAGGTTAGGTTACAAAGCCTATGTTAGAAACGAGAAATGATTTTACAAAATGGGTACTTCTTTGCAACATTGACACTTATTGTACTGAGCTGACTCAACACTGAATCTAAATTGAGTTGGATATAATGATACTACTGTCTTCTATAGAGCTGCTCATGGCTGAAATTGAAGTTGTTTCATAATTGTTACATTTTGTGCAGAAAGCATAAAACCTTGGAGATATCAGCATCAAATTCTTGTGAACAGTTGAACTGTTTGTAAAGTTAAATTAGACAGTGAAACATTAACCCTGTTACCTTTCTGAATTGATAATTATATCCTATCATTGTTAGTTCAGGTCCAGGGATAGTTCACCAAAAAATGAAAATTCTGACACCACTCGTATTGTTACTTGTGAGACTTGTGAGACTTTTGTTAAAAGCCTAAATAAAATCTGTTCAGCGTATAAAGCGATTGTGTCTCTTCAGAAAAATTTGGACTAAACCGCTCAATTTATATGGATTAGTTTTACGATCTCTTTACGAACTTTATAAAGTGTCAAGTGCTAGTTGTGTAGCTGTCAATGGAGGGACAGAAATATCTCAGATTTCATCAAAAATATCTTAATTTGTGTTCCGAAGATGACCGAAAGTCTTTGGTTTGGAACGTCATGAGGGTGAAAAATGAATGACAGAATTGAAATTTTTGGGTGAATTAACCCTTTAAATAATATTATCAGATAACCTTTGATTTTAATCATTTACTTGTAAATGCTGATATTAACTAAGATTAATACATGCATTAGAAGTATTTTCATTTAACTAATGCTAACAAATTAACCTTATTGTTAACCAAAATGTATTAGTTTAACTTCAGAAGACACAATGCAATTTATTAACAAATTATTGCATCACTTTTGTCACATCATTTGTCTGAATGTTTCAAATCTTACAAAAACTTTCTAAATAAAAAAAGGCAGGCGTTTCATAGAATGACACTGATTCACTATAGTATAAAATTGATTCTTTTTTTTCTATCATAAGTCATTTAAATCAAGAAATGCCCCAATAGACAAGCAACATCTCATGAAGAGCAACCTGAAATACTGGCAGCGGGCCGCTAGAATGACTCTGTGTGCAGGAAAGTGCTTCTCCTCCACCACGAAGGTGACATCGCTGTACTCTTCCCCGGGAACTAAAGCGCCGAGCTGCTCTGACAGGAGATGAAGGTGGTCGATCTCAGACGCAGAGCTCACCGGCCGCAGAGGATGACTGTCACTCATGACCACTGCTGGGGAACACCTTCACATCTGAATCATATAACAAATATTTAAATTTGTCAATGAAAACAGTACATGGATGTGTGTATTCATTGGATAATTCTGCCGTGCAGAATATTTTGTTCTTATGACATTAAATATGTCTTAAAGGGATAAGTTCACCCAAAAATTTAAATTAGCCCATGATTTACTCACCCTCAAGTCATCCTAGGTGTATGACTTTCTTCTTTCAGACGACTACAATAGGAGTTATGTTAAAAAATGTCCTGGCTCTTCCAAGCTTTATAATGGCAGTAAATAGACGTATATTGTTTGAAGTCCATCAAAGTGCATCCATCCATGATAAAAGTGCTCCACACGGCTCTAGGGGGTTAATAAAGGCCTTCTGAAGTGAAGCGATGCGAAAAATATCCATATTTAAAACTTTATCGGCTAAAATAACTATCTTCCGGCAGACGGCCTACGCAAGTCGATTTACTTCAAAAGAGTAACACTTGGCGATGTATGACGTGGATGTAGGAGTAGAGTAAGCTTTGACGCCTCTCGCGGTTCAAACAAACAGGGCTGGGCAACAAACTCAAGCTCCTCCGACATTTCTCTAAAAATTCTGAAATTTTTGACTGGTGTTTTGTTTCGCTCTATCCTCTGCGCTTCCGCGTTTGTCATTACGTTGTGCGTCAAGGTCAAGGGTTAGTCTTCCACCGTAAATCGATGCGTACGGCCGTCTGCCGGAAGCTGTAACATTTTAGTCGAAAAAAATTTAAATATGGATATTTTTCTTACACTAAAGGATCGCTTCAATTCAGAAGGATACACTATGGATACACTAACGCATCGCTTCACTTCAGAAGGACTTTATTAACCCCCCAGAACCGTGTGGAGCACTTTTATCATGGATGGATGCACTTTGATGGACTTCAATATACATCTATTTACTGCCATTATAAAGCTTGGAAGAACCAGGACATTCTTTAATATAACTCTGATTGTATTCTTCTGAAAGAAGAATGTCATATACACCTAGGATGACTTGAGGATGAGTAAATCATGGGCTAATTTTCATTTTTGGGAAAAAAATTAAACTATTCCTTTAATACATTCACTTTCTCCCTGTCCTCTGTCACTTTCCATACTGTTGTTCATCTTTTGTAAAATTAAATCTAACGCCCCGGTTTCACAGGCAAAGCTTAAGCCTATAGTCCCAGACTAAAATGCATGTTTGACTTGTTCTAACTGAAAGCAACTTGCGCTGACATATCTTAAAATATGTCAGTTCCATTGTTTTGTCTCAAGATGCACATCAATAATATTTCTTTTTCTAAGGAACATTTATAAAAGCTACTTAAATGTCCTAACTGAACCAAGGCCTAATCTAAGCCCTGTCTGTGAAACCAGGCCAAAATGTGTTAGTTGGTTTGTCTTATTTTAAAACGCTCTACAATGATAAATACAATTACACATATAAATGCATATACATGTAAAAGATCAAAACGTTAATATATAGTTAAATAAATAATTCAATTAAAAACAAGTTGACACTCTTGTGGGCTTGAATAATAAAATGGCAAACCTCTGTGAGAGGAAAATTATGTTTACTTTACAATAACATCAATAATGCATAAAAGGTCTGATGATCATTATATAGTAGTTACGTCGTATAGGATATGAATATCCAGTAAAACAATATGGTTATATGTCTCAACACCAACAAATGTTTAATATGTCACTAAATTGCAGTTTCTCGGCGGTTATAAACATAAGCGAACATTCATCGTCATTCGAATTAACAATAAAAACGCAAGCACTACTCAAAGATACAATGATACATGCTAGGTTTGTGGTAAAATCAATGAAATATAGCAAGGTTACATTAGAGCAAATGCGACGTTACCGTCTATAAGCTTCTACTCACCAACACCAATACAGATTCGATTTGTCTCCGCCTAAAGCAGACCGAGAAGGCAACAAAGCTCTACTGACTCCAACTATGTTAAATGTATATATCAATTAATAAGTAAAATGTGTTCAATACAAATTTGTAACGAGCTACAAATCCATTCGGTTCACAGACAAAACCCTAACCGGATGTTTTTAAGGCGCCCGTACGTTACGCGTTTGTGTCACAGCGCCTCTAGTGGACTGATGATGTGTAACGTCTTTCTTCCTCCGGAGCGGTTGGGGGCTCAGAAAGCTAAGAAAGCTCAGAAAATTCGGTCATAACTCACCCTCATGTTGTTCCAAACTTGTATGAATTTCTTTTTTCTGCTCCCTTTTATGACGTCATCACTCAGTTACGGTAAAAAACATGCTACCTTTGAAGAAGCCCGAATAAATGTTATTTTAACGCATTTTAAGACAGACAATTTTACATATATACACATTGAGCACTTTAATTGACACATTAATTGGTTGTGGTGGAATTTACACTTTAAGCTAACTTAAAGGGATAGTTCTCCCAAAAATGAAAATGTAGTCATTACTTACTAACTCAAAGTTTTTCCAAACCTGTATGGATTTCTTTCTTCTGTTAAACACAAAATAAAGTATTTTAAAGAATGTTGGAAAACCAGACAGTTGACGGCACCCATTGACTTTCATAGAAGGGAAAAAACACTAAGTGTATTATACTACAGGGTGTCATCAACTGTCTGGTTACCAACATTCTTTAAAATATAATCTTTTGTGTTCAACAGAAGAAAGATGCAGGGTTGGAACAACTGGAGGGTGAGTAAATGATGACAATGTTTGGGTGAACTATCCCTTTAAATCAATTTTAAGAAGCTAATGTTCAGCTCAACTTCCCATTGTCCTTCCGCATTTAAATGTAGAAGGCTTTAGGACATAAGAACTGAACAGCTTTAGCGGATAGACACCAATCTAGACTAAACAAAACTTTATTATTACAGATCCTCTAAAGGATGCATTCCAATTATACCAACTGCATTCTTTAACATAACGCAAATCTAGAAACTGGTTGGATCCTTCCCACGCAAGATTCTTCACTTTGACCAAACCCATTTTACAACCACACACACAAGAGTTTTTAAGCTTTTGTTGAAGGCCAACCCTGCTTGAAGTCACATTTTAATGCTGATCAACTGTTTGAGCAATTGATCTTCTTAAACCCTGTTCATTCAAACCCTGTCCGAGCACGTTCAAACCTGCAAGTGTGTTTGAGGCCACATATACAAATCCTTATAAGGTACATGCCAATAACATTACTGTACTTTTTTCAAAGTCAACAAAAGAGTGACACATCAAAAATGCTTTCTTTGCTTTATTTTAACAAATAAATGTAGGGTTTTAGGGCTAGGACTGCATCAATTCAAAAAATATTTTATTTTAATAAAGTAGAATGTTAAGCTTAGAACTGCATAATTTCAAAAGGTGTCAAATTGCATTATATTGTTACATTCAGCCTAATTCAGTCTAACACACTGCCGCTGTCATACATAAAGATTGTCTGTCTTCACTGAGCACAGAGATTTCACCATTTTTTTTATCCCAAACTGTCCTTGAATTTCATAACTAGTGTCTTCTAAACAGGTCACAGCATAATAACAGTCTTTAAGAAGTGATGGACACCATGTTGTTGGGGCTGAGAATCTCAATCCAGTAACCGTCAGGATCCTGAATAAAGGCCAGCCCCTTCATTTTACCTGCAAGACAGACAGAATAAAAATGTATTTCTGTATGACAGTTCCTTATTCCAGAGACATCTAGAAATCAAAAAGGGATATTTTGCATTTTTAATTCAATTTTATGCAAATAAAAAACGTTATTCAGGTATGCCATGCAAACAGAACAATTTGCATATATATACTGCATAAATGCTAAGAGTAAGCTATTAAGAACACAGTAAACATACAAATATAAACATCCTAAATTTGTACATTCCACGAGACTAACATATTTAGAAATAAAAGTTTAGCTAGTTTGTTATTGGTGGAGAAACGCTATGTAACTAAAATAATTGTATAGGATAATATGAAAGAACTTACCATCATCTGGCTTTTTTACAAAGGTCACTCCATTCTCTTCAAACAGCTTGCAGGCAGCATAGACATCCGGGACAGCAATTCCAATATGGCCTGAGATAAATATATTTTACATTTTTAGGTTAATAATGTTATTTATCCAATGTTATTCATCTTCTTTTATCCATGACTACATTTGCCATTGGGCTGTCCAATCAATTAATCGCATCTAACATAAGTTTATGTTTATATAATTTATGTGTGTACATATATATGTATATATACAGTTGTGGTCAGAATTAATGGCACCCCTGGTAAATATGATCAAAAATGGCTGTAAAAAATAAATCTGCATTGTTTATCCTTTTGAAAAATGTGCAAAAATCTAACCTTTATAACATATATATATATATATATATATATATATATATATACACACTCACCTAAAGGATTATTAGGAACACCATACTAATACTGTGTTTGACCCCCTTTCGCCTTCAGAACTGCCTTAATTCTATGTGGCATTGATTCAACAAGGTGCTGAAAGCATTCTTTAGAAATGTTGGCCCATATTGATAGGATAGCATCTTGCAGTTGATGGAGATTTGTGGGATGCACATCCAGGGCACGAAGCTCCCGTTCCACCACATCCCAAAGATGCTCTATTGGTTTGAGATCTGGTGACTGTGGGGGCCATTTTAGTACAGTGAACTCATTGTCATGTTCAAGAAACCAATTTGAAATGATTCGAGCTTTGTGACATGGTGCATTATCCTGCTGGAAGTAGCCATCAGAGGACGGGTACATGGTGGCCATAAAGGGATGGACATGGTCAGAAACTCTGGACATATCTCAGAACCAGGCTATTACTGTTGCTGTCTGCTATAGACCCCCCTCAGCCCCGTGCAGTGCACTTGACTCCATATGTGAACTCATTGCCCCACACCTATCCTCTGAGTTTTTATTGCTTGGTGACTTAAACTGGGATATGCTCAACCCCCCAGTTATTCTACTTTCTAAGCTTGATGCACTTAACCTCACACAGATTATAAAATGAACCTACCAGGTTCAACTTCAAATCAGCAACGAAGGGAACCCTCATAGATGTTGCCCTGACTAATTTGCCTTGTAAATACATCTCTGCTGTTTGCAACCAGGACCTTAGCGATCATTGTCTTATTGCCTGTGTCCGTAATGGGACTGGGGTCAAACGACCACCCCTCATCTCTGTCAAACGCTGTCTAAAACACTTCAGCGAACAGGCTTTTTTAAATGATCTGAACGCTATTTCTTGGTTAAACATTAATCTTATTCCGTCAGTAGAGGACGCTTGGCTGTATTTCAAAAGTGAATTTCTCTCTGTTTTAAATATGCATGCCCCTTTTAAAAAGTTCAGAACGAAAGAGAGATATAGCCCCTGGTTCACCACAGAACTGACCTCCCTCAATCAACATAAAAACTTTCTGTGGCGTACCGCGCTAGCCTCAAACAAGCCCAGCGATATGCAACTTTAAAAAAAAGCCAGAAACAGATATACTCAGGTAGTTAGGGAAGCAAAGGCTCACTTCTTTAAAAAGAAATTTGCTTCCTGTCACACCAACTCTAAAAAGTTTTGGGACACTGTTAAAACTCTGGAGAACAAGGTTATCTCCTCCAAACTCCCTACAGCCCTAAAATCAGATAATATTGTTACTACAGATAAGGTTAAGATTTTAGAGAATTTTAATAAGCATTTCGCTAAAGCCGGCCACGCCTTTCATCGAGATACTCGCCCTAAAGCTAGCTGTTTTAAAAACACAACGCCCCCGTGCCCAGTCCCTTCCACACACTTTGCCTTTTATTGAAAGAATTGCAAAACCTGGATCCATACAAATCAGCTGGGCTGGATAATCTGGATCCTTCATTTTTAAAATTATCTGCAAATATTATTGCTGCCCCCATCACCAGTTTATTTAACCTATCTCTCTTATCTTCTGAAATCCCAAGAGATTGGAAATCTGCCGCAGTCATTCCCCTGTTCAAAGGGGGAGACACTCTTGATCCTAACTGCTACAGACCAATTTCCATCCTACCCGGTCTTTCCAAAGTTTTTGAAAAACTGGTCAACAAACAAATTGTCAGTCATCTGGAATCCCACCGCATTCTTTCCACTATGCAGTCTGGTTTTCGTGCTGGTCATGGCTGTACCACAGCTACCCTAAAGGTCTTGAACGACATCATAGCCGCCATGGATAAAAAGCAATATTGTGCAGCCGTCTATATAGATCTGTCCAAGGCTTTTGATTCGGTTAATCACCGTGTTCTCATTGGCCGACTCGATGGTCTGGGCTTTTCCCATGACTGCCTCGCCTGGTTCTCCAACTATCTCGCCGATAGGGTCCAGCGTGTTAAATCGGAGGGCCTGTTGTCGGGACCCATGCCTGTCTCTATGGGGGTGCCACAGGGCTCGATTCTCGGGCCGACTCTATTTTCCCTCTACATCAACGATGTGGCTCTCGCTGCTGGTGACTCTCATATCCATCTTTATGCAGATGATACCATCCTGTACACGTCTGGCTCTTTGTTAGATACTGTGCTCAAAAAACTCCAGGAGAGTTTCAATGCCATTCAACATTCCTTTGGAAACCTTCAGTTGCTACTAAATTCTGGTAAAACTAAGTGTATGCTTTTCAAGCGATCACTGCCAACACCTGCCTGTCTACCTAGCATCACCATGCTGGATGGGTCTGAACTTGAATATGTGGATACATATAAATATCTAGGTGTCTTGTTAGACAGCTCTCTCTCCTTCCAGCCGCACATTAACAAATTAAGATCAAAAATTAAATCTAGAATCTGCTTTCTCTTCCGCAATAGGGCCTCCTTCACTTATGCTGCCAAACTTGCATTGGCGAAAATGACTATCATTCCAATGTTTGACTTTGGTGATGTCATTTATAGAACTGCCTCAAATTTTCTGCTGAAACAACTGGACGTGATTTATCATAGCGTCATACGTTTTGTCACAAATGCCCCTTACAACACCCATCACTGCAAGCTCTATGCATTAGTCGGTTGGCCGTCTTTAACTACTTGGCGTTTAACTCACTGGTATCAACTTATTTATAAGTCTCTGCTTGGCAAAGTTCCCCTGTACTTAAGCTGTCTAGTTACCATTGCTCTACCCACTCGCAGTTTACAATCTAGTAGGTATATCGCCTTAGTCACCACGAAAGCCTGCACAACATTCGGCCGCCAATCCTTCCAGTTTGCAGCCGCCAATGATTGGAATGCATTACAAAAAAACCTAAAACTTGAAACACTCATATCACCAGCTGCTTTTAAATTACTCCTCTCTGAACAATTGTCCGATTTATGTACCTGCTAATTATCTTCAACTTTTCTACTTTATCCTGTGCCCGTATTGCACAGTGGACCTTTTTCACCTGCACTACGGTCATACCTGCTGACTTTTTTGTACTACTATTTTCAAATGCTTTTTCCCAAAATCGTGGTCACATAAATCATGCACTGAAATGACCTACCTGCTAGACCCACTGTAATTCTTGTATATCCAGTAAAATGTTATATATATATTTTGTACTTTGTATTTTTAAAATA
Organism: Tiaroga cobitis; assembly: GCA_030578255.1. Lineage (NCBI taxonomy): Eukaryota > Metazoa > Chordata > Actinopteri > Cypriniformes > Leuciscidae > Tiaroga > Tiaroga cobitis. The sequence goes on from CM060603.1 coordinate 40,887,822, forward strand.
TTTTAAAATATATTTTCTAGTGCCTTAGCTATGCTGCTCAACAGGATTCATATACACCTTGTTCTGTTTTCTTGACCCTGTACTGCGGTATTGTGTTTTATATTGTGTTAATTTGTAAATGCACTTCTGTGCAAGGTTATTATAGTTTTGCTTTTTTAAATTAGTTTAGTTTTAATATCGTTTTCAATTTTGCTTAAAATTTCAGTTTAGTTTTAGTTCATTTCATTAATGGTTTTGTTCGTTTTAGTTTAGTTTTTATTTTGCAAACACATTTCTATTTAGTTTTTATTTTATTTAGTTTCAGTTTTAGTAATTATAGTTTAGCAGAGCAAGCAGTACACTTCCAGTGTAGACCAAAGAAAGAAGTTTAATTTAAGTTTAATGTTTGCACAGATAGTTAACTCTTGTGCAGACATCTTAATAATAAAAACAAAACAATGGTTTGAGATTAAACAAAGCACCAAATGGAACTTAAAAGTATACAAGAAAATGTTATTTCTTGACCAGAGTGAGGGAGTGTGTGTGTGTGTGTGTGTGTGTTGTGTGACGTGTCCTGGTATTTCATAGCCTACATTGCAGGGAAATGTCTCCACAAGGATAATATTAGTATTAGCACTAGCAGTAAATGTTTTGTACAGATAATAACAGCACCTTTCAGCCTTTCAACCTTCATGAAAACATGACATCTCAAACATACTTTAGCCTAGAAAAATAAGTTGTTTTGTGCTTGACGAACTTGTTTTAGTGTTGCACACGCGTCTCGAAAATGAAATGGCATTCTAAAAATGCTGCGCTCAAGTTAAAAGAAGTCCAACTTGCGTCTTATTACCTCGTTTTATTTCCCATTCCACCGCAAAAGATGAATCCTTTATGAACAGCCGCTGAGGACTAGCGATGTGTTCTACGTTACGGTCCTTCATTGAGCGCGTCACAGGACAGCGGTTAATCGCCTCAGCAACTTCACGCGTATGAAGCGTCAAATCAGGCATTTCCCTAAACAGCCACAGGTCAGATTTTTCCGCTGAAGTAAAGAGTTTATTAATCACGAAAACGATTATTTATTTTTGCTAATTATTATTTTATTTCAGTTAGTTTTTCAGTAACTGTTGTTAGTTTCGTTTAGTTTTAGTTTTTCATTTATTATGAATTTTTTATTTTATTTCAGTTTACGAAAATGATTTTTGACCAATAGTTTTAGTCTTAGTTTCAGTTTTCGTTTACGAAAATAACCTTGCTTCTGTGTTATGTGTATTTATTATGTAATTCTATGTTGTCTTGCACATTTATTCGCCTTATCTTGGCCAGGTCGCCGTTGTAAATGAGAATTTGTTCTCAAACGGCCTACCTGGTAAAATAAAGGTTAAATAAATAAAAACAATGCTCAGGTAGGCCGTGGCATTTAAACGATGCCCAATTGGCACTAAGGGGCCTAAAGTGTGCCAAGAAAACATCCCCCACACCATTACACCACCACCACCAGCCTGCACAGTGGTAACAAGGCATGATGGATCCATGTTCTCATTCTGTTTACGCCAAATTCTGACTCTACCATCTGAATGTCTCAACAGAAATCGAGACTCATCAGACCAGGGAACATTTTTCCAGTCTTCAACTGTCCAATTTTGGTGAGCTCTTGCAAATTGTAGCCTCTTTTTCCTATTTGTAGTGGAGATGAGTGGTACCCGGTGGGGTCTTCTGCTGTTGTAGCCCATCCACCTCAAGGTTGTGCGTGTTGTGGCTTTATAAATGCTTTGCTGCATACCTCGGTTGTAACGAGTGGTTATTTCAGTCAAAGTTGCTCTTCTATCAGCTTGAATCAGTCGGCCCATTCTCCTCTGACCTCTTGCATCAACAAGGCATTTTCGCCCACAGGACTGCCTCATACTGGATGTTTTTCCCTTTTCACACCATTCTTTGCAAACCCTAGAAATGGTTGTGCGTGAAAATCCCAGTAACTGAGCAGATTGTGAAATACTCAGACCGGCCCGTCTGGCACCAACAACCATGCCACGCTCAAAATTGCTTAAATCACCTTTCTTTCCCATTCTGACATTCAGTTTGGAGTTCAGGAGATTTTCTTGACCAGGACCACACCCCTAAATTAGGCTTGCCGCGATAGACGGTGTTACCGGTTTTAAGCCCCATCACCGGTGACATCACTTTCCCACCGTGACACCGCGATGTCTTGACTTTTTAAAATTTTTCGTTTTTGCTAAAATATTTATTTGAATTAATTAAAAATAATAATTATCAATTATTTAGTTCAGAAGAGAGCATACATTATAATTAAAAACTGAACTGCGCAGTGCGTGCCAAGAGCCAGTCACGTCACAGATCAACAAGCATCAGGATTTTATTTAGCACGTGTGGAGATGAGAACGAGTCAAATTACAGAAAAGCTTATTTCGAAAGTGAAAGTATAACGCGCACACATTTAAAAGCCAGAGCTGCCAACTTTTGAGTTTCGCTTGGAGTGAGACTTTTCCGATGGGGGGGGGGTCTCTCGCTCGATTTCCCTCTCTCCCGTACGCGCGCTACGCGGTTTGAAGCACAATCTCTGTCTCGCGTGCGCGCTCGCTCTAGATTCCAGGAGATTTTAACTATTTTGCGGCATAACTAGTCGATCACGAGTGGCTCAACAGGTAGATATATAGATAAACTCATCTTCCAGGCATTTGACCGACCAGGTTGACACTTCATGCGCGAGAAATCGGGGGTGTGGCGTGAGAGCGTGTGAAAGCAATCAAATGCGTGTGTCTCACGGCCAATGCGTGAGAGTTGGCAGCTCTGTAAAAGCTATTTAACCCCCCCGCCCCGCCCCGCCCCCCACGGTGACACCAGGATTACCGGTGTTGTCACACGTCGATTAACCGGTGGGAAATTTTCCTCACCGCCGCAACCCTACCCTAAATGCATTGAAGCAACTGCCATGTGATTGGTTGATTAGATAATTGCATTAATGAAAAATTTAACAGGTGTTCCTAATAATCCTTTAGATGAGTGTGTGTATGTATATATATATATATATATATATATATATATATATATATATATATATATACATACATACATACATACATGCATACATACAAATATATGTATTTATAGTCCAGCCCGACTTCAATCAAAGTCGATACTATAACAGGGAGAAATTGTGTTTTGCATGTTATATTCACCAAAGCCTCTTGGGTCTGAGTTCCCGTTGTGGTAAGATATGCTGTCATCTGTCTCTGAACCCCAGTTACTGATAAAAAGAGAAAGGAGAAATAAAGAATGGCACATGAAAACAGCTTCACACCTTGGACTTCTGATGACAGGCTCTACGGTCGGTAACCTTATGGCACACAGAGGGATAATCAAAGAAGCGCGCACCTCGGCCCCGCGAATGGTTTGTCTCGCACTTTCATAGTATTCGTAGCACATTAACTTAATAAAACTGGCTGTGTGACTATAAGGAATAAGTACCTAAAATTGTACATCCATAAATTTCAGGGACTCCTCTTTAGCTAAAGCCTGGTTCACACGGCAGGATAAATAGGCCGATTTTAGCCCCGATTTCCCCCTTCCGACAATCTTAAGTATGCTCCGAATTATTCGTAAAATAATCTGATCAGATATTCCTGCCGTGTGTGGTGTGTTAAGAGTGCTCTCGTCTGCTCGGAAGGACGTCGGGACCGCTCCGATCTCAAATCGGGGATATCCAACATGTTGGATTTTTTTGGCCCGATTTCTCCTCGTGTGTGGTGTCCCCCGGGGACAAACGAGCACGCAGTCTGTGGACTGTGGCGTGTAGCCAATCAGAAAGCGAGGTGACGAGGCGCAGAGGAAGCACCGGGAAACAAAATCAAAACAGCCGTCCATGCTCACGTTGTCTCCACTTCTTTGACAATCGCCTTTTCTTTTGATAACGTTTTTTTTCGGTTAAAAACAAACTACAAACTATCGCCACTGCATCCTCTTCGTCCGCCATGATTGTTTACTCTGAAGTCACGTTTGATCTCGAGGGATTTTGAGAGATTTTCCGTCTGACCTGGGAATGCTCTGGAGTCAAATCGGTTCGTGTGTGAGGTGTTGATTTTGCCGTGTGGCTGCGCACCACACGCTGTACGACCAAAAGTGTTAGACCCGTGATTTTTTATCGCTGTGTGGAGTCTCTCAGGTTTGGAAAATCGTCCGACAATTTTAAAATCGTCCCGTGTGAACCAGGCTTAATGTCCCGTACCAGTGATTATCCCTCCGGGTGCCAAAGGTCGCGAACCCTGCACTACAATGACATTTTTCAGGTATTATGCCACATACTGTAAAGGCCGATTCACACTGCACCGACAGACACAGACAGATGGCAACTGAAACCTGGTTTCGGATCAGTGTGTAAGCGTCCCTGTAAGCTCTCTTTTTCGCAGATTAAACAATGTTGAATCGCCGTTTGCCGGTCTTGGAATGTCTGAGAAGTGACGTACTGTAGTCTGGTGACTGTTGGTCTGCGTCTGTTGGTGCAGTGTGAATTTGCCTTAACAGAACCTGCCTAATATCACGGTAAGGATGGTAAAGGGCTTTTCTACTCAATGCAGAAGGTTAGTGGTAAACCTGTATGGACTTTTAAATGGCTGATGCTGAAGGTTTTAATCTGAACTTACTGTGTGAGTTCTATAGTTGCTCTGCGGGAGAACGTCCAGGCTGTCCTCTCCTTCACATCTGCAGGGACCTCTTTCTTATCCTCATAACCCAGAAAGTAGAGGGTGAATCGCATGGAGGGAAAATCAAACTTCTGTAACAGCCTATAATAAAACATTCGCATTAAAACATACTTCATTGCAAAGGTCAGCAATTAAATCCCATTCACATTATTGCAATGCATTTTAATATGCAATTTTGATTATGAGCCAAAACTGAACTAAAATGTAAAACATTTCTACATGCATAACACATTTGGATATTATAAAGTAATGGCATGGTTTCACAGACCAGGTGTAGATTAAGCCAGGATTAACCCTGGATATTTAAAAAGCTTTTATTTACGTGTCTTAGATAAAAGACAAAACATGTCTTGAGACAGAACAAAGGTTCATATTTTAAGATATATCAGTGCAAGTTGCTTTCAGTTAAAACAACTTAAACATGCACAAGACTAGCTTAAGCCTTGTCTGTGAAACCAGGCAAATGAAAACTAAAGTAAATCAGGTCAAGACTGAACTCACAATCACAGAGAAAAAGTTCAGTGCTGAGAGATGCAATCTTTTACACTAGTAAACTCACGTCATTCCCAGGATGCGTGTGTAGAAATCCAGGGATTTAACTGGATCCTTAACCCTCAGCATTGTCTGCTGCATCATGAAGTCCTACAGCAGTGGCATGAATAACTTTTGGTCAGAAGAACATCATTTACAAATTACAAGATGGATCAGGTGATGAACATGATCAACGGTGGCAACCAAAAGTCTAAGACCATTTTGGAAGAAAAAACATTTTTATTAGTGGTCTCACATTTGAGTAACACTGTATCAATAATAAAAAAAATATATTATTATTATTCTTTTTTTTTAAATAACCATTTATGTCACGCATTACATTTTCAAGCATGGACCTTTTCAGAGATTGTGAAGAGGCGTTTTAACGGTCATCACCATCATAAATCCTACAGCGTTTTTTTTTTTAAATGTACATTTATAACACTATACTTTGTATTATATTTCCTTTGCATCAAATTACAAAAAAACAACCTAGTTAACGCAGCTGTGTGAGGGTGTTTCTAATACAGCGGCTGTGGAAGTGATGGTAAATTTGATATCTTTCTCTCATCCGACTGCCGTTATCAATCTCTCTATTTTCCCTCTTTTTGAAAGTTTAGAAAACACTATTATTGCGTTTTTCTTTTGCTATTTGAGAAAATGTGAACACAAAAAATATATTTAATGTAGTCTCTCATTCACCGCTACAGAAGTTTACCCAACTATGATGACGACTTCCGCTTCTGAGAAACCCGTAAATGTGAAAAAGGGTCGTTTCAAATTATTCAGCAGTGATTTTGGATTTGAAAATAATCAGTTGATGCAGTTTCAGGCTGTGCATGATGCTTTTAGAAATCCATATCTGGTCATTCTGTAATATCTTGCAGCTCCGCTCAAAAACAGAATCGTTTTCGTTTTGCAAATGCATCAAACATCAGTCTAGGAATCTCTGGTAAATGTTTGCACTGTGGATGTGTTGCTATGAATTATTATTCATCCCTCTGGTATAGGTGTTATTTTATAGCATCTCTTTGGTTAAGATTGTTTATGACATGACTTTTCAAAGAATGGACACAAAGTGTTACAATATAATTCCCTGATATTCCCTAAAGTTTGTGTCCTTATGGTAAAATCTGTCTGCTTGCACTGCTCTGTATGACACTCTGGGGGCCACAGGTCAAGACATAATCTGTGTAAAATGTCAAAGGTCATCATAGTAACTTTAAGTTAATTAAATTTAATTAAATTTAACTAAAATAGGCTTGATTCTGAATGTAATGCAGATTGATATGTTACTAACATATCAATCTGCATTCCATATACAGAATCAAGTCTATTTTTTAATTGAATTTCCACATGACTGAGCAATAAAGCAGTTACGAGTACAACCTTAATCAAAGTAAGTTGAGTAACAAACAAAGAGGCGGATAAATAACTAATTCCTGTTTTCCTGCAGTGGTTTGAGTTATAAAGGAGAACAGGGAAATGAGCGAAGAGCTTCGTGTTTGATTGAAAGCTCTCTAGTTCTGTACTCAAAAGCAGCGTCTTACTTTAGTGATGGGGTTTCCGTCTTTACACGCAGCGGCGGCTGCTTCGTTCGTCAGCCCCTGGTCGGTCATTTTTTTTAGGTGTGCTTCGGCTTGATGTTCGGTGACTTACAGCTGACAGTCCGGCGGAAAGATCCCACGCAGGGGGCGTGGCCATAGCGTGCAACGTTAATGGCGTGACGTAACTGTGGGAGGAGCCATGAAATAACTGAGATGCTGTAGTTTCCCTTTCCTTCCTGCAGAGGGGGACACATTTCTCGGTAAAAGTGTGTTTACATAAATGTATTGAAATTATGCATGTGTTGTCAAGACAAATTGAGTGTTCTCTTCCCATCACCTTAATAAATTATAATAAGTATAGGAGGAACAATCACAGAAGGATGGTTAATGAACTAAGAGAGAACATGGGGAGCTATGAATGAATGTGATGGAGACTGTGGCTCACACATTTACACACATCCTGTAAGATGACACAATATATCATCAACTTTTTTATTTCCAGACTCTTGGTCCATTCAGAAGGCACAGACATAACATGCAACATACATAAAAACGGATACATATACAAAGAGATAAAAAAGATAAAAAGATTAGGAAATATATATAAATCATATACCACATCCTGTGTAACTTCTGAGTGAACTTATAGTTACTTTGAACTCTGTGTGCAAACTAAAAATGTGTATATTCCAGAAATCGGATCAAATGTATTGTCAACTCATTGACACAGGTAAAAGGCATAAATATAAGGCCTGTGTGTGTGTGAGAGAGAGAGAGAGAGAGAGAGAGTGAGAGTGATAAGAATACAGATACTATAGGCTACTCAATGCTTAATTTTAGGATGAAAATACAGCAACACACGTGCTTAACTTTAAAAAGTGCATCTATTTTCCATTTACTCTTGATGAAATTAAACTTCCATTGCAATAAATGGGCTTAAATGTCATTGAGTGGTTTATTGCTTTAATAACAAAGATGACGACGTAGCAATTAAATCAATAAAAATGCAAATGGTAATTATATTAGAACATTTGGAAACTGTTGAGATTATGCGATTATATCACACACAGCATGACCAATCTTTTAGATTGCCGTCATAACAAGGATTAATACTGTTTAATAACTGATAATTAAAAAAAAAATTTAAAACCCTCAAAAGTATATAATGAAAAGGAGATGGAGCTCAGGTAGATTAGGGGGTAGGGTAGCTCTTATTTTTATTTTGAATTTAACAGTTTAAATCTTAAAATATTATTGCTGACTATTTGTAGCCTACATAGCTCAATGCAAACTAGTCACAGTGTGCTTCAAAATAAAATCTAAGAATATAATTTTTTGATTGACCGGCACAAAATGGGACTACTTGTAGAGATGAACCTTGTCTTGCAGTGATTATACATTTTGAGTGTTTTGTAAATGCACGCTTACACAATCTTATGTGAAAACGCACACCTTTGTTTGCAGGCCATATCTAAAGAAAAGCAACTTTGTTATTGGGGAAAATAATGTGAGAAAATAGAAAAAGATGCAAGCTGAGCAGATTCAGTTCATATATAGCTATAACTTTATTTTAGAAAATTATTAGCGTGATTTACTGTGTCTTTAGTATGCAAGCAATTAAGAAAAACTGTATTAAAAAAATAAACCACGCTCTTCCATCGTGCAGGTTGTTGTGTTTTTATACCGCTGTAATCCCTATCAACCTCCCTCTTATCATTCATATGCACCCCAAATCACATTTCATCATATGCTCACCTGATGGTTCTTGATGTTGAGAGGTGGAATAGGATCCTCGGCGGTGTCCGTCCCAGCTCAGTTCTGGGTTCGTGTCATAGGGCTCATTGCTCAGTATAAAATATCTTAATTCTAATAAAGATATTTTTAGGAAAAAAATCACTCTGAGTCTGACTTTAAGAGGTTTTCGAATCACCAAACATATGGTTTCGTTTTACTAAAAAATTTCAGAATGATACAAAGACAATAAATTTAAAAAAAAAAAAAAACAGAAAAAATAAAAGAAAAGCGTATATAGTCTTCACCTCGAAAAGTTGCGGCCCCCAAAAACAGTAAACATAATCTTTAATATGACTAAATTGGGGCCGTCTTTAAGCATTAGGGGAGGCAGTCCTAATTCAGCAATAATTCCTTACAAGGTATGCAAAAAGCAGGAAACATTTGCACTTGCTGCTGAGCACAAAAAATCGTTAATCTTCGAAGACTCTACACACATGAGCTAGGTGCTATTCTACTGGTTATTCTTACCTACAGGTGTGAAAACCACATCCTGCCTCTGGCCTCACAATGGCCTCCTAAGAAGCGTTACTTTATCTATGCAAAAAGGTCACAGTTGCAACATCTGCGTATGCAATAACAGCGGCAAAGGAAAGAAAATGCAAACTAAAAATAACACTTCAGACAGCAAGGCAAAGTTACATCTCTAAAGGGATGCGACTTTCTCTTGCATGTCTAACATCTCACATTTGGGACATTTAAGTTGACTTATTATCACAAACCTTTTTACAACATGCATAAGTCGTTTATTCAGTGGTTCCATTTTCCGTATTGTTGCTATCATCCTTCCACTCTGGTAGATCAGGTCGTGTTGCAAGGTCAATGGTCGACTTCTTTTTCCTTTTCTCCCTTTTCTTAGCTTTGTGCAGGACTTTAGCGTGGTTCTTCTGGAGCTGGGCAACTAAAAGATCGTCCATAAACATTTCATATTTATCAGTCCTTTTTGTTATATATAAATCCTCAAGGGAAGGCAATGTAAGACATTTATTAGAGAATTTCACATCTTCAATTATAGGCTGCACTTCAAGGTACAAATCTTCAATAAGAAGAGCATAGCTGAAAACAAATAAGAATAAACAGTAGGCTAAATCATAAATTCATGTGACATGCATGAATGTACATCACATCAACTTTTGTCTGAATGCAGTTTACGATGCATATTGAAGGTGTATTTATAAGGGAAAGTCTTTCCACAGTCTGGACAGGAGAAAGGCCTCTCTCCCGTGTGAATCCGCATGTGTTTCTGCAGCGTCGTTCTGCGTGAGAATCCGATTCCACACAAGGGGCAACAGAACTGTTTTCCAGAATGAGAATCGCTGTGGTGGCGTTTAAGATTGGTTTGACTGAAGAACGTCTTGTCGCAGTGCGCGCAGGCGAACGGCCTCTCGCCTCTGTGTTTGTATAAATGACTTTGGAGTGCGGTGGAGCCAGTAAACTTCTTCTCACACTGATCGCAACTGAAGCTCTTCGCGATCTTTCGTTTTTTACCCGTGTGGATGGTGTTGTGCATTTTAAGCCATTCTGCACACCGAAACCCTCTCCCACAGAGTTCACAGATGTACGGCGCTTCTCCCGTGTGTATTCGCATGTGACGCGCCAGCTTTAAGCTCCGCTGATACTCCTTGCCACACAGCTTACAGCTGAATTTTTTACCAGGGGTCTCTGATGTACTCTCCCGTTTAGTATTAGACTCGTCCTTTTGGATTACAGTCTTCATTTCGATGCAGTCGGGACACCAAGAGAAACAGCAGCTACTGGAGAAACAGATTGAGAAATAAAACACTCATAATTATCCATTAGTTGTATATAGGCTAACTCAAAGTTGCAAGAAAGAACATAGTATTGTGTGTGCATGTACAGTGAGGGAATTGAACTATTCTAAAAAGCATTCGTTGGTTAAAAGGCATTGCAGAAAGCTAGTTCTGAAAACAACTTTACACTTTCTTTCATTTTGCATCCAATCTAATAGCATTTCGAAAAGTAACTTTTTTTTAAAAAGTGTTAAAAAAATGGTAACTGTTATACAGTGTCCTTGTTACACGTTGTTACTGTAGTAATAGCAATAAAGAGCAATGAAAACCTCCTCAGGTTCCCAAACTGGGGTTTGCAGACTGACCACCGGGGGTGCACCCAGTAGCACCTCATTGCAGCACACGAGATCCAGGGGGCGGAGTTGGATACAGATCTAAGAGGTGCAGATGGGTAGGATTAGGGGTGGGGTTAGGGATTCAGGGGGCGGAGATGGGTAGGATTAGGGATCAGGGGGCGGAGATGGGTAGGATTAGGGGTGGGGTTAGGGATCAGGGGGCGGAGATGGGTAGGTTTAGGTATGTGTAAGGTGGGAGGAGTTGGATCCAGATGGACTCCCCCTGGATTTCGTGTTCTGCAGTGAGGACCATCTCGGTCCGCGAGAGAATGTTTGTAATGGAGGGAAACATTTTTTGTCTCTTTATTATTTTTACGTAATTAAAACATACATGTATTGTCCTATTATAAAACATCGACAAAGACTAGATGCCGAGAATGATTTGAGAGTAAATCTCTCATCCATTAACCCGAATTTTGATGATCTGTGTGCAGTGAATATGTGTATTTAGTTATTGCAATTAAAAATGTGAAGTGTAACCAGAGTAAGGTGTTGGGGGGTGCTTGACAGGTGTCAAACACTAGAAAGGGGGTGCATGCTGCAAAAAGTTTGGGAACCACTAGTGCATGTTTACAAAGGAAACGCAAGTAGGGTAAGTTGTGTAACGGTCCGTTGCAGCTTTAATAACCTCATATTATTATCTAAAAAACAACCAAGAATTTTCGTTCCAAGTTAATACATTTGTCAAACCACGTAACTATTTAAATGCGACCGAAGTTAAACCCCCTATAAAGACGATTTAAATCTTTCAAAATAGTTTCTTTCAGGGCTGGGTTTTGGCAGACGGCTGCTGCAATCTGTCACACGTCAAAACGGCATTTGTTGTTTCGTGTCATCCGCAAGACGCTTGAATTTCGTGATAAAAGTGTCAAAATATGAAAGCTGACATTTTGTTTCAAATTAGTAGCAAAGCTTATTTCGATTATTGGATGATGGCAGGCTTGCTTATAATGTTTGAAGAAGTCTGCTCACGAAACAACGAGAAACATCATTGACTAAATCGATAATGTCCACCCAGCCCTATTTTCCATTACACACCTATTCAGATTTGTACTTAAATGCCTATATAGTTTAACAAAAGTTTAATCTGAAAATCACTGGGCAATTATCTTAAAATTATCTAAATCATAAAGCAATTACTTGCAATGTTCTTGTTCAAAGGCACATGCTCGGAGTCTGAACCAGAAATGAGCAACTCCAACTTCATTCTGGTCTATGTTCATTCTTCACTTCTCGGTTGGGTAGCAGAACCCAAGACAGTCAGTGCTGCCCCCGCCTGTCGTCAAAAGATGCTGAATGCATTGTCCAGTAAATTGAGTAAAATGTAACTTTGGGATAAGAAATAAATTTATAAATAAAGTGTTTTAACAGAGATCAGGTCATGATGGAAATTGATCATATTTATTCATAGAGCAGTGCTTATACAGTAGTAAAAAAGGTTTAGGCACATTAGTATTTTTACCATAAAAATATCTGTAAATATGTATATTTTTACCTGTAATGTGTCAGTAGAAAATATCAGTTTACATTTTCAAACATTAATTTTGCCATTAATTGTAATAATGCAGAGAGATTTTGTGACGGTGTCAGACTCCTTGTGCATACAAAAATAACACTGGAGTATTAAAGATATACACTACAGCAAAAGATATAAATAATTGGCTTAAAAACATTTTTGGGTGAAAATACAAACATGCCTATAGGCTTTTGCACAGTATTGTATGCATAACTTGAAAAGTAAGCAATGTAGGAAAACTCAAAAGGAAATCATGTGAAGTCAAGCTCTTCGTTGGCACTGGACAGGTATAATGAGATTCAATAAGGAAAAAAATATCAATAAAAGGGATGTGGCTTAAAACATTAGAAAAATAGAATAAATCAAACTCATGTGATGCATGAATGTGCATTACGTCAACTTTTGGCTGAGTGACGTTTACGATGCATATTCATGGTATATTCATAACGGAAAGTCTTTCCACAGTCTGGACAGGAGAAAGGCATCTCTCCCGTGTGAATCCGCGTGTGTTTCTGCAGCGAAAACAGGCGTGAGAATCCACTTCCACACACGGGGCAACAAAATTGTTTGCTGTCAGAATGAGAATCGACCTGGTGGCGTTTAAGATTGGTTTGACTGAAGAACGTCTTGTCGCAGTGCGCGCAGGCGAACGGCCTCTCGCCTCTGTGTTTGTATAAATGACTTTGGAGTGCGGTGGAGCCAGTAAACTTCTTCCCACACTGATCGCAACTGAAGCTCTTCATGCTTTTTCGTTTGTTACCCGTGTGGACGCTGCTGTGCAGTACAAGCCAGTCTTTACGTCGGAAGCCCCTACCACAGAGTTCGCAGGTGTACGGCGCTTCTCCTGTGTGTATTCGCATGTGACGCACCAGGCTAATCCTCTGGCGATACTCCATGCCACACAATTTACAGCTGAATTTTTTACCCCAAGTTTTTTTGCCATTTGAAAAGTGGGAGATGGACGGTTCAGCTTCTGTTTTAGTATCTGAAGGACTTCCATCGGGCACCTGAATACTTCTCACTGTATATTTCAGCCGTTTGCAATAGAGCGCAGGTGATCCTTCTATTTTGCTCAGCACCAAAGTTTCCATTCTCTCCTTAGACGACTCGGCCCTCGAAACTCCAAGAAAATTCTCAGAAGGCTTCATTTCGATGCAGTCAGGACTCCAGCCATCAACTAGGGAAACATATTGAATAGAGATGTAAACATTCAGATTTATTTCTCAACTGTACTCATTAAACCCAAATTCCCCATAAATGAATTATACAATAACCTCATAAGTTATTTGGACAATTACCCCCACTTCAAATATGAAGGTTGTTGCATTAGAAGACACGTAGTCTTCAATGTGAATAAAAGGAATTGAGCATATGTGTAAGTATATAAGGAAGTTATTATGCACTATCAAGATAACAGGAAAGAGTCAACAGATGGAAGTCAGTGAACCAATGACAGAACTTGTTTTCAAGATGCAAGAATATAAATGTTGTGTCTGTATGTTCAGCAAGGGAATTTTCAGCTAAAGGAACTACAGACTACTTTAAGTAAACTGAGGAAAGGAAAACGTTGTTGTGCATGAGTCTTCATTTTATATACATTTAATTAACACACACACACACACACACACACACACACACACAATGTTAGGTTCACTTGCCATATTATATGGGGACAGTCCATAGACATAACCTACCTGTCACAGAAAACTTTCTGCATTTTAACATTTTCAAATAACATAATTTCGTATGATTTCTAAAGCTGTTTTCCTCATGGGGACAAACAAATGTTAACGGTAAGACTTTCCTTGCGAGGACGTTTCATAAAGTAGGGAGAGAGCCTAAATGTTTGTCAGATTTGTTTGTCGTTATTTGTCATCTCACCAAATTCAGACTCAGTCAGAAACCTACCGTTAAACAATTTTAAATCTTAATAACAAAGCACTTACTTGCAAACCGGCGATATTTATTTTAGTTCCAATGAATATAACAATAACATTCTTTGGTCCATTTACAACTTTCTCGTGCATGATTTCTTCTTCTTTGTTGCACCGTTGGACAGCATGACTAAAGTTACACAGCACTGCCCCCTTCTGCTTTTAGGATGAACATCACATTCATTTGCCAGGGACCTCGGCTTGAGAGGTCCATCTATTTTGTTGCTCTTGCTATTTGTAACTCTTTAGGGTTTACAGCACCATTGATCACTATATGTTGAAATGAGACAATGAATTATTAGTAAAAGTTAATGTCAGCTCATGTTTGTTCTGTGTGGATTTATTGGCGATGTGCTGTGACTCGACCTTGAAGGGGAAGATATTGCCGGAGTTGTTAGGAATGTGACAGGCATGTGACCTTTCCAAAGGAACAGTCTCTAATCTTTTTTCTGTGTCTAAGACAGTTCGAGGCTGGATTCTCATTTTCTACGGCCTTTGGAAGGGTGGAGAACTCTGTCTTCAGTGAGCTTTGTCAACTTGAACTTAAAATTTGACTCCTGGTCTCCATTGAACATTTTGGTCTCTCTTTATGTGGTCAAACTGTGTTCCCCAACACTAACAGTAGACGACTCTGTGTAAATCCTTTGGTGTTCTTGTTCTGCAAAAACAGAAAAAAGTGGGCGATTTTTAAGACCATCAGTATAAATTCATAAAGTCATTAAAAGTAATTCATGTCAATTAAATTGAATGAATAAATAAAATGAGGTTGTGGTGGCTTTATAACGGTCACATACTGTTATTACCACGTAATGACGAGCAGAATGTTCATTTGGGTATTTTCCCCACTCATCCTCCTGTATGCGGAGTGGTTGCATTCATTTCATTTAACATGGCCGGGAAATACTCTAATTCCAGTTTCCATCCCGTGTTTTCTTTTTTTCTCTCTGGGCAACTCCCAAACATTACACTCAATCTCAAATTCAACCCCTGTGACTCCCCGAGTAAATTTAGTGCTTCCTCACATTCCTGCCGTGATTTACAAAGCAGATGCAGAGAGTTAATCGTGTTGCTCAATACATTTCATAAATATATTGGAACTATGTATATGGTCAAGAGAAATAAAGGGTTATCTGCATCAACTATAAGGTTAATTAACAACTAAAAAGTTAATTAAGTGTAGGAGGAAAGTGTATTTAGAAGTTACTGAAGGCTAAATTTCAGGGTTAAAATACAGAAACACAAATGCTTAAATTTAAAAAGAACATTTACTCTCCATTAACTTGATGAAATCAACCTTAGATAATACATTATTTGACTTCTTGTAGAGATTAACCTTCTCACACACTGATTATACATTTCGAGTGGTTCATACATTCATGTTTGAATTGCTACATTGCTTTTCTTGAAATGTGATGAGATGAGACTGGAAGGAGTTTACAGACCTTATCTAAAGAATACTTTTTTGGGGGAAATAACATGACAACACAAGACATCAAATGTTGTAAAGCTGCATGACATGAGCATGTCCTGGAAACATTTTTTGATTCATAGTGCTTACGTATAACTTTGTTTAAACATTTTTTTTACATGATTTATTATATATAAGCAACTGAGAAAAACTGTAATAAAATGTAAATGCTCTTTATTGGCATTGTGCAGGAAATCATAAATTAAATCATAATTATCATATTCATGTGATAGCCTATGCATGATTGTGCATCACGTCAACTTTTGTCTGAATGCAGTTTACGATGCATATTCAAGGAATATTGATAACGTAAAGTCTTTCCACAGTCTGGACAGGAGAAAGGCCTCTCTCCCGTGTGAATCCGCATGTGTTTCAGCAGCGTCGAGCGGCGTGAGAATCCGATTCCACACACGGGGCAACAGAACTGTTTTTCAGAATGAGAATCGCTGTGGTGGCGATTAAGATCAGTTTGACTGAAAAACGTCTTGTCGCAGTGCGCGCAGGCGAACGGCCTCTCGCCTCTGTGTTTGTATAAATGACTTTGGAGTGCGGTGGAGCCAGTAAACTTCTTCTCACACTGATTGCAACTGAAGCTCTTCACGCGCTTACGTTTGTTTCCCGTGTGGATGGTGAGGTGTAATTTAAGCCAGTCTGAACGACGGAAGCCCTTCCCACAGAGTTCACAGGTGTACGGCGCTTCTCCCGTGTGTATTCGCATGTGACGCACCAGGTTTAAGCTCCGCTGATACTCCATGCCACACAATTTACAGCTGAATTTTTTACCACAAGTCTTTTTGCGATTCGAGGGGAGGAAGTCGGATGGTTCAGCTTCTGTTTTGGTATCTGAATGACTTCCATCGGACACCTGAATACTTCTCACTGTATATTTCAGCCGTTTGCAATAGAGCGCAGGTGATCCTTCTATTTTGCTCAGCACCAAAGTTTCCATTCTCTCCTTAGACGACTCAGCCCTCGAAACTCCAAGAAAATTCTCAGAAGGCTTCATTTCGATGCAGTCAGGACTCCAGCCATCAACTAGGGAAACAGATTGAATAGAGATGTAAACGTTCAGATTTATTCCTCAACTGTACTCATTAAACCATTCATAATTCACATAAATTAACAATACAACAACCCCATAAGTTACTTAGGCCACAGTTAAAGGAGCTGTAAGCAGTTCGTCTGAGCATCCCCCTCGAGAGAGCAAAAGGCTCTCCTGAGAATTAACAATTGAACTCCCTCTTGCATATATAACAGCAACATCCGAGACACAGCACACAGTGCAGTTCACACCTTACTCTTACAGTCTCATCACATCCCCCTGCTCCCCCTCTTCTCCTCACCCAGAACTCACTGAAAACCCATGCAATATTATGTGTGTACAAAAAAGTAACTATACCTGTTTGGTCTCATTTTAAGTGTCTCGGTGCGCCTGGTAAAATGGTCTCATTCTCCCAATGAATGAAATGCTAAAAGAAGTTATAAAGTATGAGAAAAGTGATGTGTCCCTTAAAGGTGTTCCCTCCCCCAGATCCTCCATTCAAACTACCTCCTGTATGTAAAACAAGAACCCATTCAAGCTGTGAGCCCCTCTAGAGGGGACCAAAATCTAATTATAATGACAGACAAGACCATATGCACTGTCACTCCATGCACTGCGCTCCTCTCGGCGCTGGTAAAAGCGTCCTACAGCTGAGCGGTCGGCATCACGCGTTCATGTCATAGACTGTAAAAAAAGATGGACGACGCCCCTTCGCTCTCTTCCATTGGTCAGAAGTGAAGCCGCCAGGATCCCGATACGGCGCTGACATCTTGGAACTTGAGTCTGTGCAGTAGCGATTTCGGGACCAGTCATGCGCAGTCGTGAGCAGGAAGTAAAGCCGCGAAATCAAGGCCCCGCCCTCACTCTCGCAGAATCAATCGCAAGCACACACTCCTGCACTTTTTTAAAAATTAATTATAGAAATTTAGATATTACGTTTAAAGCCCCAATCTCCTCAGTCCTCCGAAGATACTGAAAAAAAGTGTTGGTGCTTCAGTGACTACTTCGCTCGGAGAACTTGTCAATCACAGCTGTCAATCATGACGTCACACCACCGAATCAAATAACGAACTAAACAAACATTTGAAATTACATCAGCGTGATAAAAACTACAGTAAATGATAGAAACCATCTTTGGAAAAAAGATATGTGAAGTGTAATTTAATTGTTTAATTGGTCTCACATGCCGTTGAATAACATGGGGAGGCGGGGTTTATGACCTATACTAGGACCAGCCACCGGGGGCGATCGAGAGTTCTGGCTTCACTTTTCAGGGCTTGTGCGGCACGTGCCTTTGGAAGGAGCCCAGAAGGGAGGGGGTGGGAGTTTCTCTGTTTGATACTTTCAAAATCCAGCAGTTTTAAGTTATCTGCTAGTTTCTCAAACTTACCTACCCTGCCTTTAATCAAACATTCATTAACTTTTGATGATACAGATATCATTAAAACCTTTTTTCATTTACGGAGTCAGATGAAATAATGAGAAAATACATATAAGAAATTGTGTTCCATTTAACCTTGTTGTGTTGCGTAAAAGGAAAGACAGAATGAAATTACTCTTCACAATAGATAATGCTTTACAATGAACTCTGTTAGAGAGCGACATATGGCAATTTATCTGATCAATAAAATAAATTACTCACCTGTTGTATAATAAAAACGCCATCTTGCGTCGCTTTTACAACATTTCAAATCCCTCAGTTCTCGCCATCTAAAAAAAGCCAAGCCTATGTTGATTCTTGTTTTATTATAGGGGTGTAACAATAACGTAGACTAACCATGTTCCGTACACTTTTCGCCTATCACCGCACGTCAACGACCACTCCTCCGTTTCTGAGAGCAAGACTAGCATGTTTGTGTGATCATTCTCCGGGGGAATACCCATTGATTGGTCCACACTTTGATTGATGTCTTTTGGACCAATAGTTTGAGAAAAGTGGGGAAAACTACCTCCTCCACCTGTGTACGGAAGATGATAAGCGTTAACGATGTTCCGTACAGGCTTATAATGGTGTTCCGTACAGAGCGCATAACTTATTTTCAACGGCGAAAATGGAAAATTAACTGATCAACTGATCAATTTTAATGCTAAAATATTCAATCATGTAACAATTTATGTTAATATTAACTTAATTGACCCTTTATGAATATAAACTGCATCACTGCACTGCTGACAGACGTGCTGCCTTTTTTGCTGCCTGAGAGTGACGCCAAACGGTCATCTGCCGCAATCGTTTAAAAATTCCCTTTTCACAGCATTTAGTCAACAAAAGGGTAATATATTTAACAATTTGTGATCACATAATATTCATTTAATAAAGACTTTTATACTGGGAAAGCATAAATGAAATTCAAATGTACATTTTCACTGCTCTAGTTGTCTCCCCACCCAAGCCGCTGTCTGAAGTATAGCTTGCCCACGGGCCATTTTCAAGCGAATTAGGCGGACCTGGCAATCTTACTGAAATATCACTGGAACAAACAGCTGGAGTGTCTCTGTTTTGATCGGGGATGAAAGAGGGAGAAATGAAGACGACACAGATATGCATTTTGTGTATGACCTAGAAGTATTTATTCAGCGATCGGCGGTTAAAGTTAATCTGTACGGAACATCGTTGTTGTACGGAACATGGTTAGTCTACGTACATCGATATGGATCGATCAATACGATGCATCGATACCACACATAAAATATCGATGTACGGTACCTTTATTTTGACACACTCCATATCCTCACGTAACTTTTCTCCGCTGAAATAGACGCCTGAGAAGATTGACTGAAACCTTTGTCACAAAAGCTGGTATTTTCCACTGAAAAGGCATCGCATCGCGAGTTTATGTTTTACAGCAGAAACGACAAGCCCCGAAAAGTCTGTTTTAGCAAATCAGTGCGCAGTATTCAGGTCAGGTGACAAGGCTGCTTTGTCACTTTGAAAAGACGCGCTACTGAGAGGAGTTTCGTCAAAGCTGACTAAAAGTGATCGAGGATGGATTTCAGCGAACTTCATGAACCCGTGATATCTTCTTCGGCTCGTAAAAAGAAAATAAAAGCTGAAAGTTTTTCACGCAATCTTGCTAAAACAGCACGTTTAGTGGTGAGTGAAAAGCTCTCTGTATTGTTGCATGTACGTTAATCACAACAACAAAGTTTGACAGGCATCGAAATTATGTCAACTGAGGAGATTAACGTTATAGATTAACCAAGTGTTTTATTATGTATTTTAGCAATTACTTGGCTTTGTTTAACTCTGAAACATGAAATGTAGAGTTATCTGCTTTTACCACACAATAAATATATATAAAAATCCTTGAACTTTAATATAACAGAAGAGTTCATTTGCAAAAACAGATAACCCCGTTCTTGTTCCTTTTCATCATGTTTTTTTTTTAAACTTGTAACAAACAACTTGTAAATGTCCCAATTGGGAGAGGGTGTGCAATTTTCAGAGTTTAATTAAACTTTCATGTAATATATTTTTTAATGTATTGTGAGTTAATAAATGTGACTGGTTGTGTACACTTGGCACATAATATCTAAATATCGATTAATCGATCGATATAGCCCTGAATCGAATCGAATTGTAATCGTATCGTAGAATTTTTTGAGGTCTCGGCAAATATCGTATCTTTGGCTGAGAGAATCGATATCGTATCGTATCGTGATTAACTGTCCGATTTACACCTCTATTTTATTACGAGCTCTGTCGGTTTCTGTTTTCGCATTCCAGCAGACTCTCCTCTGTTTGTTGTTTTAAAAAAAAAAGTTGATTCTCCAGAGGTTTGAGATTTAGCTGCTCCATGTCAACCTTTCTCACTAAATTTTTTGTTTGTAATTTCACCAGTTTAACATCATGAAATAATCCTGAAGTTGGAACTACCGCTGCTCCTCCACCAAACGTGCCGAATCGTAAACTGTGGTAAGGGGAGTCTGAAGGAGCCAAAAATTTGCCAATCACCATCAAGAATATCACTTTTTAGAGTGCTGACGAAAAAAATACATTGCAGATGAGGCCTAAGTTACATGATCTAAGGCTACGTCCACATTTGAAAACGGCGTTTTCGTTTAAAAACGCTCTCCGTCCACACTAGCGTTTTCAGGCGTTTTTCCGACGTTTCAGTGTTGATGAGAAACTTCAAAATCCACCTTACTGCGCATGTGTGAAACCTCACAAAAGCTCACCGAGATGATACAGATGGAAAATAAATAAAGTTATCGAGCAATTCTTCAAACAGGATCATTTTATTTAGCAAAATATCACACCATCACTGATGCGTCCAGGTCGCACTCAGTCACCATATGTTTGGTCTAAAACGCAACTGCTCTCCTGTATTGCCGCAGGGCAGCAAATGTGAGTACATTTTCTGTCATCTTTGCAGTACTGTGATATGAAGACAAAGTAGGCCTAACATATTTTAGCAACAGTGTAAAAGTGAATAGCACATAACAGGCACAATACCGGTAAACATGAATATCTATTGGTACAACATGGATCACGACGTCATCGTTTTCAAATACCTCCGGCTTCACAGTCCACACTACAACGCGAAAAAGGCGTTTTCAAATTTATCCGCTTTGGAGAGCGTATTCCAAAAGCTACGTTTTCATTGACTTAAAACGCCGTCTCAGTGTGGACGGAAGGCCTAACCGGAGAGGAAAACGTATTAGTGTGGGCATGGCCTTAGTTTGAACTGCTCCAGCTGAAAATGTACCGACTACCACCAACATATTTACCAAGACACCATTTCAACAGAAGCTACAAATGAAAAATGCACGGGCGAATGATGCATGTACACAAAAACTTTCCCGAGGTCTAAAATAACACTTATAATAGGCTTAACATAGTGAATCAGTGAAAGACAAAAGCACATTGACTGACTAATTAAAATTTTGAACAAAAAAATGTGCATAGTGTACTTTTAAAGTTTGAAGTTTGTTGCATTAGAAGAAACGTAGTCTTCAATGAGAATAAGAGGAATTGAGCATATGTGTGAGTGTAGAAAGAAGTTATTAGGCACTAAGTTAACAACAGGAATGAGTCAACAGATGGAAGTCAGTGAACCAATGACAGAAGACTTGTTTTCAATATGCAAGAATATAAATTTTGTTTAGCAAGGGAGTTTTCGGCTAAGAGAACTACAGACTCCTTTAAGTAAACTGAGGAAAGGAAAACTTGGTTGAGCACGAGACAAAAGATTCAGAAGATGTTGACTGATTCCATTCATTCACTAATAATCACCAATTAAAGGAATTAAATTAATAGCTAAAAAAAAAGTGAACTTTCTGAAAAATAGCTCTTGCACCATTTACATGAAAATGGCTTGATTTTGTTGAGTGACAAAGAGACAACATGGAATATTAGTAGTTTTAATACATTCACACACAAGACTACTCAAAAACATTTAAAAAATAAAATATAAACTTTTATATATGAGAGAAAGAGAGAGAGAGAGAGAGAGAGAGAGAGAGAGAGAGAGAGAGAGAGAGATATTTTACCCTGAATGTGTTTGTCAGTTTTGTTTATCATTTTGTTTATCATTGTTTGTCTACTTACAAAAGTTAGACTCAATCAGAAACCTACAGTTAAATCATTTTATATCTTAACAACAAGGCATTTACTTACAAATCGCCAATATTTAGGCCTATCGTAGTTCCAATGATTGTAACATTCTTTGGTCCATTTTCAACTTTCTTCTTTTGTTTTTATGGCGGTTGGCAAACCAACTTAACGGTGCATTACCGCCACCGACTGGGCTGGAGTGTGAATCGAGAGATATTGGAACTTCGCTAAAAAAAAAAAAAAAAAACAAAAAAAAAAAATTAAATCCTTTTGGCTAAGTCTATGTCTCTCAGATACTTAATAACAAAGTGATAAATGTTGCTGGATGTTTTCCCTAATAAACCTTGCATTGTAAAATTATTCTGATTGATCATTCTGAGAGACTGAAAAAGCTGGTTTCTTTCTTGACTGTATTTTGTGCACTGAAATAAAATATGCTCCACAGTTTCTAAATGAGTACATTGTTGGCATTTCCCTGTTGGATGTTTATTTACAACTTTCTCGTGCATGCTTTCTTTTTCTTTGCACCGTTGAACAGCATGACTAGAGTTACACAGCACTGCCCCCTTCTGCTTTTAGGAGGAACATCACATTCATTTGCCATGGACCTTGGCTTGGAAGGTCCGTGTTTTATTGTTGTTCTGGTCAGAATAACACCCTTTAGCTATATACAACAGTTAGTTTTGGTCATTTGGTCATCTGTCCCATTACTATGACAGCTTTGGGACATTTTTGTATCACTCCAGTATGTGACCAGAATGGAGTGGAAACGTTTTATAAATTGATAAAGAACTATTTGTGCTGTAAAGACAGAATATGAGATGTCATCCCTGAATTTTTGGTGATGTAATTTTTATGTAAACGAGGTTCTGATAAAGGTCTTGTTTTCATATACTGCAAAAGAGTTTGCAAAAGTAGGCTATAGATCTGATGTCATTGGTGGCCTTATTATTCAACTCTTATCAGGTGATAAACTGAGTTTATCTCTTTAATATATAATACAAATAAGAGTTAATGATGTAGAAATTTTAGATAAAACAAAAAAAAACAGCATTATACCTATGCAAATCATTTGGAATGCATTAGAATGTAAGCTATAATCAGATTGAGTTAAGTCAGGAAGTTAAAAACTAACGTTCAGCCTGAGTTTCAGTTTTGTGTTTATGGACTTATAACATGGAGGGTATAACATTACAAGAATCTACTAAAAATGGAAAGGTTTTTCCTTTTTTTCCATGTAGGCTACAGAAGACAACATTGTCAAAACGATCCGCGAAAATGGCAAAAATGCTGTATTGTGCATGCCAGGCCAGCAACATAGCCATGGGAACATGCAGTATTTTATCAGAGGAGAGCTGAGGGCGGGGCTTGATACCATGGTTGATTTGAAACAAAATCCTAATTCTAAACAGCCCAAACAAAACTTACTGTACAGATGAACATACAAATGAACGAGGATAGAGTTACATGAGAACGTTCAGAACTCAGGATTAAAGACATGTTAAAAACAGCACTGAATATTTCATTACACGGCGGCAGCACAAAAATCTCCATCTTATGAAACTCGAATGTAGTTTGGCGCTCAGGAATTAGGGCCGGTTCACACAGAAAGCAAAAACGTTCAAAGCAAAAATGCAAGACACAGGCAGATGGGGAAAAAACACAAGGTCTTGAGACACATTTTTTAGAAGTTAAACTTAAGCGCCGCAATTGTCATAACCAAGAACGCAGCAAAAGACGCGAGTGCAATGGTTAAACACGACCGTAGCCCGTTTGAAAAATAATGGAAAAGTAGCAGTGGAATGGAAAACCGTGTTGTGTGTGAACGGCCGCTAATGCAGATGAATGCTTAAATAAAAGACCTTTATATTTAGTTTTTGGAACAGGAAGACAGGGCGGGACATATCGAGCAGCTCCTCCCCTTTTTAAAAATAGCCAATAGCGTTTTGTTTATATCACAGCTCAGCCAGAGCTGTTGAACTCGATAAAGCCGCAAGTTCCTCCTAATGAATAAATAATTGAGGCATTTATATAGCGCTTTCATATGTACTACCAAAGCGCTTTACAATCATATCGGATCTCTCCTCAACCACCACCAGTGTGCAGCATCCACTTGAATGCGACGGCACAGTACGACGGCGCCAGTGTGCTCACCACACACCAGATAGGTGGAGAGGAGAGAGAGTGATATAGCCAGTTCAGTGGATGGGGATTCTTGCAAGAAAAGGCCAGCAGTCATACAGTCATACAGAATGGCTGCAGAGTGTGACCGAGAAGGGAGGGCATCCTTTCTTCTTTATAGTTGACTGACTCCCTCTGTCATCACTGTAAGAAATTGTAGTCTGCCTCGACCCAGATTCCACTCCAAAATATATTTTAGAATGAGCTCATCCCCAAAACGGCTTAATTATCATAGAGATGAAGGAAGTGAAGTTATATTGTTTCTTCACCATTTGAGTTGATCACATCCTGAACAAATGGTAATCAATTGTAGAATGGGAATGGGTGTGGGACACAGAGAACCTTCTCAGCCAATGGGGTGTCTCAACTTCATTAACATACAGACCACAGCTGGTACAACATGATTAACTTAATTTACATAAAGAGTGGTAAACTGTAACAGGATAAAAGGTTTGGATGTTCTGGGTTCATTCTGACGCCGGTGAACCCAAGGTGCTTCGTGTACCTTGCCACTGCTATGCTACAATAAACTTCATTTTTGAGATCTTCGACATCCACATCATTTTTTCTTACATCATGAACAACATGTCCCATAACTAACACATTGTTGCATCCTACTACTAATGTGTAAAATGCCCTTTGTCTCAGTCATACATTAGTCACACATTACTTTGTCAAGTAACGTATACAAGGTCATACACATACATACACAGATAAGGGTTAATAGTTCTTTGATCCATCAATGTAGCAGAGAATTATGGGACAATCCTCGTGCATGTTACTACCTTAATCTAATTACTATGAATATAAGAAAATACACATATATAGAACATATTAAATTGCTTCCACAACACTTTCACAAATCTTACCCTGCGCATGCGTGTCATGATTCTGCCATCTAGTGCTTGTCTTTCTTTAAGTCTTGAGGCAGGATCATGACAGACCCATGTTTTATGTGCAAACACATGGCCTTGTTGGGCCATGTGCTTGTGTTGTCTCGTCATCTAGCCCCGCCCTCCTTGTTATCCTTGTTTAGTCATTATTGCTTCCCCATTATCACCTGTCTCCCTCATTAGTTTGTCTCTATTTAATCCCCTCGTGTTTGCTGTCCAGTGTCGGTTCATTGTCAATCCGTGTCAAGTTTGTGAGTAACCTGTCAAGAGTAATCGTCCTGTAGAGCTATTTTTTTTGTATCAGTTGTTTGTCTTCTAGTATTTTGTCAGTATCTTTGTCTAGTTAGTCACCTTAGTCCTGTCTTGTTTTGCCCCCTCGTGGGCTTTGTTTTCCCTTTTGTTCGCAATAAACTGTGTGCTGTGAATACTGTCTGCGATTGGGTTCATTCCCTTCTTCACCCTTCCAACCTCATAACAATGTGATTCTTTATAGCTTTATATTACTTAATAGATATGCTATAATTGTCACCCATGCGTCTTGTTCATCTCGCATCTCATACTTTTCTCTCTCTGGGCAACTCCCGAATATGAGACGTTGAAAGTGTCCATCTCAAATTCAACCCCCGTGACTCCACTGAGGAAATGTACTGCTTCCTCACATTCCTGCCATGATTTACAACCTTTATTTTACCAGGAAAGAAGACTCACTGGGATTAAAATCTCTTTTTCGGGAGTGTCCTGGCCAAGATAGGCAGCTAAGTTTAGACAATTTACAAGTACAACACACAAACATAAAGAAATCTCATTACATAAATAAAAATATTAAAATGCATCTGGTTACAAACATTTACACACAATTAATTTACTCTGATGATTATCTAATAAATATTTAAATTGACCACAAGATACTAAATCTTTTAACTTCATCTCAGTCTGGAGAAGATTCTAATCCGATGCTGCGGCATATTTACACAGATACCGAAAGCTTGTGCCTCTGTTAGTACTGTGAAGGGTTGGTCAAAATCCCTTGTCTCTTCAATATATATATATATATATATATTCATATATCCTTTTGAGTGTTATATATTACTCTTATAAAAATCAATAATCAAATATATGCATTATCACATAATCATTTCTATATTCGTTGTGCTAGTGAAATTATACTCTTAAAGGGTTAGTTCAACCAAAAATGAAAATTAAGTCATTAATTAGTTACTCACCCCCATGCTGTACCAACCCCGTAAGACCTTCGTTCGTCTTCTGAACACAAATGAAGATATTTATGATTAAATCTGAGAGGTTCATGACTGCTACATAGGCTCCCTAAGGGAATGAAACCTGACGGCCCAGAAAGTCAATGAAGAAAATGTTTAAATATTCCATGTCGCAACAGTGGCTCAACTATAAGTTTATCAAGCGACGAGAATACTTTTTGTGCGAAAAAACAAACAAAAATAACGACTTTATTCGACTATTCCTTTTCTTCCTTGTAGGCCTGAAACGAGACTTCAAGAGATTTCCACGACGCATGCGCGAGAATTGCGATCTCCTTCAACTACTTCAGTTAAGTTCTCGCGCGTGCGCGTCGTGGAAATCTCTTGAAGTCTCGTTTCAGGCCTACAAGGAAGAAAAGGAATAGTCGAATAAAGTCGTTATTTTTGTTTGTTTTTTCGCACAAAAAGTATTCTCGTCGCTTGATAAACTTATAGTTGAGCCACTGTTGCGACATGGAATATTTAAACATTTTCTTCATTGACTTTCTGGGCCGTCAGGTTTCATTCCCTTAGGGAGCCTATGTAGCAGTCATGAACCTCTCAGATTTAATCATAAATATCTTCATTTGTGTTCAGAAGACGAACGAAGGTCTTACGGGGTTGGTACAGCATGGGGGTGAGTAATTAATGACTTAATTTTCATTTTTGGGTGAACTAACCCTTTAATGCATGTTGATGTAAGTTAACAGCTTCTTTTAGCTGCATTCCAAGCTTGCCCTTTGGACCTGGCACGTAGGCTAGGAGGCCACTTGTCTCTTTTTCTGGGATAAGTAGAAAAGGTCACGGAGGAATTCTAAAAGTGGTGTGGACATATATGGCCCTTCGCTGGACAGTCGGATGATCAAGCTCTACATAATTCTACCTGTTGTCATAAATGTATTTTCTCCAGCATATTTCTCTAGGGCGCAAGTTGCCCATTATCTGCCTGCCTTTGGTTGACTGGATTGATAATAATGAGCTCAGGTTCTCTTCAGCCTTGATGTGAGCTGCTATTTGGTGGTGTTCTGTGTGTGCGCATTTGACACTCTATGTAGATTCTGGATGTTGGGATGAACAACCCACAGACGCATAGGCGCCCTTCTCTAACCTACGAGGTCACCACAGACCTAAATCCAGGATCGGACGACGACTATCTTGACAACTATCTTTACTAATGGCGATAGGCACCCATATCTGCTCATATGTGTGAAATTGTTTAGGTTTTTATGTTAGCCAATCAGGAGTGACACTGATATAATACATGCTCTTGCAAAATGGTATAATTGGTGTATGATTTTGTGCAAGGTAGAGTTGGCTTGCGACCTTGACGCTCGCTCTACCGATGAAACTGCAAACTATTCTTCAGTAAATTTTTATCTATTTGATTGAACCTCACGACTCCTGGTCTTCTTTCATCATATCTGGTCTTGGGTCTTATAAATGTTACCCCCCTAACAACTGAATGAGAGTTCATGAGTTCAGAGTAATACAAAAATATCATATATGACGGGAGATAACTTGACAAATGGCTGCATCTGGCAAATCCTCAAAAATAACACCACTTCACATAACCAAGTACCAAGCCTACTGGAATATCAAAGTTGAGAATGAATCATTAGGACATTTAATATCGCATATTAGGAGAGAGTAGGGGCGAAAGTACCATATTTCAGAAAAACATAATTTTAAAAGATGGTTTAGACAGAGATATATTTTTGCTCTGGTCAGTCACTCACAAGTGTGGTCTATCAATACCAGGTGGTATTTTGTAAAAATGTAGAACAACTTCAGTATAATTTCACTTTGAACTTAAGACTGCTGACGTGATCGAAAGTAACACACAGGTGGATCAAAAGTAACACAACAATATACAAGCTAGAATTTTTGTGTTACTCTTGTTTTTTTGTTTTTTTTTAGCCTAAATATACCCGAGTATGACCTTGTTTAGCCTTTATCTTTGCAAAAAAACATTTTTTTCATTTTAAATTTCAGTTTCATCAAATGTTTCAAAAGTAACCCAACAGTAGAATATTTTTTTTATTGTCAATCCATTTTATGAAATGTTTTTTTCAAGAAAAATATGAAAATTAAATTAAATTAGCATAATATAAATTCTCAACATAATGTAACAGTAGTCATGTTTCCATCCAGCTGGTTTTATGCATACATTTAAAATGTGCATTAAAAATATCTGGATAGAAATCCTGCAAATTCATAGGTGGAGGTGTTAAAGCTATAAGGTATGGCTAAAACCTAAATGTGACTAGGGTAAATGGAAACAGATTGTGTGAAAAAAAATGGTGACACAGAAATCAGCTGATTTAAATGTGACTTAAGCTTTAAAAGCCCCCTCATAAACATCTGCCATATTCTGTAATATGACATAAACATTTAATAAATGCTGCAACACAGAGAAAGTCACCACATTAGAGGAGGAACAAAAGAAACACTTGTTTTCCCTATAGCGGGACAAAAGTAACGAGTGTTACTTTCGTCCCGACAGGAACTCCTGACATTTAAACCCGATTTACTTGTATACTGAAAAACTCTGACTAGGCAAACTTCAGGATGCGTTACAGCACTAAATAACCTATAGATTGATGATCATTACTGTGTGACACATGAAACGAAAAACACAACTTGTAATAAAAAAAAAAGTACCGCTTCAGTAATTTACTTGTACTGGAAAACTGCTTTCCGGACCTAACCGCGTGAAACGATGATGCAATCACGTGATATTTAGCAGCTCGGTCACCATAGACTGTAAATAGTCGGTCCAGGGTTGCCAGATTGGGCGGCTTACCGCCCAATTGGGCGGTTTTGCAATCTATTTTGCGGGCGAAAATGGGGTTGGGCGGGTGGATAAAAATTGGGCTGGTTTCGGATCAGTTCGGCGGGTTTTTTGTAGCTGAAACATCGGCACTTCAGATCCTTCTTTCGACCACCCTCGACCAGCAGGCAGTCTCACTCACTCACACACTACAGCTCTGGCTGACGTGCCCTCACACTAGACACTCCCTCCCACTATCTTCGGTGCACGTTTGCGTCCACTCCATTCCTTATTCCTTTTTTTTATCTAAAAACATGCTTTTTTCTTTATTCATTTTTAGACTGGTGAAACAATAAATACAGACTTATGTTCCTTAGGCTATATACAATGCTTAGATATTTAATTTAAAATCAAATAAGTGACATACATTTTTTTTTTCGTTTTACGAAATTTTATTTCTCAACGGTTTTGCAATTCGTCTCCTCAGTTTATAAACCGTAGGCTGTAAAAAGCTACTCTCGGATTTGTCTGTGCCGGCTGATTCAACAAGCCATCTGTTTAGGTGAGGCCGGCTGCACGGATAAAATTGTGTTTAAACTTTATTTTATTTAAAAGGAAAAAGCTTAGTAGCCTATAATATAATAAGCAATAAAAAAAGCCCAAACAAAAACAATTCAAAAACTTTAAATTTTAGGTTATATAAAAATAAAACATTAATAGGTCTACATTATTTTATGATAAACATATTCTTAAGTGAACTCATTTATAGTTATAAACGCAAATAGGCTAATAATTGCCATTATTATAGCCTTTTGGCTAGAAGACGCTTTTATCCAAAAAAGGAACAAAGCAATTTGTCAAATGTCAGTCATAATGGCCTACTGGTTAGACCATAATAATACAGGGCTTTTATTATTACAAATGAACACGTTTTATCCAGGGTTCGAATTACAACGTGGCTTTCGGGGGAGCCCTATTTTCCGATCCTCCCTGACCCTGACTGACTTTAACGCTTTTGGTGCATGTTCGGGCATTTAAAACAATAGTGTGATGCAAAACAGGTTCGTTGTGTGTAGGTGATGGAAGGAGACACAGGGATCTACAAGGCTCTTTTACAGCGCGTGGTCGCGCTCAAATAACTTTAACTCAAAATATCAAAACGGCAACAGAAACAGATGATAATTAATAGGCTACTCTTTCCGCTGGACACAGCTTTCTGGATACAGATGTAGCAATCCTCTTCCCGCTGAACACAGCTTCACTGGATACAGTTTGTAGACCCACTCTTTCCGGTGGATAGCCTACAGCTTTCAGAAGTCACTTTCTCTCAGGATACGTGCACAAGCTCCAAGTCTCTCTCTCACACTAATATCAGCACGGCCCGCTTATATGCGGTCTCCTCACGCCAATTACTGAAATCACAGACAGGTGTTTGTCATTTGAACTTGACCCACTTATTCACCGCTCGGCTCCGTCCCCGCTCTCCCGCTACAGACTTCGCTGAACCACGCCCATTGCATTTATTAGTGGAGACAGATGTTCGGAAATAGTAATGTAAGGATCGAATAAACACTGACACATTTTTAATATCATCATTTATTTCAGGAACCTTAATGTACAGAAAATCAAAATCTATGCGACACAAAAAATGGACAGTGTTTTAGAGCTCCCCCTAAATGTCTCAAAGTAGGCTTTCAGGGGAGCCCAGGTCCTTTTCAGGGGAGCCGAGCTCCCCTTAGCTCCCCCGTAATTCGAACACTGGTTTTATCGCATATCCAAGCAAGGGTTTGTCCGGAGTGTGGAGCGCGCTTGCTGCACGGAGCCACGGGCGCAAATTAACACTTGCGTTTTTCTATCAACAGTGGACACAACTTAAAATGCTCTATCATTTCTGGTCATAGAAAATAAAACATAATAATAATACATCATTCGCAACTACTTTTATTTTTGTAAACTCACAAGAACAAGAATACGTTGTGCTTTTGTAAAACAAAATAAACCAATCAGTCTTTTACTGGATCGCGTCTTTAACTGGATCGCGTCTCAAAAATGAACTGAAACAAATGGAAAAGCTTGAAATGTCCACTTTTAAACGAACAAATTCGAATCTAAAGCAAATACTGTCTGATTATGTAATCCATATGAATCTGAAGGCGCATCCGCTTTACAGCGGATACGGAGATCTGTTTCCAGCCGATTTAAAAAATACTAGTTTATTAATAAACAAATAAAATGCCTCGTACTTTTTCAGAAACATTTATTATTAATAGGCTATGCTATAAGTCCATAGAGCAGTGTGTGTACTCAACTATTCTATAGCCTTAAAAATATAGCCTAGTGTTTGGCCTTAAACCCCTTAATTTGTGAATATTTTAAATGTTTATTAAAGTGGTAAAAAGTCCTAAACAAAAATCAGAAAATATGTCGATATAGGCTATATCTATTTTTGCGCAGCATTTGGTGTATAGGCCTACAGTTCAAATTTTGGTGTTCAACTTTGCGTTTTAAAAATACAACAACCGTTAATTTTTTCATTTTTCAATTAGCCTACGGGTTAAAAAAGGAAAACGAATGGAGCAAAAGTACACCGACCAATGGGTCATTTTAAAGCTTGTTCATGATTTTAATGTGTTTAAAAGAGAACCCCCCCCCCCCCCCCCCCCCAAACAAATATATATATATATATATATAAATTGGCGGTTTTTAGTGCATTCTCGCGGGTTTTGACGAGGTTTTGGGCTGGAAAACCTTGCTGGCATCTGGCAACCCTGAGTCGGTCACTGGCTGCATGCCGAAAGTGCTGTCATAGCTTGAAATGCAAATGTGGTCAGGGCTCAGAGAAAATCGCCTTGTTACTTTCGTCTAGTGTTACTTTCGGCCCGTTTCTCCCCAAACCCTCAGTCTACTCCTCCATTACCATCTACTGAAATGGTTCCAGTGAGTGAATGAAACATTCTCCATTTATATCTGAATGAGGTGCTTCGCTGCTGGATTTACAGCTCGTTGCTTGAGCAGCCATTGTGTCATTACCAACAATTATCATTACCACAACCTTGCACTGTAACATAAAACATTATACAATTAAAAAGTGATGACATTTATCAAACTGTTGCAAATATGTATTAAGGCTTTTTTGTTGTTGTTGCAGTACTAACGGGACTTTTATTTTGACTCTTGAAGGATAAGATAACATTCACTGTTTCTGTCTTGTTCACACATGTCTAGCATGTTTTCACGGAAATAACCTATGGAAATAACCTCTACAGAGGAATAAAATAACTCAGACCAGGATAATGAATGACCGTGAACTTGATCTCACGGAAGCGCAAAAAGCAACAAAGTCAAAATACCCTCCAATCACCAGGAAATATGAGTGTAAGTGAAATTAAATTCACTGTCTATTCCGCATGCGTCATATAGATCCAGTGACGAACGCCAAACAAAACGTACTTACTCGTGATTTAAATGTCCTAAAAAATTTAATTTCATACACGAGAGTTACATATAAGTAAATGTATGGACGTTACTTGACAGGAACGTTACAGAAATGCACTATTCCGAATGTATTGTGAAGGTTCATGAAAATGAATTAGGTCACGTGACTTGACATGACAATATGATTACGTCACCACGCACAATTACGTAATGATTGCAAATTATTTAAAATATAATAATATATATTCACTACATACACCCAATTTTAAGATTAGTTATGGTAAAACGTGTATGAAGTGGTGATAGAAAAAAATAAACGCATGATCTTTTGCTGAAACACTGTGCGCCGGCGACACCTGCAGGCCAAAACGTGTAAACGCAACTAAAACTGAACAAACATGTAGCCTATGATGAATTCTTTTTTTTACAAACAAATGTCTTCGTAATAGTTCAATCTATTACATTTCATCTATAGATAATAAATCATTAAATGTTAAGGGTCTATATAATCTGTGATATACTCCCAAAGTAGTTGTTTTGTATAGTATTATATAATGTTCTAATACCTCCCCAATCTTAAAGGGATACTCCACCCAAAAATGAAAATTCTGTCATCATTTACTGACCCTCACGTTGTTGCAAACCTGTATGAGTTTCTTTCTTCTGCTGAACACAAAGGAAGATATTTTGAAGAACGATTGGAACCAAACAGTTGTTTGGCACCATTGACTTCCATTGTAGAAAAAAAAAAATACTATGGAAGTCAATATCTTCCTTTGTGTTCAGCAGAAGAAAGAAACTCATACAGGGTTTCAACAACTTGAGGGTGAGTAAATGATGACAGAATTTTCATTTTTGGGTGGAGTATCCCTTTAAAGAGTTGACCTTAAGTTCACCCAAAAAGGAACATATTTCCCTCACTCTCAAGTTGTTCCAAACCAATGTGAATTTTTCCTTTTGAACACAAAATAAGATATTTTGAAAAATATGAGTAACCAAAAAGGTGATGGACCCCGTTGACTTCCATTGTATTTTTTTTCCCCATACAATGGAAGTCAATGGGGTCCATTAACTGTTTGGTTACTCATAATATTCAAAATATCTTCTTTTTTGTTTTCAGCTCTTATTAAAAAAAGAGAAAGTTTTTGGAAGTAAAATATTGTAGTGCTGTGATTGCTCAATGTTTGCAAATTCTTGTTTCATCACGTATTTATATATACACTCTTAAAAATAAAGGTTCTTTATTGGCATGGATGGCATGAAGAACCTTTAACATAAATGGAAAATGTTTCTTTCTAATGTTTCTTCAAATGTTTTTTTTTACAAAACAACAACAAAAAAGATTTCTTTTAAGATGCTGTGTCAAAATGATTCTTCTATATGCATGGCATCACTGCGTAAACCCCATTTTGGAAGCTTTATTTTTAAGAGTGTAGGTTTTAGGTTTGAGTGTAAATCAAAATCATGTCATCATCAAAGTAATATTTGATTTTCTGTTGCAGATCTTGATCATACTGCAGATGTCCAGTAAGTATTTGCCTGTGTACTGTTACTTTCTTGCAAATATAGCTGGAAATCTCAAAGCTCCACTAATAAACATAGAAAGGAAAACACTGTGGTCCTCAAAAGTACATCATTTCCGCATCACTATTAATGTGAAGGGTTGTTCAACATTGGCTCAGTACTAGAAGTTTGCAGCAAGAACAAGAATGTTTGGTTAACCAACTAAAGATGAAGGGAAGCCCTGTAATGTTTATTAAAAAGATGTTATAGTGATATCCCAACTTTGATGCATTTGCTCTAATGTTGTACTGTAGGATTCATTCGTGGGGAGATTCTCTGGAAGAGGCTTTTGAGCAGTGTGCAATGGGAATGTTTGGCTACATGACGGATACAGAAACTGTGGAGCCCACTGACACTGTAGAAGTAGAATCAGAAGGTGGGAAACAATATTCAACCTTTTCTTTTCAGACCACCTGGCATTACAGGATTCTGCCGTATTAAACCCTAAATAAATAACACCAAAAAATGGAAAACTAAACCTTTAGCCTTTAATCTCAAATCTCATTTGTGCTTCTGTAAGTTAAATGTATGCTAAATCTCATTGGTTTTTGTGTGTCATGTGAACGATTGTGACATGGTGAGTTTGAAAAGTACAAAGGAGATTTGAGAGTTGCAACAATGGGAACTTTATAAATGAAGAAAGGCTCTGTTTATGGTGCTTTTCACCCCCGGTCAAAAGTTTGGAATACTCAAGATTTTTTTATGTTTCTGAAAGTCTCTGATGCTCACCAAGGCTGCATTTGTTTGATCAAAAATACAGTAAAACTGTAATATTGTGAAATATTATTACAATTTAAAATAATAATAATAAAAATGATATTTTCTATAATTTATTCCTGTGATGCAAAGCTGAATTTTTAGCACATCATTACTCCAGTCTTCAGTGTCACATGATCCTTCAGGACATTTCAATTTTTGCATTTGGCAGACGCTTTTATCCAGAGCGACTTGCATTGCATTCAAGATACACATTTGATCGGTTCTTAGGATGCGTCAGAAATCATTCTAATGTGCAGATTTACTGCTCAATTATTATCAATTCTCAGTTATAAACAATGAAGCTTATTATTATCAGTGTTGTTAAACAGGTTGTGCTGCTTAATATTTTTGTGGAAATCGTGATGCTTTTCTTCAGGATTCTTTAATTAATCTAAATGTCAAAAGAACAGAAACAGAAATATTGTGCAACATTATAAATGTCTTCACTGTCACTTTAATCAATTTAATGTGCTTTTTCTGAATAAAAATATTCATTTCTTTTCTTTACAAAAAAAACTTTCTTACTGCAAACTTTTGAATGATAGAGTATCACTCTTTAAATAAAGCATATGAAATGTTATGTAGCAACTGTTTTCAACATTGATAATAATAAGTCATGTTTCTTGAGCATCAAATCAGCATATTAGAATGATTTCTGAAGGATCATGTGACACTGAAGACTGGAGTAATGATGCTGAAAATTCAGCTTTGATCACAGGAATAAATTACATTTGAAAATATATTTACATGTAAAACAGTTATTTTAAATTGTAAACATATTTTACAATATTACTGTTTTTACTGTATTTTTAATCAAATCAATGTAGCCTTGGTGAGCATAAGAGACTTCTTTTAAAAACATTACAAAATTGAAATTATTCCAAACTTTTGGCCGAGTGAATACATGTAGGAATAAGTGAAATGTGGACGATTCATTTGGATTAGGTCATGAAAAAACAAAGTTCTTCTCCCTGTGTGTGTGCGTGCGTGCGTGTATTTATGCTCCCCATGAGGAAATCCGCATATAAATCATATTTTATGAAATGTTTTGAAAATCTAAAAATGCAGAAAGTTAGTATGTGTGTGTGTGTGTGTGTTCACAAAGTGCATAGAGTTCGAGTTCTTACGCAGGCGTATTTTCACAATGGTGAATGGCTGCGTTTGTGCTGGGTGCAAAAACACCGTTAAAACCCGGTCACAGAGTCCACTTTTTCCCAAAAAGCAGGTCTGTGTTGCGTGCCTGGGTCAACTTTGTTAAATAGTGCCTAATTATTCTGTTTGACTTTTATGGAGCAAAACACTGAAAACGAGCTATTTTCGTGATTCAACACTTTCGTGACAGAGAAAAAAAGTACAACATTAAACTGAGATCATATTTTTGAGTTTATTAACTTCAGGTTCAGATCAGCTTAGATGTGAGAGCCTTTGAAAATTGTCTTATGGGGGGGGGGGGGGGGGGGGGGGGGGGGGTTATATTGTTGTCTGAGGTCGACTTATGACGTTCGCTTGGTTTTTACATTCAAAAACATCAAAATGAATAAGTAATAGGCTATTTTCTACCCTAGTTTTAAGCCTAGCTCAAAAACGCTCGGTTTTTATGGGCGTCTCGCCTTGAAGACTTGGAAGTAAACGCCCACTGCTGTGAGTGGATAACAGTTTTGCATATTATAATGAGTTTCGTGTAATGCGCGAATCGGTGGGCGGGGCTAAACCGGCCGTGTTGAAGTAGGCGTTGATCTTCTTCTGCGGGGGTGGGGTTTTATCCTCTTTGTCGTCACAGTTCCCCACTTTGAAAAACGAGTCGTTTGCTGAGCCTGGTGTCAATAAAAGCTTTTCTTGGACTAACAAGGACGTTTTCAGTTCTGAAACTTACAGGATATTCTTATAATATGATGACCTCTTCGGTGTCAAAAGCTCAAGGAAAATTTGATTTCTCAGTTCATCACCCCTTTAAGCAAAAGCAATTAAATGATTGTCATTTTGTTTCTCATTGTACATCAGCAAAAATTTATGTCCGGCCTTGAAAGATTTATATTCTCAGCCTTTATTCAAATATTATTTAAAAATTGTTAAAGATTTTGTAAGCTTATTGCGTAGTTGTGCTTGGAGTCAGTTATATTATTTGTGATCACGCAAGGAAACACGGCAAATTGTGCAGACATCATTTTTGGCCAGGCTGTGTACAAAGAAATTATGAACGCATGCAAAAACAAGAGAGAACCAACAAAATATGAATAACTGATTATGTTGTAGTCAGTGTTTTTCTGTTATCTTATTTCTCTCTCTCTCTCTCTCATAGTAAAATAAAACATCTAGCTGTGTAGCTTGTGATTGCTTGGTCTGTTTTGTTTCAGGAGACGACATGGAGTCACTCCTTTTCCATTTTTTGGATGACTGGCTCTTTAAATTTAGCGCTGACATGTTCTTCGTTCCAAGGGTAACACATGCAACACAATGTTTGATTTTCTGTGACCTCAATATTCCCCGGTTTACAATCATCTCCCATCTTCCTGTTTTTCAGGAAGTCAAAGTGCTGCACATAGACCGCATGCAGTACAGAATCCGCTCTATTGGGTAAGTTCTGACTCCAGGAATACTGAGAGCCTCCTTCCCAAAAGTCATTCAGGGCCCACAGAGTTATATTTGACAAACATTCAGCAGAACACTTGACGTTTGTGTCTTGAACCGAATTACCTCATTTAATTCGGGTCGGGTCTACACAGCAGACACAGGAAGCTGTGGAATGATTTGGAAAGACTACAGTGAAAGTGAGATTTTCACTGGAAATCTTTCATGGTGATATCTGGATGAAATGATTTCATCAGAGGGTGAGTTTCTGAGAAGATGACTGATATGGCAAAAATCAATAATTAACAAACAAGCATCACAGTAAGAGACATCAGATTCCAATTGTACTTTAAAAGAAAGTTTATTCTTTTAAAGGAGGTTGTTCACAAAAGATACCATGGCATCTGCCCCACAGGAGGAACATAGACCTGCATCACTCAGAAACCAAGCAGCTTTTATACCCCCCTTTGCCAGAGTCTCTTCTTCTGTACTTTTCCGCTTATTCCAGTAAAACCAGATCTGACTGGTTGGTTAGAAATACAATGGTCTGAAACTCCTCTAAACCCCCCTTCTCTCTGGGCTTTTGCTATCCTCACACCTGTGAGGTCAAAAGTGCTGAATAAGCGTTGTCTTTCCTGATTACCCATCCTAACAAATTCAGAGGCTCTGTCTGACTATTTGCTTAAGTGTGTGTGTCTCTGTTCCCACCATGCAAATATTCCAGGGGAGAAAATACATGATTGAAAGAAAAGAAAACCCACACAATAGCAACATGAAAAACTAAAAGATAAATTTTTCCACAACAATGACTAAACAACACCTGACTCAAATTTCCCAGGAAAAAAAAAATAAGAAAAAAAGACAGGCAATACACCGGCTATAATACAATGAAATATTTGATATTTATATTCGGTTTACAAAATAAATGATTTTGCAAGAGTACACTGAAACTGTGTATTACAAATGAATAAAATGATTTTTGCCTCTAGATCGGTGTCATTATAGGAGCTTCCTAATCATTTGGTGTAGTGAAGTTAAATATCTTTATATAGCGCTTTTCACAATACACATTGTTTCAAGGCAGCTTTACAGAAAATCATGTTATTGTTTATAATATTTTAATTTTAAGTCTCATTAAGCAGACAGGATCAAGTTGAGATTTGATTCAGTAGTGGCCAAAAGTGACGTCTGGCCTAAGAAAATTCACATTTTCATCTATTCTAATATTATTAAAAATGCTATTGCTAGTTGTGCTTGAAGTCAGTCGTTTTATTTGTGATAATGCAATAAAATTGAGCGGAGATAATTTTGGGCCAGGCGGTCATACAAAGAAATTATGAACACATGAGAACAAGAGAGAACCAAATAAACTATTAATAACAGATTATGTTGTAGTCCGTGTATGTTTTTCACATGAGTTTTTTTGCATAGTAAATTTTTCTTCTTTTTTTTTGTCAAATCATTTTGTCAGATGAATACCTTAACCAAGTGTTTTGTTCTTCACTCTTATTTAAAATATTTAAAAAATATATATGAAATATTTTCCTCATATTTTGAGGGTTTAATTGAACTTGTAGGGTCAACTCTAGACATCACTTTTAGCCACTACTGTATATTGCTTTTCGTGAGTATACTGTATTTATGTGGGTAAAGTTGGACATACTTATATGTCCAACTTTATATAAAGAAAAATTGTGTTGTACCCTATTGGATAAAATCCTGCAACCAGCTATTATTATTAATGCTTTACAAATTCCAGAGAATGCAGCCAAAATATAGACTCTACCTGAGAAATGGCTAAAATGAAATTACTGTGTGTTCACATCCAAGTTTAAAATTTATCGGGCCCCCTCCTAAAAGCTTTTAGTAGCTTCTTTGGGGTTCCCTTTCACACGACCTATATATGACCATTGTTTCTTCTGAAATTGTGTGTAAATGATATAATGATGACGTGTAAAAATAAACGAAACGAAACTTTCAGTTCTGTTTTGACAAGCCTGTGTGATTTTTATTGTTTCTCCCTTTGTAATTTGTAGATGGGGTGAAGAATTCAGCATAAATAAGCACCCACAGGTACTTTGCCCGTCTGTCTGTGTCCTATAAAAACACACACTTGTGGTCTAAACCACATCTTTTTAAACAGTAGCCCATGTTGTTGTTTTTACACTTCTTTCTCAGCGAACCATATAAAGAAAACGCATCCATGGTAGTTCATGGTTTGTTGATTTTTTTTATAAGCCATTATGGAAATCCACTGGGATTGTAATGCAACGCTTGTTGTTCATTCCTACAGCAATAACAAACGGAAGCTGGAACTATGCTGGAATTTCATAATTATCCTTTAAGCTTTTAATGAATTAAGCTTGCGCCGTCCTACAAGCTACAAAACAGAAGTTCAAGAAGTTCAAGTTGGCCAAAGAAACATTAAAATGACCACAAAATCACTTGATTGTGCAGAATGCATGCATAACACCTAACCACTCTTCTAGCTGATCTCAACCACGATGCATGATTGGATATTTCTTTGGTTGTTTGCATTTCTACCGCACTGAACCAGAGTACAGAAATAAAGCTCACAAGTCTTTCTAACTACAGAATACTGTTGTTCCAGGTGTTCTACATTATTTAACCTGTGAAAGTGTTTGTGAACATGTTCTACATTTATTCATTCGAGCAGATCCTTTTATACTGACTAAATCGAGCAAGTCTTAAAAAAACACCGGTGAATGACCACTGTCTGGGTTACTCAAGCAAACATTCAAATTTCCTATGGTGCATAAATTACACTCATTCAAACGCATCAGATTCCAAAGATTTTAATGCTTTTATGTTCTTGTTTCGCAGGGTACAGAAGTGAAAGCAATCACCTACTCTGCTATGCAGGTACATGATACAGAAAAGCCAGATATCTTCGTCATCATCGATATTTAAATGTACAACTGATTCAAAACCTCTTTTTAACTGGCATGATTTGAAGAGATTGCCTTAGTTGGAATGGACATGTGAGAGGTGTCGTTTCTGTAAACTGTGGAGTGTTATGTGGATTACATCGCTGAAATACTATATATTTTTGACTGATTTTCATGATTAATAATGATATTTAAAAAATCCTTTCATTTTGTGAAAATGACACAAACATGACCCAAAATAAATACTGTCATTTAAAATGACTTAAACATCAAGGCTATGGCTAATCAAGCGTATTTTTGTACTAAAGTTTAGAAAATAAAATACATCTCATCAATCTCATTATATTCTGTTCATTTTAATGTTATGGTGAAAGTAAACCTCTCCAGTGATGTGTGTGTGAAACCCTTTGACATCAGCAGCTACAATGACTTTAAGTGATTTGCCATCAATATACAGAAACAAACATTTGTACAGTCAATGTTTTTAAATATATAAAGTCTTAAAGCTGAAGTGTGTCATTTCTGGGGCTCAAACTCATGCAATGGGTTGAGCTAGTGTTCAGGCATTGCTAGATATTGTAATTGCATTACTTTAGGGACACCTGTTTCCATTAACGGCCATTTTAAAAGTAGCCATGAATTCACAGAATTCTTTTTTAGAATATTCTTGAATCTTTTTATAAAAGCTAAAAAGCCTGAAATGACCCCTTTTTCATACTTCAAAGTCACTAGTGAAGGATTTGGGAGTGCAAGCTAAACTAATGGATTCCAATTGCAACAAAAATCACACACTTCAACTTTAACGGTTTCTTGTTCTTCTCTTCCAAATATGGTTAACTTTAAATAAAAGAATAAAAGCCCACATTGGTAATAGTTAGTGCTCAGCACAGGAATATAAATTCCAAGCTAATCATAGGAATGGCGAGTCCAGTATTGTTGTAGTACTCGAGACCGGTCTCGAGACCACTTTTTGATGGTCTCGGTCGAGTCCTTGGTCTCGGTCTTGTCTCGGTCTCGGACATATGAGGACTCGGGATTTTTTTTTCAAGACCAGACTAGACCATGACTGTGAAAATATCACAAATTTGCCAGTATATTGGCAATTTTTTTTTGTTAACATCCTTGCTTTTATTGTATGTAAAACGTACTGATTCAAATCCAAGCAATAACGTGACTCATTGGTCATTGCTAATTATGTATTTTTGTTACCGCTGCCTGTCACCCATCCCCGCCCCAGTTCACTACTGCGGTCACGCCATCTGTGCTTCGGAGAAGTGCGGTCGCGCCATCTACGCTTAAAAATATATTGCGCGTCTACACGAGGTTGGGTGGTAGACGAAAGGTTTATGCGCTTGGTGTCGGCAGACCTTTAAAAAATATATAAAAAAATAAATAATATCAAATTGCCATAGTCTTATTTGATAGATGAGTAATGTAGACGAACTGCTGCGAGTGTGACAGGGCGCATCAGAAGAACGAGCGCCCCGGTCGCGCGCGCGCACTCTCTCTCTCTGTGGAGCCAAGGCTTCACCGTCTCCTCCTAAGCGCTATCTTGCTCTCTCTCCCTGGCACATAGTAATCAAAATAAATCGACACGATGTAATGGTAAAAGGTCGGAAGACCACAGTTTTATGTGGAGCATTCGGATATATTTTTTCCTGAATTACTGGGTGAATTGTGCTAAAATACCTTATCTTCTCTGAAAAGCGTTCACATCCGAGTGACAGTGCGCCGTGCGCGAGCCACACGAGAAAACACCGTATCCGTGCCACTGATCGCAGCGACAACGAGCACTTTGATCACTTGATTTAAAAATCACATATCATGTACAGTTTTTGATGTATTAATATTTAGTAAAACACATATCAGTGACATGATGGGTTTTAACTTCATTCAGGAGATTTTGGGTAACTGCACAGACAGATGACTTTGAGCGCACCGCCAACGGTGTGTGTGTGTGTGTAACCATAGCGCCAAAACAACCAACTTTCGGATCCTGCACTTAAGCTTATAATTTGGTTTTTAAAAATATAATTATGTATTTAAAAGTTTCAGAATGCAAAATCTTACAAGTTATTGCTTAGCTTCAACAACACTAGTCTGTTTTTTTCCCCTCCGCTCTCGACTTGGTCTCGTCTTGATCATGGTCTTGGTCTCGACTTGGTCTGTCTTGGTCTTGGTCTTGGTCTTGCTGCGTCCCAATTCGCATACTATCCGTCCTAAATAGTATTCGAAAATAGAATTAGTACGTCCCAAATCGTAGTATGTTGAAATGAGTGTTCCAAAGAGACCCGGATGGTCTACTATATCCGGTCAGAATCCGAAGTGCAGATCGATGCGCACTCTAACGGCTGATATTGCCCACAACCCATCGCGCGCTGGACGAGGATTCGGTTAGAACTACAAACACGACTGAAAAGTGTTCAAAAACTACAGACATGGAGGACGCGCGAGTCCGACGGTTATGTAGAGAGGTTTAGATAAAGGGAATTGAGTGATTAATGATCAGTATCTAACCTCACGAAAATGTATTTATTCAATGTTGTCCACATTATATTGCATCTGCAGCATTGTGGACTTTGGCAAAGATACGTTTAGCCATTAACTTTTAAATGCATTATTATATTCAAATTCCAAACACATGAGTTGAGTCTCGGCATGAAAGCCCCATGACTGGCAGATGAACGTGCAACAACAATTCTCTCCGAAATGGTAAGAAGTTATATTAGATTGAATGGAGGAATTTAACTGTGACGAGATGATTGACAGGGCAGTTTACGGTGACAGGATGTACGCGACAGAGCTGTCCGTTAAAGATGGCGAAGTAGTATGTCCCAAAGCTTGCCTACTCTTTTGCTACACACTCAAAAGTATGTACTTTTTCTTCACAAAAAGAGTACATACTTTTAGGGCGTAGTATAAGTAGGCGAATTGGGACGCAGCATTGGTCTCGATACCCTCTGGTCTTGGTAGTGTCTTGGTCTCGGTATAGGCGGTCTTGACTACAAGTCTAGAGTCCAGTA
Organism: Tiaroga cobitis; assembly: GCA_030578255.1. Taxonomy (NCBI): domain Eukaryota; kingdom Metazoa; phylum Chordata; class Actinopteri; order Cypriniformes; family Leuciscidae; genus Tiaroga; species Tiaroga cobitis. Next base: position 40,931,408 of record CM060603.1, read on the forward strand.
ACATGAAGTCATCTCTGCTTGGAACGGCAGTATAACCATAAGAGAAGGCCTGTTGAACACAGGAGGAGAGTACACACTATAGACAGAGCCACAACGGATGTTCCGGAGTTCATGTTCTCATCTGAAATAAAAGAAAGACAAGAGGAACACGTCACTGACAAATGACTTATTTTCCAACTCCTTACGGTCAACATAAAACGGAGCAATTTTACTTCTGTAATGACGTTTCAAACAGAATATTCAGTCATATTTAACATTGTAAGTGAAAATATTTTTTTCCTTTGAAATATTGTGCACTGATGATTCGGATTTAAATTTTTCAATTCCATGTTGAGTTTAACCTCTTCCGCTACGTCATTATATTTACACTTAATTTTTTTTAAGGTTTCTGGAGATACTATCACCCCATATATGGTATCATTTGAAATCTTACAATCTCATCTTTACACAAAATATAATGACATTTGTGTTTATGGAACACAAAGAAGTAATATGAAGCTTAAATATACAATCGTCAGAAAAAAAACTCCTCCCCCTAATAGCGTGAATAGGCTATGTATTTTTTTTTATGTATTTCACAAAACCAAAAAGTCATGTATCAAAAGCTCTCATTCTCAGGAATGTGACTGTGTAGTTTGTTTTATTGTTTTAACGTCATAGTTAAAATTATCCTCAAAAGAACCGCACAGTAAAATATGATTACTGTGAAATAACAAAGACGTCTCATTTCTACTTCGATTACAGGTGCTCCAAGCTAAAAATCAGCCACAAACTCTACATCATCTTTTACCTTAAGATGTTTTCTTTCGAATGAGCCCATTTGTACTTTTCTGAGAGCTCATATTGGTAAATAATCCACTGTTATTATGTCATAACAGAAAACGCGCTCGAACGGAGAAACACGCGATCCACATCATCGTCAAAAACGTCGTGCAATATTTTTCAGGATTCTTGGATGAATAGAAAGTTCAAAGAGCAACATTTTTAAAAAAAATGTTACAATGTAAAAGTTTTAACAGGTACTTTATCAATTGAATGCATCCTTGTAGAAAAAATTATTATATCCCATGCAGCTTTCAAATCCCTGCCAATTTCTAATATTTCAGAAAGTTTTGCATAATAAAACAGTTTCAATGGAAGAAGTGAAATTATCTACGTCAAAACATGGCAAATCCTCAAGCTTTGTGCAACTCTTCCCTCGCACTGGCATTGCAAAAGTGTAGGCCTACACAATCAGCTGCACCGCCTGAACTCCGGATTCCCACCTGCTCAAAACTGACAAACAGCCTTTTGTGTCTCAATCACTTGCAATCTGACCTTGTAGAGTAGACACTGTGGCTTTTAATCTTACAATGAATGATGGTTTGGGAACTAGGTTATTTAAAAAAATACACCCGATACAACAAATGTTTTTAGGGTGATACTTATTCAATATTGTCCCAGGGGAAAAAGAATGTGCAATGGAGATATAAACCTATTCATCAGACAATGAAGGAACGATTCTCAGTCAAATCTCAATCTACTCTCCAGAACTGACTCACACACACAAATTGTGTTTTCATGTTTTATGGGGATTTTCCAAAGACATTTTTTTTTATATTGTACAAACTGTATATGCTGTTCCCTAACACTAACTACCCCTAAACCTACTCATCACAGACATTTTAAAGCATTTTTTTATATTTTCAAAAAACATCACTTAGTATGATTTATAAGCGGTTTTCCTCATGAGGACCAAAAAACGCCCAAATCTGTACCCCATAATGGAGGGTTTACCAGGACCACACACACAACAAAGGGCCTATTTACTCCTGGTCACATCATGCATTTTCTGTGATTGGATCAGATCATGAAATGACTGTGTAAACAGGTGTAAATGCCCTCTGAAACGCTTTCGAGGTTTAAATACAGTCCCTCAAGCACTTCAGGAGGTGGTTGGCACATTCCAAACGAAACTGGGCATAAAAACTGGGCCAGCTGTCACACATCCTAAATGGTACATAAAACTACCTTAAAGGTGCATATTAGTATTTTAGAAGTACATAATAATACTTTAAGTGTACATTAGTGAAGATACATGTGTAATTTTCTCTCCTCCCAAAATGGTAAAATAATATAAACATGTGAGAGCGTGTTATACTGGCAGACAGTGCTACTAGGCCTATCGCCACAGATATGTCTTTCCTCAGCAAGCACGCAGACACACACATACTGCCAACAAATTCAACCTTTGGTGTCAGATCCTGAAAGCTCAACATTAAAAGTGGTGAGTGCTATATTCTCTCCCCAGTGATGACACAGCTCTCTCTCCCATTGCGTTTTTGATTTTGAAATAAGCTGATGACAAATAAATTGCAGCGCATATCGGTTGCTTTTGGTGATAAGAACTCTGTTGAATTTGCATAGCCTATAGTGTAAGAAAGAACAACTATAAGCCAAGTATACTTAGAATACTTAATTATACTTTTAAGTATATCTCGATCAAAAGATTGAGTACAAGAATAGACCAAATATAATTAGAGCTTTCTGTCAGTATAAGTCAAGTACTTAATTGCAATTTTAAGTATATTTTTGAGAAGTAGCTAAAAAACAAATTCTGGTGGAGGAAAACTTTTTTTGACTTGCTCCTACAAAATGAAAGACTGAGAAAAATATGGTTCCCACTGTCCGCATCGAAACCCCTGGTGTGTTCCCACCCATTACTTTCAGACAGATTCCTCTTGCGTCGACAGTTATTCCTGTTGAATGTGGTTCCTCCTCCTATGTGGTATTAGGCCTATATGCAGACATTATCCTGGATACCAGAGCTGTTAATACAATACAAATACTTTCTGCACAGATGTTCCAACAATTTGTCCTCTTTTGAACTCTGATACTATGAAGGTAATATGATGCCATAAAGAATCGCATGCGCAGGGTAAGATTTGTGAAATTGTACATAAGATTGCAAGCGTAAATTAAATTTTGCATGCGCAAGAGAAGATTTGTAAAGGTGTAAATCGCCTTTCAAGTGTAAGAAAAAAATACTTGCAGCATTAACTGTTATTCCTAAGTGTAATTTGTGGATTTTGAAGCTACAGCTTCATGCTGACGCAAAATAAATATGACCTTTATTCTTCTGACTTTCATTTTTCCGGGCTTACACTTTTGGCACGGTTTTTGCGCACAAATGCGGCCAAAAGTATTTCAAGCCTGTGGACAGCAATTTGCAAGCGAAAAAACAACAGAGGCAGGAACTGCAAAGCAGATGAATTGCGTAAAATTAAACTTTGTGTTAAAAGATAAACTGTTGCAAATGTCTAAATGACTTCTTGTGTGCATGGGACAAAAAAGTTCCCGAAATAACCCGATTTGTACATGTGCGTCTTTCACTCACTGAGTAATGAAAGCGGGAAGAGAAGGGCGGGTCCACCTTCATCATGTAGCCAATCAAATGAGCTTCTCACTGACACTCGATTTACTCTTATCTGATTGGTTCAATAAACACGCCAGTCAACAGAACACATCTTTATCTTCATTTGGCTCAGAAACGCTCTCATTGCCGAAATGGTAGCCTACTTTTAATGCACACATTGCCTACATGTTAAATAAATAAATGAACAAATGAATTTTTTTTTTTAAATAAATAAATAAATAAATCATGATTGCATAATAATCTGTTCACCATTAGGCTGACTAAGGCTGACTGACATTCATACTGAATTTCGAGCTGGTGTTAATGTTATTGGATTGAAAATGTATATGTTACAGCACTGAGCTGATGTTAAACTTTACAATCAAAACATTTAATACCCATTCTTTATGTAATAATACCATTCTGATGCAGTGTTTTTCACATCATGTCTCTGTTCATGGTATTTAACACTCAGGTATGTATTTTGAAATATTGTCTTGGTCGCACTGTCAATATTGATTCTGATTACTTCCGTGTGACTGATCAAGCTATTATGTGTAGCTACTATGAATACCAAAATGCTTTCTCTGTGTCCAGATTGTAATGAAAAACTGATATTAAATCAACATGAACACAACTTTGACAAAAAGTAACTAATTATGTCTGAATAAAAACCCAGCAACCAGGGAATACACGGCATGGATATGTTTATATATAGGGCTATACAGCCATCTAGTGGTCACGATGGCATTGCAGGTGATAAATGGTGCATAAATAGAGATGCTCTTAAAATACATGTTAAAGGGAAAAAATATTATTGTAACTCATTCTAGTAAAATAATAATAATAATTCTGGAATCCCCCCTGATCAGTAGGTGAAATTATGCATGCAGTACAGTGCAGATATTAGGCCTACATTCAGCAGCATCAAGACTACAAACTGATATGGCCTGATGATGAGCAGGGTACCTGCACTGAATACACAGACAAGTTCGGTATTTTACACTTAAAGCCCTGTTTCAAGATCGTTTCTGATGAAATAGAACGGTTAAGATTAAAATTTGGACTGTCCCGAGAATTTTCGGTTTCTGTGGTCGCACCCCACAGAAGCTACGTCCGTTGGTGACGCCCCTTTGGAAATGATTTGTCTATGAAGCTTTGCCAGACCCTAACTCAGTTACAACTGAGAATGGTCTGGTTTTAACCAGGCTAAATCTTATGTACAATTTCACAAATCTTACCCTGCGCATGCAATTCTTTATGGCATCATATTACCTTCATAGCATAGCCTACCATGTTTGTAATTTCCCCATTGTATAACCATAAAATATGACTTAAGTCGAAACCATCGCTGCCTTTTCCTGTGGACATGTCAAATCCGCTCATGTAATTAGAGCTGTTGGAAAAACTGTGCCAAAATTCATTACAAACAAATTCATACTAAGTATACTTTAAATGCATTAACATATTTAATGACATTTCACTTAAGACTTACTGATATAAAATTATGATTAAACTATCAAATTATGATTATTCCTAAAATGTGTTTTTTTTCTATCACTATTACTAAGAATAGTATGATCACTGTATAACATCAGTCTTTAAATGCAATATATTAAAAGTGTACCTAAAGAATACTTGCAATAGTTTGGCTTCAGCCCAATCAAATATACTTAAGTATATCTTTAGTTAAACTTCAGGACTATTTCCGGATAAGTAAAGTGCATTAATAGTTGTTCCAATTTAGCAGACTTTAAGTATACCAGTTTCGTATACTAAAAGTACAATTGCAGGGTATTTATATTGAGCACATAAATATGTAAATGTATTTGTAGTATACTTAGCAAGAATAATTTTTTCACTATCTTAAGTGTTTATATTTAATTATAAATGATAGTGCGCCAGAACACAGCCTGCATCACAGCCTGACACCAGCTAAATTCCCCCAGAGCTACGGAAACCTCGTTTCATAAAAACCTCATAGTTAGGGCAGGTATATGCGAAGCAAGCACATTACTAAGTATTTGTCAAACCAAACTTTCAAATGCTTTCAATAATATTACATAATAACACATTATAACACAGACCACATTCATTTATTTTGTCGGGAAAACAACATCTGCCTGAAGTATGTCATGGGGGTTTCTGAACTTGAACGGCGATTTACACCTTTACAAATCTTCTCTTGCGCAAACAATGAAATGAGATGAAATTTCATTGTTTGGTGAACTATCCCTTTAACTCAACTAGGCCTATATGTCAAAACCAGAGAAGTCCAATGGGAATATTTTGAACTAGGTCTACTGCCATTTAACCAGCTGCTTCTTGGCAAACCACAGCAATGATTTTTACTCCACATTAATCTTGCTTATGTTGGAATCAAGTTGCAAAAATATTTTACACACTATGGAGATAAGACCGATTGGCATCTGAGTTTGCATGGTGATTAGGAATTTGGCAGTTTGAAACTGTGCCGACATCACGTCACTCTTTAAAGTATTGAAAGAGAAGTGTTTCTGTAGCTTCACGAAAACGTCAGAAACGTCTGTATTTAACAAAAAATTGCATGTAGTCCATTTCATCTGTGATGAAGTGCAAACATTGTGTGAGCATCACTACTGGAAGCAGACAAAGTAATTAAAGGGTTAGTTCACCCAAAAATGAAAATTAAGTCATTAATTACTCACCCCCATGCTGTACCAACCCCGTAAGGCCTTCGTTCGTCTTCGGAACACAAATGAAGATATTTATGATTAAATCTGAGAGGTTCATGGCTGCTACATAGGCTCCCTAAGGGAATGAATCCTGACGGCCCAGAAAGTCATTAAAGAAAATGGCCTGAAACGAGACTTCGAGAGATTTCCACGACGCATGCGCGAGAATTGCGATCTCCTTCAACTACTTCAGTTAAGTTCTCGCGCGTGCGTCGTGGAAATCTCTTGAAGTCTCGTTTCAGGCCTACAAGGAAGAAAAGGAATAGTCGAATAAAGTCGTTATTTTTGTTTGTTTTTGCGCACAAAAAGTATTCTCGTCGCTTGATAAACTTATAGTTGAGCCACTGTTGTGACATGGAATATTTAAACATTTTCTTTAATGACTTTCTGGGCGTCAGGTTTCATTCCCTTAGGCAGCCTATGTAGCAGTCATAAACCTCTCAGATTTAATCATAAATATCTTCATTTGTGTTCCGAAGACGAACGAAGGTCTTACGGGGTTGGTACAGCATGGGGGTGAGTAATTAATGACTTAATTTTCATTTTTGGGTGAACTAACCCTTTAAGATCAGACGGAGCACCAAACACACCTGTAGCCAATCAGCAGTAGGGGGCGGGTCCACTCATGATGGGGGAGGAGAGAGAGAGTGAGCAAGCCAGACATTTGTAGAAAGACTGTAGAAAGAGAGATGGCTGAGATCTTACCAGAGGAAAAGGTCAGAGGAATCTAATTGGAAAAAGAAGGGTTACAATCAGGCAAGAGCTTTAGGAATCGCGTTAATATTGGAGAAGCTTCCAGTGCTGGAGAGAGGTTAGAGAGCGGGAACCGGGAAGGCCTGAAAAGGTTGCGTTGTTTCTGCTCCACCTGAGTAACATTGGCTTTGCTGTGTTTTACAGAACCAAGATATTGGTGGTTGAAACACAGCTAATACTTGTGAATCACCATACTTTGCACGAGCTGTCTGATTTAACATTGATAATAATTAGAAACGTTTCTTGAGCAAATCAGCATATTATAATGATTTTTGAAGGATCGTGTGACACTGAAGACTGGGGTAATGATGCTGAAAATTCAGCTTTGCATCACAGGAATAAATTACATTTAAAATATATTCAAATAGAAAACAGTTGTTGTAATAATATTCCACAATTGTACCGACCCCAAACGTTTGTAAAAATCCATCAAATCATCATATTTTTGTAACATCGGTTTGGAACACAATAAAATGAATCAAATGATTGAGCAAATGTAAACAAGTATCGAATAGAGCCATGCAATAAAAGCATTTTTTCCCCCTTAAAATACTTACCATAGATGAGGATAACATGCCTCTGTAGCTCCTGATGCGCAGCAGGGTTTATTAGAGTAAACGTGACATTGAACGCTGAATTCTGGGTTACGTAGCTGCTTTTTAAGTAGTACAGCCCTCCATCTGATGCAGACGAGACCTCCTGGTGGTCAGTGAGATTCTGACCCCCTGACCCCTGCCACAGGATCTCTGGCCTCGGGTAGCCCTCCATCTCATACTGGACCGTCACATCGGAGGATTTGAGATGGATGCTTAACCTCGGCTCGGAAAGGAAAGCTTGAAGACACAAAACACACATACAATGATTTACCAAATCAAATACATTCACTCAAATCTCTCATATCTGTAAAAAATGATCGTGATTTTAACGGTAAAAGATGGTAAAAATGCTACAGTGCAAAACTGTTAATTGGTTAACAGAAAGTTTCCTTACTATATACAGTAAATAACTGATAGATCCAACGTTACATTTAATGTAATTTTACTTTAAAATACCGTTAAATTTACAGTTTTTGAAAGTGAAAAGAACAACTCATTGTATAATTTACAGTGAAAAACCGTAAATTGACATTCCCACAATTCCCTGCGTGACACTTCACATTTGACTTATCTTTGTTGAAATAACTATGTTTCTTCTTAGTTTTCTTAGTTCTTTTCCAATCAGTTATGTACATTAGGGTTTTATGTTACATTTAATGTTGTTAAATTAATGTTTATTGCATTTTTAAAATTTCATGTGTTACCATGATGGTGTTTAATGTTTGTGCGAAAAAGACTGTGCAGCTTCAATAAGAAGTCAAAATCTATTTGACTTGGTATATGCATTAGTACAGAATACAGAATTTCAACGCTAATTGTGTGATGTTACAAAGTGGGATGGTCATGCAATAGTTCACACTAAAAAAGAAACTCCTGTCATTATTTACTCACCCTCATCAGTTCCAATTACAATTTTGTGTTGCACCTTAAACATTGCAACGTACGGGTTTGGAACGACATGAGGATAAGTAAATAATTACAGAACTATTGCTTTAATTTGAATGGTGACTACTAGTGTTTGGCAGAGTTATTATAGTTAAAGGTACACTATGTAACTTTTTTTGTTCAAAATTAACAATAATTAAATAATTAGTCAATACATAATCCATCCTTCTTCCAAAATGTGTTTTTGTCTTACCCTGATTCACTATGGTAAGCTTATTATAGGTTTATCCCCCAGTTTCACAGACAAGGCTTGAGCCTATTCCCAGACTAAAATGCATATTTGAGATGTTTTAACTGAAACCAACTTGCACTGGGTTAATTTAAAATATGTCAGTGCCATTGTTTTGTCTTAAGATGCACATCAGTAATGTTTTTTTCTAAGCTACTTAAATGTCCTAATTGAACTAAGGCCTAATCCTGGTTTAAACAAAGCCCTGTCTGTGAAACCAGGTGTTAATTTTGGACCTATCTAAATGTTTTTTGTAGGAAATTGCATACATGTTACTCAAATGTGTGTGTTTTGTCATATCCGTAATTAGAGAAAAGTTGCTCCGGCTACTTTGACGCTTGTTTAGTGTGGGAGTGGCAGAGGTTTGTTGTCACAACGAGTGAGGAAGGTCGACATGGAACAGCTAAAATCTCAAACCTCCTGGAAATCACACATTTATCAAATAAAAAATTATAAACAAAAACACAGAACAGAGGAGAGTCTGCTGGCAAAAAGAGAAAGCGACAGATCTCGTAATAAAACAAGAATCAACATTGGCTTGGCTTTTCGGAGATGGCGAGAACTGAGGGATTTGAAATGTTGTAAAAGCGACGCAGAGATTTGCCATATGTCGCTCTCTAACAGAGTTCATTGTAAAGCATTATCTATTGTGAAGTGTCATTTCATTATGGTTGTTGTAGCGCTGTGCTGGAATTAATTTTCAAGGAAGCACCACGTCTATTAATGGGTAAAGGTACAGTAACGTCTTCAGCTAGTCAGCTTGAGATCCTTTCCATCTAAGCACAACCAAAACAATTTTTTTATTTAATTTAACTTGACGTACTAAAGTAATTAAAACTTAGATAGAATTAATAAAACTGTATAGACGTATTTGAAAAAAGCGAATACATATTACAAAAATGCACAACAAAATCACCTAACTTAAAATAAAAACTAAATAAAAACTAATTGAAAATATTAATAAAATCTATAACAGTATATTAAATAAACTAAAATAACGCTGGCATTTACCTGCGTAGACCAGCTGTAGCTCTCCATTGCCAGTTCCCTTGCCGTTGCTCACTGTGCACAGGTATTTCCCTGCATCTTTCAGTCCAAAATTTGCTATACTCAGAGATGCATTTCCTTTAGCAAGTTCATCGTGGTTTAACTGTGTCCGGTTGATATAATCTGAGCTTTGTCGATCGAGCTGGTCCATCCCGTAGTAGAAGCTGTGAACCACTCGAGCATCTTCTTGCCGTTGCCAGTTGATCACCAGATTAGAGAGATTTAACTCTGGCTCGAATTCACAGGAAAAAAAAGCCGTTGCTCCACGGGCCACGACCACAGGACCGGGTGGGACTCTGACAGAAAAGGAGTCTAGGAATGAGAAAGATTATATTTAGAGATAATGTTTGAGGAAGCACAACTTACTATATTTAATGCAAAGACATTCAATGCCTGTGTACTTACACTTATCATACAGACACAAGACACCCATTTCAATTTGACGACGTTAATACGCTGCTAAGCTTTCCAGTTAAAAGATCTAAAAATTCGGGATAAATTTACTTGAGATGCAACACTGCATAAGACTGCATAAGATGCATTTCTTTTCATAGATGCATTTTTAATATGATGACCGATACTTAATACACATAGATAAAATCCTTTATATTTGGAGGATCATAATCCCTTCATATTTACTGTAACAGTTCGTTGTTGTGGGAAGGAGGAGGCGGAAACCGGCGAACATTACAACTTTAATAATAAAATAAACAAATACAAAACATAAGTAAAAGACAGCAGCTCCTCATGCACGACTGCTGTCACATCATACAACAAACAAAACCCAACATAAGTCCAGGCCTCGTCCTCTCTCGCTCTTCACTGTCGTCGTTCCTCCTTTTATGCCTCCGCTCCTCCGTGAGAGATACGAGACCGGTGCGTCTCGCAGGTGTCGCTCACCATCAATCACGCCACCGGCCTCGCGCCGTTCTCCCACGGCCCTCGACCTCGTCCTGCTCGCCACATTAACACAGCACATTGATATTGAATATGATATTTTGCAGTGGGATGCAATACTCTAATCAGTATAAGTCAGGTCACCTTTATTTCTGTAGCGCTTTATACAATACAGATTGTTTTCAAGCAGCTTTACAGTGCAGACAGGAAAATAATGATTCAATGATGCAAACAGATCAATTCTGCTGTAAAGCAACTTTAAAAAGATAATAGTGTCATTATTCAGCTGAAGTCAGTTCAGTGTGGATTCAGTTTCAATAACTCTGTAAAGATAATCAAATATGAAATGAGTTCAAATCAGTTAAAACTGTCGTGATGCCTTTTGTGAATCCGTTTCCCATCAAACATTCAATGATTTTGGAGATTAAAATCATCTCGTCAAATGAATCCTTCCAGTTGAGAGTACATATGGTTTTGGTTTGGTTTTGGATGTCAATACAAAGATTACTGCGTTTTATGTAAGTCGAGTAGTTGTTGAATCCATGACTGTCTGGCCTATTGTATTTGGACCTTGCTACTTTTGCATGACCAATATAGGTCAACATAAAACCTCTCTGAGGTGTTTCTACAAAGGCAAGGCAAATGATTGATATAAGCAAAACAAAATGATTTAACGTAAAAAAAAAAAAATCATATATTAAACTGATTCATGTGACAACTTCTATGAGGATCCAGACCGCATTCAGTACATAAGCTGGCTACAACTTCTACATACATTTCCATGATTTTTGCAGTTGTTTGTGATGAATGCATTGGGATTTTTTAAAAAATTTTCAATACAAAATAACTTATCTAAATCCTAGATTTAAAAAAAAAAAGGAAAAAAAAAGATTTTATTCATTCCAATGACCTTTCCAGGCCTGAAATAAAATCACCATATAAATAAATTCCTAGATGTTTTCCATGACCATGGGAACGCTGGCTCTTTGATAAGAGTGAAATACACAGTTTCTTAAGAAGGGATTACAACTGTACAAGTGCCTTATTGTTTAAGTCACACAATAAAGCACACATAAAAAAGTTACATCGGACCAAATGCAAATATATTTTCTTCAAATCTCCTGTCAGATATAATAAAAAAAAAAGCAGGTGTCAAACTCAGCCAATACTGCAGCATAAAAATTCAAAGATAAACGTGTAAAAATAAAAAACAAAATCCCTTTCCTGATACAGTGTGGTACAAAGACAATGGTGTGCTTTTCTCTAGAAAAATGACATCTACTTCACTGAAAAGGACAGGGCTCGGCTCACGTTACAGTGAGAAACGACTGCCCGATGGCGTCAGCACCAAAGTCTCAACTCCAAAACAACTCTATTAGACAACACCCTTAAATGGAAAAGTCCCTTTATGAAATACACATGACAAACTCTGCAAAGAGACCAGTGCTGTTAAATAACCTGTTCGCCTGGGGAAGAAGCTGTGCTTGGACACTTCTGAGTCTTCTTCCAGATAGCAGTGGGCAAAACAATCCAGAGAGATGGGTACCGTCCTTCGCAATTCTGGTTGCTCTCTTAAAGCACCGAACTTTGTTTATGTCCTCCATAGATGGCAGTCTGGCACAATGATGTTCTGGGCAGACTTTATCTCCCTCTGTAGGGTCCTCTTGTCAGTGGCAGAACAGCTGCCAAACCAGACTGTGATGTTATTGATCAAGATGTTCTCCATTACACATCTGTAAAAGTTAATCATAATGATCTTACTCAAGCTTCCAACTATTTCCACCGCTGCTCCGTTAATAAGCAGTGGGTGGTACATCGCAGGAGATTTCCTGAAGTCTACAACCACTTATTTCATCTTGCTGACGTTAAGGGAAAGATTGTGGTATGTGCACCTGGGCTGGCACCACAGCTCAAGGTCTCTCACCTCCTCTCTGTACACTGTCTCTTTGTTATGTGAGATTAGGCCCACCACTGTTGTATTGTCAGCAGACTTGTTGATGTGATTGTTCCGATGCTGAGCAATACTGTCATCGGTGAGTAGTGTGAATAGTAATGTGCCAAGAACACCGCCCTGAGGGGCTCTGGTTTACAGAGTGAGAGAGTGTGATGTATTCTCGTGGATCCTTTCTATCTGAGTTCTGTTAGTCAGGAAGTCCAGAACCCATTTGCAAACCGTGGCGTTAAATCAGAGTGTGTAGAGTTTACTAATGAGTGTCTGTGGCAGAATAGCATTTAATGCTGAACTGAAATCGATGAAAAGCATTCTGACACATGTTCTTGTGTTCCAGATGTGAGCAAGATGGATGACATATAAGGCATCAGCAGTACAGCAATCTTGTAATTACAGTACTTGATATTATCAATAGTAGCCTGTCCTTGGGAGTTGTACCTAACTCTTTTAAACATGCAGCAGTGGAACTAGTAATCAAGAAACCCAATCCGGATTCATCAGTCTTTGCTAATTTTAGACCTATCTCGAAACGTCAGTTTCTGTCTAAACTGGAGAAGGTTGTATTTTGTTTGTTTGTTGTTTGTTTGACTTTATTGTCTGTTCAGATTTACTGGACAGAAATTCATCTTTGACACTGGTATCAAGACATAAAACAAATGATTGAACAGTCATACATGAATAAAACAAATTAATACACCATATACATGTTCACACACCTATAGCGCCCGCCTCAATTGAGAATTTGATTTAAAACAGTCACCGGCACCGCCAATGGAACAAATGATCTTTTGTAAATGTTCTTTTTGGCAAACGGTATACGTAGCCTCCGCCCCGAAGGAAGGACGTCAAAGCAGGAGTAGATGAGGTGAGTCTGATCTGAATATACTGCTAGTGCCCTTTTCTCCATGAAATATGAAAACAGATGTAGCCTACTCTGTTTTTGGCCGATAATTTTATTCGCCTCATTAATTACTCGTGTTAATTTGTTCTTCTGTCTCATTGTTAAATTTCCGTACCATGATAAAATATTATAAGTTAAAAGACTCTCGATCATAGATATATAAACCTTAAGATCCTCCTATCAATGGCAACATTTCTAAGCTTCCTAAGTAGACTTAAACGCTGTCTAATTTTCTTATGTGTATGGTCCACATTCTCCTGAAACGAAAGCTTGTCATCAATGATTGTACCTAGATATTTAAAATTTGAGACTTGCTTTATCTTTATACCTTTTATAATAACTTGTTCATATAGGGGGCCAGCTATACCTTTCCTGTTTTGATTTCCACAGCATAGTTCCTTTGTCTTCTCTATGTTCAACCGTAGATGACTGTTGTCAAACCATTGTACAAGACTTTCAATACACTCACAATAGGTAGAACAATTTTTATCTGTTTGGCAAGAGATTAAAACCAAATCATCTGTGAATTTGATCAGGGTGAGATCATCCTCATTACACCGAAGCTCGTTGATATAGACAGAGAAAAGCGGAGGGGATAATACACAGCTCTGTGGTAACCCTGTATTTAAAACTATAGAATATGATCAAATTCCATTAACACATTCTCGTTGGGGCCTATTACTTTCTCAATCCATAAAATTACCCGGCTACTTACACCTAAATCTCGCAGCCTTTCTTTCAAGATTTGTGGCTGTATAGTATTGAATGGTGATGTAAAATCCATAAAAAGCATTCTGACATGAGCATTTGTTTTATCTAAATGATGCTGAGCCTTATGAAGTAAGGTCAAGGAGGCATCAACTGTGCTCCGATTCAGCATGTAAGCAAATTGTAATGGGTCTACAGAGCCGTTAATTTGTGCTAAAAGTTCCTTGCTCAATATGCATGCACTTGCACAGCTCAGATGTAAGGGCAATTGGGCAAAGGTTTTTAGGAGCTCTGGCATTAGGAGTTTTAGGTACTGGGATAACAATAGTGTTTTTCCATACCACTGGCACAAAACCAGCATCTACAAAGATCTGAAACAGCCTAGTGCAAACACAATACCCTTGAGGCCATCTGGACCTGTAGCCTTTTTTGTTTTGAATCCACGGAGCACTTGGATGACCTCCCCTACCTCTATTTTCAAAGGTTCAGATATAGTGACATTATACTCAATTCCTATTTTGTTGTCAAATCTTGAATAAAAAGTATTTAAATTATTTACAAAGCTATGGGGGTCATCATCAGACAGTTGTGCCCGTTTCTTTTGTTTGCCCATCAGTATGTTTAATCCTTTCCATGCATCTCTAACATTACCAGTTTTGAATACCTTTATACTGTAATTGTGCCTCCTTTATCTCATATTTAATTCTCTTACCCTGTCTGTTTCATTACTTAAAAAAGCCATTCTTTTCTCATTTAGAGATTGTTTAAGATCTTTGTTAATCCAGGGTGTGTTGTTTGGAAATATTCTAACATTTCTTGTTTCAACCACTGCCTCTGTGCGAAAATGAATGTAACTGGTAATCGTATCATTAAGAGACTCATAATCATCATTGCAATTAAAATCATTAAAAAACAGATTCCAATCTGTACTCTCAAAGCAATCTCTAAGGTTTTCAATTGAGTCTTTAGTCCATGACTGCACCTGCTGAATGACAGGTTCAGACCTTTTTAGTATCTGCATGTCTATATTTTGGAAGTAGATGGATTTCATTATGGTCTGAGCGTCCTAATGGTGGATGTGACCTCGGTACATAAGCACCATCCACATTACCAAAACATTTGTCCTAGGTTTTACTCAGTCTCGTCGGGCAGGTTATGTACTGTTCCAGATTAGGCAGAAATGCAGATAATTCACAGTTATTAAAATTCCCCAAGAGGAACACTTGGTGTGGGTTTTTTTGGCCGTTAAAACGGTGAGTTGGAGCTTGTTGTGTTCATCGCTATTCCTTCGGAGGAATTTTTGGATCAGTGTTCTAGGGATCAGTTGTTAAAGATAGCTGATCATTATAAAATCAGCGTAGGAGCCAGGAGGTTAAAGGAAAATGTTAGATCTATTATAAGGGCACATTTGTATGATATGGGTGTTTTAACGCCTGTACAAAAATGACATAGTCCTACTAATTTGGTTTTGGATGTTTTTTCTCAGGATTCGTCTCCTCGTGTAGCTTTAAATTTTGAACAACAAAAAGAAATGTTGATATTGCGGATGAAGTTAGACAAGGAGAAGGATTTAGAGTTGGAAAAGATGCGGCAGCTAGCAGAAGTTGATAAAGCATGACACTAGAACAAATGAGGCAGGAAACAGAAAGGGCAAAGTTAGATTTAGAAAGATTGAGGTTAATTGAAGAAGATAAAGATTTTGAGTGTGTCACAAAAGAGTAGGCAAGCTTTGGGACATACTACTTCGTCATCTTTAACGGACAGCTCTGTCGCGTGCATCCTATCACCGTAAACTGCCCTTTCAATCATCCTGTCACCGTAAACTGCCCTTTCAATCATCCTATCACCGTAAACTGCCCTTTCAATCATCCTATCACCGTAAACTGCCCTTTCAATCATCCTGTTACCGTAAACTGCCCTTTCAATCATCCTGTCACCGTAAACTGCCCTTTCAATCATCCTGTCACCGTAAACTGCCCTTTCAAGTCAAGTCAAGTCAAATATATTTATATAGCGCTTTTCACAATACAGATTGTATCAAAGCTGCTTCACAATATCAATCAAAACAACTTAACAATGTTTGTTTATTACTGGAAAAAAAAGACATCCAAGTTTGGTAGAGCTGATCAATGGTATGATTGGTTAATTAATTTGAATATCCTTTCAATCATCCTGTCACCGTAAACTGCCCTGTCAATCATTGTCACAGTTAAAATTCTCCATTCAATCTAATTTAATTTCTAACTGTTTCTGAGAGAAATGTTGTGAACCTGCCAGTCGTGGGTCTTTCATGCGGAGACTCTCCTCATGTGTTTGCAATTTGAATTTAACGATGCATTTAACCTGTTAAGTGTCACGGGCCCACCGGTGGGCGCAAATCCATTACATTTTTAAAACAGTAATATCCTATACTAAACCTAAACTAATCTTGACAAACTATATATCATTTGAAAGCTTACAATCTCTAGTTTCCAGATTGTCAAAATATGACACACAGGCCGTAATTTTTTAATTTGCAACAAGAATATTTTCATACTCCTAAGGCGTGTTTAGACCTTTATTTTGAAATAGTGATGAACATGAAACATCATGAAAGAAGGGTAGAAACCGCAGGAAGCTATAACGCACATACTTGTTATTTTTATGTGTTTCTTAGAGGATGAATTTATATCAAAATCTGCCAAACTTCTCATATTACTTCTGAATAGGATGTCTACTTCATAAATTGTATGAAAATTGTGGAAATAATGGTTATGATCACTCAAAACACATATGGAAATGGAGGCGCCCTTATATGGGCAGTAATGGAGTCTGGTTGTGACCTAGTGAAAAAGTTTGGTACTGTGCCCAAACAAAATCTTACTGAAAGCTCATTTTTTGAGATATCAAACTAAAATTTAGAGTCACCCAGGTTTTGAAAATATATATTTTATATAAAATATGAATAATTACATTTTTTACATTGTACATTTTCATAAACTCAATCTTCTATAACTTTTTTTCTGTTTCACTTTCTTAATTTATTTCACTTCTACAAAAATCTGCCAAATGTCTTCTTTAAAACGAGACCAATCTTGCGTCTATATTCCAAAGCATTCTTGAATAACAACCATTTAAAGCTACACTGTGTCATTTTTTTAGTTTATTCTTAGCTAAAAACACTTAGTTCTTTCAAAAATATATGTGCTCATTAATGTATATTTACTTCGTTCAAGTAATAAAGTATTCTCGTGAGTGTATACTATGCCATTGAAAATACATACGGGTAAGGGGTTCTAATGTCGGTCGCCATGTTGCCCCTCCATCTTGAAAGTACTTTAGCCAAAGAGGGACATCAAGCTTCGCCTTTCGCATTTTAACACTCGATGGCACCGTGTCGAGGATGTCGTACTGGAAGCCATGTTAATCTTGGACTCCATTGGCCACCGTAGGAGTTAAAACGAAATCGAAATTGAGAGGAATAGAAACTAATAGTCACTGAATGGTCATATACCTTTTCACCGCTAGATGGGGGTAAAAATCACACAGTGTAGCTTTAAGTTCGAAATGTGCATTTTCATGTATATTAAAAAAAATGGGAGTGACAGTTAACAGGTTAAAAGTTAATGGCTAAACGTATCTTTACAAAAGTTCACAATGCTGTAGCAGATGTAATATAATGTAGCCAACATTGAATAAATACATTTTCGTCAGGTTAGATACTGATAATTAATCACTCAAAGTCTCAAAGCCCTTTATCTAAACCTCTCTACACAACCGCCGTACTCACGCGTCCTTCATGTCCGTAGTTTTTTTTAACACTTTTCACTCGTGTTTGTAGTTCTAACCGAATCCTCGTCCAGCACGCGATGGGTTGTGGGCAATATCAGCCGTTAGAGTGCGCATCGATCTGCACTTCGGATTCTGACCGGATATAGTAGACCATCCAGGTCTCTTTGGGACACTCATTTCAACATACTACGATTTGGGACGTACTAATTCTATTTTCGAATACTATTTACTACTATTTGAGCGCCGTCGGTGAATGAATGAGCTTCTATTTTTGTAATATCAACTTCAAATTTGGAACACACCTTGGTTAGATATATGGCTATGATTTTATAGTAATTTTATAGTAAAAAATATTTTTTTAAATATCTGTACATTTAAACTTCCATAACAGCAAGCCAAGTTAGTTTACTATTAACTTTTAAGGCTAAATGGGCAGGCAGGGCCCCCGAGTTTGAGTAACCCTGTACTATATAATACTTCCTGGAATGTATCCCCTTGTGAATGAGGGTTTGTTATCTCAAGGACTTGATTGCAACCTCACAATCTAGTTTAAACACAGACAAATAACAAACTTCAGGAATGATTTCCTGATTAGCTGCTTGCCTAAAAATACACATAACAAAGCACCATATAGACTTTATCAAAGAATTTACTGACTTTCTATCAGAGTTAGTGGTGCAGATAAAGTCCTAATTGTTGGTGATTTTAATATACATGTAGATAATGAAAAAGATGCATTGAGATTGGCCTTTAAAGATATTCTGAAATCTATTAGAGTTAGACAACACGTGTCAGGACCTACTCATTGTCGTAATCATACTCTAGATCTAATATTATCACACGAAATCAATGTTAATGCCGCTGAAATTCTGCAGCAGATCGATGATATCTCAGATCATTATCTAGTCTCGTGTAAACTTAATTTAGCCAAGGCTGCAAAGCCGACTCCGTGTTACAAATATGTTAGACCTATCAATTTTGCCACTAAAGATTGCTTTAATAATAATCTTCCTGATCAGTTTCATCATCTCAGCATCCCAGATAGCTTAGAAGAACTCGATATTGTGACAGAAACTTTTAACTCTCTCTTTTCCAGTACTTTAGACACAGTTGCTCCGTTGCTCTTAAAGAAGATTAAAGAAAATAGTCCAACGCTGTGGCACAACGAGCACTCAGGCCCTTAAGAGAGCAGCCAGAAAAATGGAGCGCAACTGGAAGAAAACAAAACTAGAAGGATTTCGCCATTCATGGAAGGAGAGCTCGATTGCATATAGAGAGGCCATAAAAGCTGCTAGATCTGCTTATTTTTCAACCCTATTAGAAGAAAATAAACAAAACCTGAGGTATTTATTTGAAACAGTGGCTGAACTAACGAAAAATAAAGCTTCAAATCCATAAGTTTCCAAGCAGCACAGCAGTGATGACTTTATGAACTTCTTCACTTATAAGATTGATAATATCAGGGAGAAAATTATAACTATGCAACCGTCTACTACAGCATCGCATCAGGGAGTGCATTGTAGTCTCCCTAAGGAAAGATTCGATTCATTCATTACTATAGGAGAGGACGTTTTTTTTAACTCATTAAATCATCTAAATCGGCAACGTATATTAGACCCTATACCGACTAAGCTACAGAAAGAGATGCTTCCAGAGGTCAAAGATCCTCTTCTTAATATCATTAACTCATCTTTGTCATTAGGATACATACCAAAAAGTTTTAAGCTGGCTATGATTAAACCGCTTGTTAAAAAACCACAACTTGATCCTACAGAATTAGTCAATTACAGGCCGATCTCGAATCTACCTTTTCTGTCAAAGATACTAGAAAAAGCAGTATCCTCACAACTATGTTCCTTTTTAGAAAGAAATGGTATCATACTACTGAGACAGTTCTCATTAGAGTCACAAATGATTTACTCTTAGCATCCGATCGTGGTTGTACAGTATCTCTCTATTAGTGTTACTCGATCATAGTGCTGCATTTGATACCATCGACCACAACATTCTTTTAAATAGACTCGAAAATTAAGTTGGCATTAGTGGAATTGTACTAGCATGGTTTAAATCATACTTATCTGACCGTTATCAGATTGTACCTGTAAATGAAGAGATGTCTTATTGATCACAAGTTCAGTATGGAGTACCACAAGGCTCAGTACTAGGACTGTTGCTGTTCACTCTGTACATGCTACCATTGGTAGAAATCATTAGGAAGCATGGCATTAGTTTTCAGTGTTATTCTGATGATACGCAGCTCTATATTTCTTCACGCCCTGACGAAACTTCCCAATTCACAAAATTAACAAAATGCATAGCTGTTATAAAAAATTGGATGACTAGTAATTTCCTACTACTTAATTCTGAAAAAAACAGAGATTCTAATTATTGGACAAAAAACTTCCTCACGTAATAACCCAGAATACTGTTTAACACTTGATGGCTGCTCGGTCAAGTCTTCGTCGTCGGTTAGGAACCTGGGTGTGCTCTTTGATACCAACCTTTCTTTTGAAAGTCATGTGAATAGTATCTGTAAAACCGCATTTAGAATGAACTCTTAATACGCATGTGCACGCTATCAGCTTTCTCACTCGCGTTTTTAAAGTTTGCGTAGAGAGAACTAAAGAGTTCCCTTTCGTTAGGGAACTCCTACGTCTCGTCGGAGGAGTTTCCAACGAATTGGGATCACGCTAGGGAGACCAATTGCCTTCGAGTGAATTAAAACGAGCCAATGAATATTGGCATGCAGGACTTGCATTCCGCGCCCCGCCTGTCAGTGCGGGTATAAAGCGGAAGCGAGCGCATACACATTTGCTTTTACCTTCGGAGCCGACCGGTAGTGTCCTCTGAGTGATGAGCTTCAAGATTGTGTTTGTCTTCACGCTCAACGAGTCTGCTGTTTCTCTGAAGACCTCTCTGTGTTGGTGTGACGGCGCTTCAGCGATCTTCGCGATCTCCCGGGTGCCAGCTGCTGCTTCAAGCGATCTGCCTTTTTTCAAAGAGCTGTTGTCACAGCTGGTATTCGGTTGAGTGCGCACAGCGGGCTTGCAGTTTCCCCGCTGTGTTGCCGCGGTTATCCCTGTGTGCTTCAGCACAATTAAGAGAGTGTTTTTTCTGTGAAAGAGCAACACGGGTGAAGATCGCGTCCTTTTCAGGATGACGTTTCATCCGTGTGTTTCTGGATGCGATCGTTTCCTGTCCTTATTTGACGGCCACGTTCATTGTTTCACATGCCTAATCAGTGTGTGGGACTACGTTCGTGGGTGGTTCATGTTCTCTCAGGAGTGCATGACCACGTCGGCACGTTGTCCGTCTCCCCTTTCTCGTAAAGGCTTGAGGCGCTCAGCGTGCCGTTGTCACGGCAACCCAGCGCGCGTCATTCGGCGCTCAAGATGCGCGGTCAAGATCAAGACTCGCGTGCCTCTATGAGGTGAGTCCCTTTGCTTATTTCCCGATCTAGTTTCTCTTCTGGTGCACCAGAAGAGGGCTGCTTTGGCGAATAACATTGGTGATCTGAGGGTTTCAGTGAGCACGAACCACTCATTCCTCTAGCGCATCGCAAACATGCTGAGACTGTGTTCGTGGGTGGTTTATGCTTTCTTATGAGAGCATGACCACGTCGGCACGTTGTTCGCCTGCCTGAAGGCTTGAGCGCCCAGCGTGCCGTGTGTCATCGAAGCGATGGCCACGTTCACTATCTTGCATGCCTGGTTGACGGCCACGATCACGGTTTCACATGCCTAATCAGTGTGTTGAGACTGCGTTTCGTGGGTGGTTCATGTTCTCTCAGGAGTGCATGACCACGTCGGCACGTTGTTCGTCTCCCCTTTTTCGTAGAGGCTGGAGCCGTTCAGCGTGCCGTGTGCCGTCGAGGCTTTCGGATGGGTTTCTGGTCCTTCTCATGAGGGACCAGGCATTTCATTCGGGGCCCCAGGGAGGACAGATGTCGATCGCTACATCGGAGAGAGGGCTGTTATACTCTGAAAATGATGCTGAGTTCCTACTATAGTGGGGTGTGCTCATGCTGAAGATTCAGACTTAGCAGCCACACTTTCCTGGGCTGTTCTAAAGTGCCTGGATGTGTGTGAAGAATTTTGGCAGTATGGAAGCATTTTGGTGCCAATATGGCAAGCCAAACATGCCTAAATCTGCAGAAGTTTTTCCTCTCTCACTACCACTGCACGTGCGTAGTTCTAACTCGGGGTTGAGCTGTGCTTAGTGACTGACCGTGATTAGTCACAGCGCTGGCCCTCGGTTAGACGATGTCCACACTGGTGGTCCAGAGGCACCTCAAAACCATCCCGCTCGGAGTTGTTTTCCCCCAGCAATGGGAAGGGAAACAACCCTGAGAGGAGCGACCCAGAGTATGTGACGTTCTGCTCTTGGGAGTGCGTGTCATCACCACTCCTTCCCCCGGGGGAGGGCCGGGTGGAGAATTTCGTTTCTGTTCCGCCGCTGGTTATCCTGTAATCAGCGGTACCCAAAGTTTGAGCAGTCCACTTCCTCTGAGTCGTTCACGGGCCCCAGCGCTCAGATGGCAGTGAGGGCTGCGGCCTTGTCACTCCCGTCTCTCGCTGGGTGAGGGGAAACCAGGACTCGATGCCTCCGGGCCTCGTTCCTCGTTTCCCCTCACGGGCGAGACTGGCAGTATAATAAGACCAGTTTCCTCCGTCCGAGAGGGTCAGAATGGCAGTGCGTGCCGCCCCCGAGCTGCACCACTACCGTTCCCCTCTCCCCAGCTTGCAGATAGCAGTGACGCAGCCTCGGCTGCGTCGCTCCGGTCTGCAGCTGGGCCCGGAGGTGCAGAGACCAGGACACGAGGAGTCAGGGCCTCGTTCTTCGTCTCTCCCCCTCCCTTCGCCACCGGGCAGCCCGCAGCAGAAAGCCTATGAGCTCTCTCTGCCGTCTGCCCCACGGTGGTCCGCCCAGACCCCGCTTCCAGTGGCTACATTGCCACTGGAGCCGGGTCCCGGCCTTCCACCTCGCTGCCCCTCCGCGGGTACGCCGGTGGTTCGGGTGGGCTTATTGGCTCGGTACCTGGAAGCCTGGCTAGCGCTTCCGGGTCCGTCTCGATGGCTCATCCGCACCATTCGGTTCGGCTATGCAATTCAGTTTGCACGCCGGCCTCCCAGGTTCAGGGGCATCCACTTCACCCGTGTGCAGTCAGTGGATGCCCCTGTCCTGCGGAAAGAGATCGATGTCCTGCTGGCGAAGGACGCGATCGAGCCGGTCCCTCCTGCCGAGATGAGGTCCGGGTTTTACAGCCCCTACTTCATTGTACCCAAGAAAGGCGGTGGGTTACGACCAATCCTGGATCTGCGAGTTTTGAATCGGGCCCTGCACAAACTCCCGTTCAAAATGCTCACGCAGAAGCGCATTTTCGAATGCATCCGTCCCCAGGATTGGTTTGCAGCGATCGACCTGAAGGACGCGTACTTTCACGTCTCGATTCTTCCTCGACACAGACCATTTCTATGGTTTGCTTTCGAGGGTCGAGCGTATCAGTATAAAGTCCTACCCTTCGGCTGGCCCTGTCACCCCGCGTCTTCACGAAAGTCGCGGAGGCGGCCATTGTTCCCATGAGAGAACAAGGCGTTCGCATTCTCAACTATCTCGACGACTGGCTCATTCTGGCTCACTCGCGAGATGTGTTGTGCGATCACAGGGACATGGTGCTCCAGCACCTCAGCCGGTTGGGGCTTCAGGTCAACTGGGACAAGAGCAAACTCTGCCCCATGCAGAGGATCTCTTATCTCGGTATGGAGTTGGACTCGGTCGCGCAGACCGCGCGCCTCACGGAGGAGCGCATCCAGTCAGTGCTCACCTGCCTCAGGTCTTTTCGAGGCAGGACAGCGGTTCCACTGAAACAATTTCAGAGGCTCCTGGGGCATATGGCAGCCGCAGCCGCAGTAACGCCGCTCGGCCTGTTACATATGAGACCGCTCCAGCACTGGCTTCACGATCGAGTCCCGAGGTGGGCGTGGCAGAGCGGCACGTTCCGGGTCAAAGTAACCCAGCACTGTCGCCAAACCTTCTCCCCGTGGTCGGATCCTGCGTTTCTATGGGCCGAAGTGCCCCTAGTCCAGGTTTCCAGGCAGGCTGTGGTTTTCACAGATGCCTCTGCCATGGGGTGGGGGGCCACGTACAACGGGCATGCAGTTTCAGGTCTGTGGACGGGGCCTCAACTGCATTGGCATATCAACTGCCTAGAGTTGCAAGCAGTACGCTTGACCTTGTGCCGCCTCAAGGGGCTCCTTCTGCACAAGCATGTACTGGTCCGTACGGACAGCACTGCGACCGTTGCGTACATCAACCATCAAGGTGGTCTACGCTCCCGTCGTATGTCACGACTCGCCCGCCATCTCCTCCTATGGAGTCAGAAGCATCTGAGGTCGCTTCGGGCCATTCACATCCCGGGTGTGCTCAACCGTGCAGCCGACGAGCTCTCACGGCAGCCGCCTCTTCCGGGAGAATGGCGACTCCATCCCCAGGCGGTTCAGCTGATTTGGGGAATCTTCGGAGCCGCTCAGGTAGATCTGTTTGCCTCTCCGGACACGACCCATTGCCAGTGGTTTTATTCTCTGACCGAAGGATCTCTCGGTACAGATGCACTGGCGCACAGCTGGCCCCGGGGCCTTCGCAAATATGCGTTCCCCCCCAGTGAGCCTTCTCGCACAGACACTGTGCAAAGTCAGGGAGGACGAGGAGCAGGTCTTGCTAGTTGCGCCGTATTGGCCCAACCGAACCTGGTTCCCAGAACTTATGCTCCTCGCGACAGCACCTCCTTGGCCCATTCCTCTGAGGAAGGACCTGCTTTCTCAGAGACGGGGCACTCTATGGCACCCGCGTCCAGACCTCTGGAGACTCCATGTCTGGTCCCTGGACGGGACGCGGAGGTTCTAGGTGGGCTACCACAGGCAGTGGTAGACACCATCACTTCCGCTAGAGCCCCCTCTACGAGGCGCCTCTATGCGTTGAAGTGGAACCTGTTCGTCGAATGGTGCTCCTCCGGTAAAAAGGAGGACCCCCGAACTTGCTCGGTCAGAGTCGTGCTTTCCTTCCTGCAAGATGGGTTGGAGCGAAGGCTGTCTCCCTCCACTCTCAAAGTGTATGTCGCCGCAGTCGCCGCACATCACGATGCAGTAGAAGGTAAGTCTTTGGGAAAGCACGACCTGATCATCAGATTCCTTAAGGGTGCTAGGAGGTTGAATCCACCTCGTCTTTTGCACTCTGTACCCTCTTGGGACCTAGCTCTGGTACTTAGAGCTCTTCAGAGTCCTCCCTTTGAGCCCCTGTCGGCAGTAGAGCTGAATATCCTGTCCATTAAGACAGCGCTCCTGTTAGCATTGGCTTCTTTCAAGAGGGTCGGGGATCTGCAAGCTTTTTCGGTTGACGAATCGTGCCTGGAGTTCGGGCCGGCTTTTTCTCACGTAGTATTGAGACCCCGGCTTGGATATGTGCCCAAGGTTCCTACCACTCCCTTCGCGGACCAGGTAGTGAACCTGCAAGCGCTGCCCCTGGAGGAGGCAGACCCAGCCCTAGCTTTTCTCTGTCCCGTCCGCGCTCTGCGGGTTTATATCGACAGAACGCAAAGCTTCAGAACCTCAGATCAGCTCTTTGTCTGTTATGGAGGCCAGCAGAAGGGGAAGGCCGTCTCCAAGCAGAGGTTAGCCCACTGGCTAGTGTATGCTATAACCAGAGCGTATGAGTCTCTAGGTGAGCCTTGTCCTCCCAGGTTGCGCGCTCACTCTAATAGAGGTGTTGCCGCTTCCTGGGCTTTGGCTCAAGGCGCCTCGCTGACAGACATCTGTCGAGCTGCGGACTGGGCGACACCTAACACGTTCTCTAGATTTTATAGCCTCCGTGTTGTACCGGTTTCCTCCCGTGTACTCGCTACGGCCAGTAGCGCGAGGAATTAGGTATGTCGGCTTGCTACGCCATTTCTGCCCCAGGGGCCGGATACGTGCGTCTTTTTCGCTCCGTTGGTTCCCCAACAAACGGTTAACCTCGTGAGTTCCTCCATCACCCCTCCGGCGCCAGGCGAGGCGGATCACCCGGCGCCAGGTCTACTACCTCTCGTGTGAGTTGTTATTAGACTGGGTGGCCTTTACAGTTGTCCCTTCGGTGACCCATTTTTTCCACGTTCCAGCTACCCTCCGGGTTAGCTCCGTGTCTTCCCCTCGACAGACCCGTTCTGTCGTCCTTGCTGAGTACGCTCCCACCCCGCGGGCTGGAACTACCTCAAGGACTGCCGTATGTTTCACTACCCTACGGGTTAGTACATACGTGTATTCCAGTGCCTCCCTTCGGGCGGGCAGGGGCTCCGCAGCGTCCCCTCCTACGGGGCACGCTTCCCCAGTGTTATCCAAAGTCCACTGAGCGGGTCTTGCGGAACAGCAGTGTGACTCTTCCTAGCTAGCTCCCGCCGTAAGGAAACTAAGAAACTGCCTAGGCGGGTAGCTAGGCTGGGTGCTGGAAGGGGCCAGCACCATGGCGTTTTATTAGGGATCCCAATTCGTTGGAAACTCCTCCGACGAGACGTAGGAGTTCCCTAACGAAAGGGAACGTCTCGGTTACGTATGGTAACCCTCGTTCCCTGAGTAGGGAACGGAGACGTCTCGTCCCGTCGCCATGCTTGCTGTACTCTCGCGGAGGACTGGACTCCGTTCGGCTCCTCAGCGTAAAGCAAATGTGTATGCGCTCGCTTCCGCTTTATACCCGCACTGACAGGCGGGGCGCGGAATGCAAGTCCTGCATGCCAATATTCATTGGCTCGTTTTAATTCACTCAAAGGCAATTGGTCTCCCTAGCGTGATCCCAATTCGTTGGAAACTCCTCCGACGAGACGTCTCCGTTCCCTACTCAGGGAACGAGGGTTACCATACGTAACCGAGACGTTTTCTGTTAAAACCGTGTCATGTTAGCGGCCCCTAAGTTAACTAATGATCGTTGCGACGGAAGTGAATCAATCAAAACTAACTTTACCTGGAAAATAACTTTATTCTAGAGCTGCCATAAAGCCAAAACAATGTTACTTTAATTTCCTATTATCACTGTAAAGCCGCTTTGGAACAATCTACATTGTTAAAAGCGCTATATAAATAAAGATGACTCGACCTGACTTGACAAAGAATATGCTGTTGTCCAGGTAGCATCAGGACATATTCAGCATTCACATTAGCATTTACAAACATGATGTGGCCATATTGTCTCTTGACAGGCACACAAGTTGTAAACCACCAGATATAGGACCCTGTTTAAAGTGATTCCTGTAAATGCCTCAGAAGTCACTGTCAATAAAACAGCATAGCTGTGCAAAACTCCCCGCTGCGGTGTAAATGTTGGCCTGGCACCGAGTTTCTGTTAGTTTACATACAGCACTTTTCTAAGCTTTTAACCACTTTTTAGTTGTTTTTTTTGCTGATATAGTACATTTACTGGAAAAATTACTACAATTCTGTAATTCTGTTAAGTGCTAAGGTGTTCTGAATGGGTATGGAGTTTCTAATTGGGTGCTTCCTGTCCCAAAAGAATCTCACCTCTAGAATAGTCTAGTTTTACACTCTTAAAAAAAGTGTTTTTACAGCTGTGCTTTTTTCATTTCCCAAAGAATCTTTCAGTGAACAATTCTTAAATAAACCATTTTTTGTGAAGAACATTTTAATAATCTAAAGAAATACAATACAATACAAGAAATGCAATACAACTAAACAATCTAAGTAAGTGATTTTAAAAAGATGGGTTTTTAGCAACTTCGGGGGCAGAGAACAGGGGACTCGCTGACGGCTGCCCTCGACTGAAGGAGCCATCGCTGTCCATCAGGAGGCGGAGGAGCGTCGAGCCGTCCCCCAACGGATGTCCAGTACCATCGCATGGCACCGTTACATTTCATGGAAAGCTGTAATTTCTGAGAAGCCTTGTTTACTGGTCTGCACTCTTCAAAGCCCTCCTCTGTGTTCTGTTGACTTGCCACACCAGCACAGGCTTTGTTCATTTTGAGCCCTATAACTAGATCTAATTAGAGATTACCAGACGCAGCTGAGTTTGCAATTTCATTAGTTTGCTGACGTTTGAGTATACATGTTCAATAAAATACTGTTTTAAAGAATCTGCTTTTAAAAGATCATAAGATAAATAATTAAAGGGATAGTTCACCCAAAATAAAAATCATACCATCGTTTAATTACACTAATGTTGTTCCAAACTTGTATGAATTTATTTTTTCTGCAGAACACAAAATTAGATATATTAAAGAAAGATGCGGCCAAAAAAACAACAGTAGAATTAAGCTAATTTATGAATGAAAACACTGAAACATTATCAAAAAATTGTCCCATAGAAAAAAAGTAATAGTTTCGGAAAAGATCATACAGTCATGCCATAACTGCAATTGCAATGTCATTATGTCAATGTATAATTGTTTCATTTATACATTGCTGGTATTGCCTGTAAGTAATTACTTCACGACAGCTAAAACAGCACTAAACTATGATTACATTATAAGTTGCTACAGTGTGTTCATAATGTAATACATTTCTCATACAATAACCTATTACATTATGTGAAAAATCGTTTTGGACTCGGTGACAATGAAAGCGCGGCTCACTCGAGAGCGCGCGCTCTCGGTGCAGACGCTGGTAGCCGCATTCAGGGCGCGCGAATGCGCGCCGCTGAAGAGGTTTCAGAGACTGCTTGGTCTAATGGCAGCTGCATCATCAGTACTCCACATGGGATTACTGCGCATGCGGCCGCTGCAGCACTGGCTGAAACGCCGTGTGCCAACCCAGGCATGGCAGTCAGGCAGCCTGCGCATTATGGTGAATCAAGGGTGTCTGAGAACACTGGTTCCCTGGCGGGCTCAGGACTGGTACTGCAAGGGCGTGACCATGGGGATAGTTTCCAGGAGGAAAGTGGTTTTTACAGACGCGTCCAACATGGGTTGGGGAGCGCTGCACGAGGGCATGCCTGCCTCCGGCCTCTGGTCGAGCACGGAGCAGAGCTTACATATCAACTGTCTGGAAATGAAAGCGGTTGGTTTGGCCCTAAAAGCTTTTCTGTCAAACCTCAGGGGTCAACACGTCTTGATCCGTACAGACAACATGTCTGTGGTGGCCTACATAAATCGCCAGGGTGGCATCAGGTCAGGCAACCTGTATGTGATGGCGAGGGACCTCCTCATGTGGGCACAAGCCAATCTGAGCTCTCTGAGGGCAGCGCATGTTCCGGGCGTCCAGAATGTGGGCGCGGATATGCTATATAACACTCCCCTAGGCGAGTGGTCCCTGAACCCTCAGACGGTCAGACTAATATGGGAGAGGTTCGGCGAGGCCGAAGTAGACCTTTTCGCCTCGAGAGCCAACACCCACTGCAGGGTGTTCTTCTCGAAAAACAGGGATGCGCTGGCTCATCCCTGGCCCAGACGCCCCCTGTACGCGTTTCCCCCCGTCTCGATGATTCCACAGGTTATCGAGCGGGTCAGGGAGAGTGGATGCCCAGTCCTACTGGTGGCTCCTCTCTGGAAATCCAGACCATGGTTTCCGGAACTGGTTCAGTTGTCGGACACGACCCCCTGGCCTGTTCCGATGAGGAAGGATCTCCTCACTCAGGCCAACGGAACGATGTGGCATCCCCGACCCGATTTATGGGCCCTCCATGTGTGGCCCCTAAACGGGTATCCGGGGACCTGCCTGACAGGGTCTTAAGCACTATCTCTGAAGCAAGGGCCCCGTCTACGTGGCGCCTTTATGCTCTGAAGTGGTCGGGTTTTTCCAGCTGGTGCTCGAAAAGTCGTTTTGACCCAGAGTCATGTGAGGTTTCAGTGGTGCTCGCCTTCCTGCAGGAGCTACTGGACGCGGGTCGCACCCCGTCCACGCTCAAAGTGTATGTGGCAGCCATCGCAGCGCACCATGCGCTGGTGGCTGGCCAATCACTGGGAAGGAATGACCTGGTGGTAAAGTTTCTGAAGGGTGCTAGGAGGATTAACCCCTCCAGGCCCCCTTCGGTGCCGCCTTGGGACCTCTCCACGGTCCTCAGGGCCCTGAGAGGTCCACCTTTTGAGCCGCTCCAGTCGGTTGATCTGAAACCACTTTCGCTAAAGGCTGCTCTCCTGTTGGCATTGGCATCTATCAAGCGAGTGGGAGATCTGCAGGCCCTCTCAGTGAGTCCTGCATGTTTGGAGTTTGGATTGGATGACTCCAGAGTCATTCTCAAACCCAGGCATGGTTATGTGCCCAAGGTGCTCTCAACGCCGTTTAGAGCACAAGTGATTACGCTATTGGCCCTTCCCCCTTCTGCTGAGGATGGGGAGGTTAATCTTCTCTGCCCTGTCAGGGCATTGAGAATCTATTTGGAGCGTTCTGCGTCTTTTAGACAATCAGAACAGCTGTTGTCTGTTTTGGGGGCCGAGCTAAGGGTGATCCAGTCTCTAAACAAAGACTGTCTAGATGGATAGTGGATGCCATCTCTCTGGCTTACACCGCAGTGGGTCAGGTTTGCCCCATAGGTGTCAGGGCCCACTCGACCAGAGGTATGGCCTCCTCGTGGGCTTGGTCTTCTGGTGTTCCCATTCAAGATATTTGTGATGCGGCCGGCTGGTCCTCGCCTTCCACATTTATGAAGTTCTATAATATGGAGGTACCTTCCATGCAGGCGAAGGTACTTTCGGTATGATTGAGACCTGACAGGGGCTGGTCTTGTCTACAAAAATTACTGTGCATAATCACATATATACATATATAAACCCGCTTCGGCCGGTAATAAAGTTATACTAATAATCCCGACGGGGTCTGGTCTTGTTAGTATATTCTGTTAGTGGTGACTAACTTATTATGTATATTATTCAGGCCCGACTGTGTCTGGTCTGTTATATATACATGTATATACATATGTTTGGGTTTTGGCTGGTTCTGTAGCTCAGGGGTCCTGAGTGGCGGGACAACCAGTTACTCAGGGCGCGGCGTTTTACATGGTGTCCCCACTGCGTATAGCTACGCAATACGAAGTGACCGTTCGAAAGGGAACTACTCGGTTACTATCGTAACCTCAGTTCCCTGAGATAGGGAACGAGTATTGCGTAGCCGGCCGCGTTATGGTAACTGGTGAAGTTGTCGCTTCAGTCGTATAACCTGCTATAATGGCGAATTCGGGGGTCTATATAGGCGGAGCACGCCCCCTCGACGGGCTCTGACGTGGGGCTAGCTTATTGGTTGTGCGTCAGATGCGCCCGTGCCATTGGATGTGCAGTTGCTGCAGCACAGCCTATGAGCGGGTCAGACGCTCAAGGGGCTGGCTGTGCAGCTGCAAATGCGTTTTACATATAAGCTTCAGTAAATCGAGGAAAGGGAGTTTCCCCACTGCGTATAGCTACGCAATACTCGTTCCCTATCTCAGGGAACTGAGGTTACGATAGTAACCGAGTAGTTATAAAGATATTAAAAAACAATTCTTCTTGACATTTAAAACATAATACAACACCATAATGAACATTAAATTAATTAAATTACTTGCCTTTTCTGCAGCTGAAAATGTTCCTCCCGAAAATGAAATCTTCTGAAGATCTCCGGCCAAGACCTAGGATTTAACAGCCAAATTTTTTTTTCAGTCGGCTGAGTTCCATAATTCTTGTTGTGGCCCGACTTTGACAAAACGAACTCGGGCCGACGGTGAATACACACAGCTATACCGAGTACGGACCTGACACCAGTACAACTGGTGACACTGGTCCATTCATAAAACGCCGTATATAAGCCAGTGCGAGTACAACGTTGCTTTTAGCCAACACTGGCCCATTCATAAAACGCCGTATATGAGCCAGCGCGAGTACAACTGCTTTTAGCCAACACTGGCCCATTCATAAAACGCCGTAGGCTATATGAGCCAGCGCGAGTACAACTGCTTTTAGCCGACACTGGCCCATTCATAAAACGCCGTATATGAGCCAGCGCGAGTACAACTGCTTTTAGCCAACACTGGCCCATTCATAAAACGCTGTAGGCTATATGAGCCAGCGTGAGTACAACTGCTTTTAGCCTACACTGGCCCATTCATAAAACGCCATAAGTCAGCCAGAAGTGTTGTGTACACAGTCGGCACGACTCTGGCCCATTATCTTTTCACCGATGCCGACACTGAGCCGACAGTAGCGCATTTCAATGTGCTTGCTATGCCATGGACATCGGTTAATAAAAAATAAAAACTGCTCCTGATGAAAAGATCTGAACATCATCAGCATGCAAATCCTTCCCAGTTTATACACGACATAGCCTACCAGTTATGTAATTTATTGGTAATTTGGCTTTTTGATAATTTCATGATTTACTAATTGACAACATAGCTGCGATTTTGCATGCTCGTAATTTCATTTGCGCGCGCAGTAGCACATGCTCGCTTTTCTGAGGCGAGGCTAATTTTACGAAAATAACGTTAGAATAATGACATAGCCTGACAATAGGGTTGCCAACTGTCCCAAATTAGCCGGGACGTCCCGATTATTGGGCCTAATTTATTTGTCCCGTACGGGACCTCTCTAGTCCCGATTATTGAGTGCTACGCTGATCTGACTGATACAACAGCAACACGACACTAATGACCACGACACCGGTCATCATCCAGTCACGCGCATGCGACCGCATACAAATAAACTATAAATTTAAAATGAATGATCGAATCTATCTAGATATAAATTATTTATAAATATCCCGCATACTGATGCCCGTAAATGAGTTCAAATCTTCTGGAATCTAGAGCTTCCGCGAGACAGAACATGTGCGCCAGGGCCAAACCGTGTATCGCGCCCACGGCAGGAGAGGGAGAGAGCGAGAGACCTTGAGATAACAAATATAATACTAATTCATAATTCAATGTAATATTTAAATTATTGCATCTCAGCGATTTAAATTAAACATAGGCTATAGCGTATAATAAGGAGACGAGGCAGCTTCACGCAAGACAAAGTCAATAGAGACGGTTGGATTGTGTCCTCCCCGTGCGGACTTGGTTTTCAGATTATGACGGGTGTCACTGTCTCTACGGCAGCGGAGAATCCAAGTGACGTCACGACACGTGCAGCAAGTGTGCAGCCACACACGGCTGATCTCAACAACCAATCACATCGCGAAGAAATCGTCTTTGCGTCACTATCGTTCTAAATTCCTCGTCATGACGTCACAAGCAGAACTTCTGTATAAAAGCAGGCGTATTCTGTCAGAGTAAATATTGTATAGAGTACTCAAGACTCTTCAGTACTCTTCAGTACTATTTCGGACGCATCTCAACTCTCTGAGCATGAGTACTCAGAGTGGTTTCAGCAGAGTTTGAATTTGAACTTACTTCGCGACCGTTAAAAAAGTGCGTTAATAGCTATAGTATGAATGTGTGTAAGTTAGTATAAATGTAATTCGGACGTTCTACATCCATCATGTTGTCATGTGACCTACCAGCTTCAGTTGTGTCGCTTCATCATTAATCCTCTCCCGTGGCCTCTGGATGTAAAGTGTGCATGGAATGTGCTCTTCAGAATCTCGCTGGAAGAAGTAAGTTAGGTCATCCGGGAACTTTTCGCCTACTGTTTTTCGAATACTATGTGTTCGGACATACTACTCTGTTTTTACTGTTTTTCGCATACTATATAGGCCCAGGGAAGTATTCGATTTCCGTCTTTTTCCACTACACACTGGGAGTTGAAAAAAGAATTTGAAGATTTAAAGGAAGAAAGCACCCGCACAGTGTCTAATGGCAGTGGTTTTCAGTCCTGGTCCTGGGGAACCACCATTATCTGACACACTCAGTTTAGATCATGGAGCTCTTTCTTAACCAGCTGGGACCAGGATTGAAAACCACTGCCATTGGACACCTCCACTCACCACAGTGCCCGATGAAGCACCCGTTCTGAGAGACTGCTTTATATCTGCAATGACGACCAATAGAAGATCACCAGAAGACCGAGAAGAGTTTGCTCAGAGGGTGATGGAGGGTCTCTGTGTTGTGATTTCTCATGGGATAGCTGTTTTGGACGGTGCTGGTGGGAGGTGTCACTCCACACCATATCTATGGGAATGACCCACGGCGTCAGGTGGTGTGGCGCCCTCACTCCCTCAGCTCAGCACCTTTGACCAGGTGAAGCACTCTTATACAGCGAGATGCTGCTTTATATCTCTCACAGTCACAGTAGTGAAGATCAATAGTGAAGGCTTCGCTAAGTGGGTGTCGGATGGGGTCCACTTCAGCTTCTCGTGGCGGCCGACGTGAGTCCGGGAGGGAGGCAGGACAAGCCCTTCCCTGGCTGTGGTGAGTTGGACGCGGGACTAGAGACCTCTGGGGACCTAATGGGTGGAGCTGAAATTAGTTAGGTTTAGGGTTTGAGTGTGGCTGGACATTCAAGATCCACCCAAAACGTCCAGAGAGTGGGACCTCCACCCATTGGCTCTGCAGTGAACACCACTCTGTGACAGGAGTGAAAAGGTGTGTTTGAATGGAAGTGGCGCTGCGCAGATCGATCAGTGTGTGACATTAAGGTACCGTGAGAGCGATTCGAAAGGATTCGGAGCTGTTTGCTCCCTGTTCTCGAGGTACTTTGATGTCATACACCGATCGTCTGCCCAGCGCCACTTCAAGCCAGACACATCTAAAGCCTTGTTTATACTTTCGCCTGTTATAATTTATTGATAAATCATTAATGCCAATAATTAATAATGACACCACCACAAAAAAAATCCGTTAAGATATATTAATCTATTTGTTTCGTTGCTGAATGTAACTATGGCAACGTCTGCCACAACGGCAGCCTGTCGCGTCCTGTGTGAAAGCGCATCTATAACACACCGCACCAGTGAGAAGAATTAGGGTAGGCCTACACATGACGATGTTTATTTTAGTACAACACCACCAATACCACAATGCTAAAGAATAGTGCAAAACCCAGTAATCCTTGAGGATATTACTTGTGACAATATATTATACATGGATGTGAGAACAACTTTATTAACGATCACGAAGTGAACATTTTTATTAAACATGGACATTTATGTTCACGAAAAAAAGCTTATTATGTAAATATAAGCAACGGTCTGCACACCGCCAAGCGAAATTGGGGCTGTGTCCGAAATCTCCCACTACTCACTATATAGTGGACTATATAGTGAGCTCGCCATTTTGTAGTGCTGTCCGAATGTATAGTGATGATTATTATACCCTATATAGTCCACTCAATGTATCCCAGAATGCATTTTGAAAAGTAGTGTACAACCGATGGTCCCTAACCCAAGCCCTACATACCATCATGCATTGCGCTGATCGTAAAAATGCCGGATGGACGTCAAGGAGATACGAATTTGTCATACAAATGTAAGTTATGTTCTTTTATTTATGTTTATAAGTTATAATCATGTGTGGAGTAAAACATTATTACAGAAACGGCCAGAAATGACTTTTAATTTTACAATTTTGGAGAAATAAGCTCAATATAATAGGCTTGTTTGAGGTGAGCAAAATCTGCGCAGAACCGGTGTTCAGCGCGAGATGCATGCCGGTTAGAAATGTGTCCGAGTGCGGTCCGCCTTCCTCTGATGTCATGCCGACGTATGTCAAAAAACTCTCGCGACCGCAAGGCGCACGTTTTGGATTCTGCAGTCGCGCGCAGTTGCTCTCCACCGACTGCGCTGATCAAAAGGCATGATGGGAAACGACTTGCTGACGACACAGCTTAATGCTCATTGGTTTAAACAACCGTGATTTATTGTTCTCTTTTAAAATGTTTGATTTTAAAACTCTGATATCATGTTTTATGTGTATAAATTATGTGTGGATATTCCCAAACTCTCTGACAGTGCGATCTATGTGATGTAAAATTTTTTTTAATGTTTTAAAAATAAAAACACATATCTGTATTAAAGAAAAAAATATTGATAAAAACGTAGCCGTATTTAAAATGGAATTAAATAGTACTTTTGGTGTCTTGTTCATTATATTTATTTTCATATTCAAGCAACAAAACTTAAATTACATCCAGTTTATTAGCAACACCGTGCGGGCGTGAATCCCGTGAATCCCGCGATATCCGCTTTTGATCTTCAAGGTGTCTGATCCACTGCGAGAAGCGAGATCTGTCCGGTTTTCCTGCGCTTTCTTCACTCCTCCTCTCACTGCAGCCGCCTACTCTCGACTACATTTCAGGCGAGACAAGGCGCATCTCAAACAAGCCTAATGTTTGGCCATCGGGGCGTCGGGGGTTGTCATCTTTGCTCGCTCCTTTGAATGCATCTTTAAAAAACGGCTCTATATTTAACGAAGCATATAGGCTACAAAAGACCTAAACCGGAAGCAATGCAACCCGTTTTACAGAATCAACAAAAAGTTTACAAAAAGTTTGTTGCGCATAACCCCCACTGGCCTCTGTTAAGACAAAAAGTGTTTATATGGTGAATTTTACCTAATATTTGTTCTTCTTAATTTTGTATTTTTGAGAGAATTTGAAGTTACTTATTAAAATTTATGCAATATTTATGGTACATTTTTGCCATTTAAAATAATACAAAACATTTTTTTTTCTAATTTTTAAAAATATTTCTTCAATAATTGCAGTATTTCAGATTAATATAGAGACTAGGCCTTTTAAATCCATTTTTTTAAGTCAGATTAGCGCCATCTGTTGATAGAAAATTAAATAAAACATGTCATTGCATGGCGTTACCACTAGATGCCTGCATAGCTCTCTATGGAGAGGCTTGCGAATTCTCTAGTTTTTGGAACAAATTACTTACTTTTAAGATGTGATTCATTTGAATGTATTTTTTAGAAATTCTCAAATAATACTTTTTGCCAAGGTTTATAAAAAAAAATAATACTTAGTTTGATGTGAAGTGTACACGTTTTTGCATTATTACTACAGTCAAACCTGAATACAGAGAAAGCATTTTGTTAGATGTACATTACACAGATAACATTACAATTCAATAAAAAAAATTACAAAAATAAACAGTAATGCTTTATCAAAGCGTATTATTATTTGTATTATTATTATTCATTTTTTTAAACATTATATTAATTATTATTTTAATAATAATTATATTAATTATATATATATATTAATTATGTTATGTTTTTCACTATTGATAGAGTTTCACCCCTTCATTGCTGAGCACCTTTTTTTCTGCATCGTGGCCGATTTGTAGAGAATTTTTCTGTTTTGGTCAATTTCCCGTTCATTCGGTCATTTTTGACAATTTTTTTTACGACCACGCCTGCTCGAATCATGCCTTAATTTTTTTGTGCGTTCACATAGCCTACCTAATGCCATAAAAGTCACCAAGTTTCATAACATTCAGATGAACCTGTTGAACCAAGTTGCATCTACATGCAATGTAGAATAGAATGAGTTGTGGTTAAAAAGAGCAATATAAATAACTGACAACAGTTTAGCCTTGGTGAGAAGTGCAAATGCAGGGTGACCCTGAGCACATCGTCTGTGAACGCTTATCAGTCTATTCCACACATACAGGAAAAGTCTCTTCTCTTGTTATAAGTCAATTCTGACAACATTTGAGTCTGCATTAAAGCTACACTGTGTAACTTTTTTAGTTTATTCTTAGCTAAAAACACTTAGTTCTTTCAAAAATATATGTGCTCATTAATGTATATTTACTTCGTTCAAGTAATAAAGTATTCTCGTGAGTGTATAATATGCCATTGAAAATACATACGAGTAAGGGGTTCTAATGTCGGTCGGCATGTTGCCCCTCCATCTTGAAAGTACATTAGCCAAAGAGGGACATGCCCGTTAATTCAAGCTTCGCCTTTCGCATTTTAACACTCGATGGCACCGTGTCGAATGTGAAGAGGGGGATTGCTTGAGACTGATATATAAAAACCTGAAAGCCTTTTTGGAAGTCTGTTGCTGATGGAGGATCACTCTTATTCTCGAGGATACGTATCAGAGTCGCCAAGGAAGCGAAAAAGAGTTAAAAGTTAAAAATAAGAGTTACTTTACTAAGATTAGCTTGCATTCGTCTGGGAACCTGATAACTGATGTTAGCAATGAAATGGTAAAAAAAATTACGAAAACATAAAACTAATATTCATTTTACATAGATGTCATAACCTATATGTTACCTGACTAATTAAATTACTGCAAATTATAATAGTTTTCTAAAATAACCTCATCACTTGAAGGAACACTCATGGACGAGGTCGAACTGGAAGCCATGTTAATCTTGGACTCCATTGGCCACCGTAGGAATTAAAACGAAATCGGAATTGAGAGGAACAGAAACTAATATTCACTGGATGGTCATATACCTTTTCACCGCTAGATGGGGGTAAAAATCACACAGTGTAGCTTTTAAAATGACCAGAAAAAAAAAAGTACCAGGAGGACTGTGTTTGTGCCATTGTTCACTACGGTGAATGTGATTTCACCAAGTACAACATGTTCCTGGATCTTTATTTTTCCTGGAACAACTTAAGATTTGAGTGACAAGTTTACTGTTGATGTCAAGTTTATGTTTACAACCAGGGCTCGGTGCTTCTACATCAGTGTTATTCACCTATCATTTCCCTCTGATTTACAAGTTACGGGTAGGATTATGTTTAGGGGTAGGGATAGGGTTAAGACTATGTTTTCAGACAGGAACATGTCTTACGTGGCAAAATCACAGCACTTTAAAAATGCAGGTTTGTTTTAACCCAAATTTGGGTCAAATATGGACAAACCCAACTCTTGGGTTAAAAATTTAATTAAAATATTTAACCCAACGGCTGGATTTGTCCATATTTTACCCGTATTTGGGTTGAAACAACCCAGCACCGTGAACCACCGTTGATGTTTGTACCAGACTGATGCTCAGTCATCTAAGCCACAATTCTGAACTGTGAGGTCTTATTCTCAGCTGAAATATACATTAAAATGATCAATTACTTTAATTTACAGGCAGTTTAAAAGATTCACTCAAAAGTTGTGTAATTATTGTAATGGAAAAATTAGATTTTCATTGATTTTTAATAGACATGTTAGAAAAGCTTGTATTTGAACAGGTATATAAATGTTTGTATACGTGCAGAGTGAGACAGGATGGGATAGCTGGAGATGGACCTTCTGACCTCAGAGGTCAGGATGCATCTAAATTTGTTGGTCCCAGTGTAGTGATGAATAGGAACGTGCAAAAGTGAACGTGCAAAAAAATAGGAACGTGCAAAAGTGTGCCCAGGTTAGTGGAAAACTACTAAAAGCAACAGCTGAAGGAGACCTTGGCAAAGAATATAAAAGGTGTCGCACAGCTCCTCCTCTGCCGGCAGGCTCTGAATGTCTGTATGACTTCTCATATAGAAGAGAATAAATTACTTTAAAAGACTATTTGACTCAGTGTCTCTTACGCAGTGATGATGTTCAAGACATTTTTGCCACAACATTATTCACTCACCCTCATGTCAAAATGCTGAAAAAGAACTTTCTTTGTACCACCAATGCAATAATCATTTCAGTGTCTCCCATTTAAAACAAAAACATTAGCAGGGACAGATTGCTTCTGTTTTCCTACAGACACAAGTTTATTTGTCAAAAGCATGCTCTGTGCAGCCCGTGCCCACAAGACAAAGACAGATGTCTGCCACATGCATTCTGAATTACAAAACAAGGTATTGGGTGTTAATACTAGATGCAGAAACATTCACTCCCTCTTGAGAACCTAAACACACACTCCACAAATGTCTGCCAGCTGTTTTAAAATAGCAAACTACATTTAGCCTACAGTTTAAGATCTTTATGAACATTTTATTTATTTAACCCCTTAAAGGTATTGTAGGTAGGAATTGTATAAAAAAAACTTTTTTCCAAATTTGTTTAAACTTTCTGTATTTATCAATGCATAATTAAAATGTAAGTACTCTGAAAAAGAAAGTATAAAAATCGAGTGTCTGTAGACCTCTCACGACTGTTTTAAAGACAGCTCATTATTTCCATTCACTCCACCCCCTCCCTTCTGGGCTCCTTCCAAAGCCACGCCTCCAAAACACATGAACGCGCGACTCCGACCGCTGAGGAGCTGAAGACGCATTATTTACCTGAGACGAGCGGAGAGGAAGGAGCGCAGTGCATGTAGTGACATCATGTCAGAATCACATGTAATAAAAAAATCTAACTTTATCATTATGAAGATAAACAAATAAGATGTATTTTAGTACTCACTATCAAGTGGCATATTGATATTGGTAAAGATTAAAATATATATTTATTGATTCGCTAACGAGCTAGTTATCTATAAGGCAAAGCTAAAAACAGGTTGCATGATACACGTTTTTCCATTGCCATCATTTACACTGTGATGAAGATGAATTTCGTGTAACATTCATAACATATATGGTGTTCTGCATGTAAGAGTTTCCATGATGAAAGCATTGTTGACTCTGATGAGGACTACACTCCAGAGACAAGTACCGCATCGTCAGCTTGAGGACAGATCCGGGGTCGAGGGATTTTTTGTTTAAAAACAAAACAAAGGCGAAAAACCGTGCAGGTAAACTTCCAGGTGAACATGGTAAAAGAGTTAGACAGAGGGTAAATATAATTCTAAGAAAAGTTCCTGGATGCGGATCGGCCTACTATCTGTTAAACATGTATTTAGTTATCTAAAGCAAAATTATGCACAATTCAACACTATAGCTATCATCTTGAGCTAGGCATATATATTATTTATCATTTCTAGTACGGCTCGCTAAGTAATGTTATGTTAGCTATATTAGGCAGCTACGTGTGCTAATGACACATGCTTCATGAAAACATAAAGAAAAAAATATGTATGATCAAAATACAAAAAGAAAGATTTACCTGTCCAGCAGAAATATAGCCATCCAGGCGTCACTTTTCAGCCCCTTGAGGTCTCTCAGTTCTCGCCATCGCTGGAAAGCCACGCCGATATTGGCATGCGTTTTATTTTGTTGTTTATCCAAAGACTTTTTGTTCATTACCTTTTCTAATAACGTTACTGTCTTGCTTTTTTTGCCTGGTTTGCCTTCGCGAACTGCATATGTGAATTTTGATTGGTCTTTCTAATCTCTGCCATTGTTTTGCTATTCCTAGGTTCCGTGCCTCTTGAATTCCTCAAATCAAACGGATGCGCGCGCAAGTGGGCAGGTCCTGTGTGGCAAAAGGGTGGTTGCCATGGTTGCGAGAGAGTGACAGTCGCCTAAGCCAATCCTTTGTTTCGTCCCGAATGTAAATAATGAGCTTCGTTTAGTGCAGATTAAACGGTCTAGAGTCACTCGATTTTTATACTCTTTTTATCAGAGTACTTACATTTTAATTATGCATTGATATATACAGAAAGTTTAAACAAATTTGGAAAAAAGTTTTTATAAAATTCCTACCTACAATACCTTTAAGTGGCACCATAGGCATTACATATTTAAAACAGTAATATCCTATACTAAACCTATAGTATTGACAAACTATATATAATTTGAAAGCTTACAATCTGTAGTTTTCATATTTGGTTCAGATCAATTTGCAACAAGAATATTTTCATACTCCTAAGGCGTGACCTTTATTTTGAATTAGTGATGAACATGAAAATCATGAAAGAATGGTAGGAACCTCAGTTTGTTTTCATGCTAATAGTTCAAAAGATAACATCCACTATTTTTTTTTGGTAACACTTTATTTTACGACCCGCAAACAACTGGGTAAGTACACTGAAATTACGGTGTACGTTTCTGTAATTATAGTACTTCGTGTAGGTATAAGGGAACAATATGTTAAGTTTGGGGTAATAAGGGGGTAACAAGCACCACTTTAATTTACAGCCCGCAGGAGTTACACTTACCCTGTAACTACACTGAACAAGGGGGTAACAAGCACCACTTACTATGTAGCAATACGAAACAACACTATTTGCACTGTAATTACAGAGAACGGTACTGTTATCAAGAAAACAAAACAACAAAAAAAGTTTTAATTACACAGTATATTTGCCCTGACATTTAAGTGTCGTTCAGTGGGATAAGGTAAGTACTAATTATGGTACAGTCTAAATTAAAATCATAACAGAAAATAATTATTTTGATTTAACATTATGTAATCTAGTAAGAAAAGCCAATAAATTTTATCATAGTATATATATATGTATGTTTAATTTTCAACCCACAGATGTCAAAATTACCATGTAACATTGCACAATAACTTATTTTGCGAGAAATGTGATACATTTTATTAACAACAGACGTACAATTTTTGCCTGGTATATATTAAAAGAATAGGTACCTGTTATTTTTTAACTAATTAAATAATTTGCTTGTATATGCTTGTTACCCCCTTATTACCCCAAACTTAACATATTGTTCCCTTATACCTACACGGAAGTACACTATAATTACAGAAACGTACACCGTAATTTCAGTGTACTTACCCAGTTGTTTGCGGGTCGTAAAATAAAGTGTTACCTTTTTTTTTTTTTTTTTTTTTACAAAAAAAGGTCTGAAAATGTTTTAGTAAAGAAAAAAATATAGATTCACCATTTGTGATTTGGCAGCGAGCTATAACGCACATGCGTATAAAAACACGTTTTGAAGGTTTTCTGTCCGTATTCCATTATGCGCTCAGCACCACACAGGCTGTTTATGGAAACTTTAAACTGTTTGAGATATACCTTTCTTTGTAAGTCCCCACCAGAGACAAAAGCATGGGGCAGGAAGAGTTTACTCTTTTTTTTATTTTGTGCGTTTGCTGTTTTGTCCAAGTAGCTACTCTACAAAACGTTTTATGTAATGTATGTAATCTGTAGCCACAGAGTTAACTATTAGACATGCTCATTTGAAGAGAATAGCTGGGATTTAAAAAACGCAGGCAAATATCACATTTCCACTAGGTTTAGTTTGACTCTCATGGAAATGCAAACTTCTAAAGAATAAAAAATAAGTTTTTAACCCGTCTGTGATTGTTTAGGTTTCTAGCTCTCCGGTATAGCCTAACTATAGTTTAAAACATCGCCTAGTTTCAGCATGGACAGTAAGTTCATGTAAGGTCCTGCAAGCAGAAACACGGAGTTACAAAACGCAGATCAAATCCTTGTACCAACCTGCACAACGCAGAACGATCCAAAACAAGAGAAAAGACGGCAGCATTCCTGATGATGATTACTTTAATCCAGTCAATCGTGTAAACAGGTCTGGTTTAATGGTGATGGGAAGAACGAAAGCAAAAAAAGTTATTTTTCTTTTCAAAGAGAGGGAAATAAACGCAGCGACGCTGCAGCAACGCACTTTGATGAATAGTCTGAGTCTGAGTCCTACGGAGGGACGTGGTGGTAGAAGTAAATAACTGCGATAAATATATCCCAATATATATTGCGCGTCTACACGAGGTTGCGTGGTAGGCTCAAGATGCGCTTGGTATCGGCTGACTTTTTAAAAAATATTCATAATAAAATCAAATTGTTTTTAGCAAACTCCACCAGATTCTTGTTCTACATCTCACATACTACGACTGTAAGGTGATTTTCATGTTGATCTACTGTTTTATTATTTAATAATTGTCAAAGTCCTATACTGTATACCTTGTTATACAGCAATATTGAATGAATTCATAACATTTTTAAATCAAATTGTTTTCTGCAAATTCCACCAGATTCTTGTTCTACATCTCACAGACTACCACTGTGGTGATTTTCATGTTGATCTACTGTTTTATTATTTAATAATTGTCTGTCAAAGTCCTATAGTGTACCTTGTTATACAGCAATATTCAATACATTCATAACATTTTTAAATCAAATTGTTTTCTGCAAATTCCACCAGACTATTGTTCTACATGATTTTCATGTTGATCTACTGTTTTATTATTTAATAATTGTCTGTCAAAGTCCTATACTGTATACCTTGTTATACGGCAATATTTAATAAATTCATAATTTTAAATCAAATTGTTTTCTGCAAATTCCACCAGACTATTGTTCTACATCTCATTGACTACCACTGTGGTGATTTTCATGTTGTTCAACTGTTTTATTATTTAATAATTAACTCCCAAATTCCTATCCTGTATACCTTGTTAAACAGCAATATTTAATAAATGGTGCTGGAGAGAACGAGAAACTGCCGTGCTGACGTTAGCTTTCTGCTGTCTGAGCCACTGTTGGAGAGAACGAGAATCTGCTTCATGGCAGTGGTGGACAGTAACGAAGTAAATGTAATTCGTTACTGTACTTAAGTAGCTTTTTTGCGTATCTGTATGCTAAGTATTTAAATTTTGGGAGACTTTTACTTTAACTCCACTACATTTCAAAGTCAAATATCTTACTTTTTACTCTACTACATTTTCAAAATCAGTCGTTCCTTTTTATTTATGAGTGGATAAAAATGTAACTGG
Organism: Tiaroga cobitis; assembly: GCA_030578255.1. Classification (NCBI taxonomy): domain Eukaryota; kingdom Metazoa; phylum Chordata; class Actinopteri; order Cypriniformes; family Leuciscidae; genus Tiaroga; species Tiaroga cobitis. Next base: position 40,975,661 of record CM060603.1, read on the forward strand.
TCAAACGAGCCACCAATCACAGTACAGCGCGCACGCTTTGTTTTGAACTTGCCTTTGATCGGTATCTACTAAGCGCGAACCAGAGCCGTTAAATATAAGAGTTGCGAACATAGATGTTGTGACAGTGATCTCGCCGCCGCGCAGTCACGCTATTCGTGTAGCTCTCAATAGTTCCAAACAAATCGCGTTGACAATGATTTTAATCGGGACAGAGAGCAGCAGCTATTATTGCAGCAATTATCGGTAAGTATTGACGCATAATGTACATTGCTTACGTTGCCACTAAAATGATTTGCATATAGGCACGGATTTAGAAAGCAGAGGCCCCTGGGCACAAAATCTTGGAATCTTGGATCTGCCTCACTAAAATAATATAATGCAGTTTAAAAATAAATATGTTTGTTTTATTGTCACAACAGAACATAGGAACATCAAAATATATTAAAGTTCTAAAAAATACAATGTTTAAAAATACAAACTTAAGATATGAAACTTAAAAGTCCTTTGAACAAAAACCCAATAACAAAAGAAAGCACACAGCCTTTCTTTAAAGTGAATTTAGTTTTTTTATTATTTGTATCTTAATTTTAATCAATGTTTCATCAAACAATTGCCTGGATTTAATAAATAAGAAGTAAATATATATACTCAGGATTCACAGGACTTCTCAGCTGCGCGCTTGCAATAGTCACAAGCTCCACACGGTACGTGACAGAGGCTGGTAGCAGAGCAATCAATTCTGTCAATTACACTGTGCAAATCAAAACAGGTTTTGCGTGGGAACGCAAAACCTTTGCGAGGGAACTCAAATATCTTTGCGAGGGAACGCAAGGTTTCTCGGGGGAACGCAAAATATTTGAAAAAAAAGAATTTCTCCCATCCTAAATTTTTTCCACCACCACGTTCCTTTAGGGGCTCAGTAGAATCCAGGTTTCCGCGCAAGTGGTTTGAAATGTAGACATATAGCGCCTCCAAATGGGCAAACAATAGAATTTTCCCTTTAACTGTAGGCTACTGTAACATTGTCAAATCCATTGTCAAATCCTTCAAAATGCTACAGTAAAAATGTCTGAAATTATGCATAATTATAAACATTTATTTTGTATTGCACTTTTCATACATGGAATGCAACTCAAAGTGCTTCACAAGTATAAAAACAAATATACTTTCAAATATTTGTCATTGCCTGGACTTATGCAATCTGAACAAGTTTCTAAGGCCATATAGGCATAAACCATATTTCACCTTCATGTGTGTGTGTGTGCATGTGCATGTTAAAGCAGCACTAAGTAGGAATTCCGTTTTTGTCAAACAGCGACCCCTAGAGTCGCTGTGGAGTACTTGTACTGTCGTGAATAGCACTCACGCAGAGATGGCTCGCACTCACGGCCAGATCCCCTCCCCCTGTACACCGGTACCTGTTCAGTAGGATGGAAGCTGTAACGAGTGGAAATAAGGTATGGCCCCTTTAAGAGCTGCGCGCGCCCAACACCACATGTATACGGCGCCGGGTTATTTCTGTTTGATGCTCATTTTATCAGATCTGTTTTTTTGCCGTAAAGCAATTCGTTACCTCGCGAGACTTGATATCACACGATACTTCCTAACACAGATACCGGCGGCCCGCCGGCCCAAAGTTGCAAGGGTGGTTTTGCGGCTCACAGGCACCAGGGGGGTGCGAGACGACCACCATTCAACACGAAATCAGTAATATAAACATTACAATGACTCCAAAGCTGTTCGGTTAAGGTAAAAAAGTTACTTAGTTCACCTTTAAAACACTGTTGTATGAAACGTTCACACGTTCTAATTTGTTTTTTTGAAAGTCTAGGTTTTGACAAATTCAGATATAAATATAATTTAAAAATAAATGATCAATTTTCAAATATTGCACCTGTCAATACAGAACGAAATATTCTGTAGTCTATTTTGCTGTCAATACTGCTGATAGTGTCTTTATCAGTAGGCTATATATTTATGCTTAACATGAAGAATAGGGCTTCCACAATCCGTCCTCCCTGTACGTCACCTAGCAGCGGCAGCGCCGCGTCAGACACGTTTCTGGCGTGCAAAGACACAGAAAACGCGACGCAGCCGCAACGCAATAGAAACGCCACGCTCACCCCACGCAGCCAGTGTGTCACTGGCCTTATAGATGACAAATTCAGTGAGAAACAAACCTTCGCTCTCCACGGTCACGGGACTGCTATAGATGACCCAACTATAACATGAAACCGCTTTGTTAATGTTTCTTGTCCCCTCACAATAACAGTAAACTAATTACATAGTCCTATTTTCAGTTCAAAATGGCGAAATTACACAAAAGTTTATTAGTCAGATTAGCCCCCATAAAAAGGGTCTATTGCCCATGGTGCGATACATTTGAGTAAAAGTATAGGCTCAATACCTTTGGCTTATTCCAAATACTACAGATTGCATACTTTCAATAACAAGTGTGCGTTATTAGACAAATAAAACTTAGCTATACTTTTTTACAAAATACTATTGTTTACTATAATGTATTTTGAAAGGATACTTTAAATGCATCGTTACAATGATCATTTCTAGCAGTTAAAATATATTTTAATACAGTGCAAATACACTTTCATTTCAAGTATATTTTTCTAAAATCTATTTAAAAAAAAAAAATCTATTAAAGTACAATTAAGTGTTAAAAAGTATTACTGTGAAAATAAGTAAAAGCATGATGCCAATATACTTTTAGTATATTTAAAGAGAGTACAATTTTTGTTAGCATGTACTATCGAAAAAGGGAATATATTTAAATACAATAAAGTATTTTTATCACTATATAGTCCACTGACAATATGCAGGCGAACTGTTTTTCCAGGAATCTCTCAATTTTACCAAATTAGGTATAGCTGTGCCATCCACTCAATAAAACAGGAATTTTAAATATTTGCCCAAGTTGATAGCACAGCTGCAACACCCTAGTGACAACCAACAATGCTGTGGCAACTACACAGCAACAACTAGTGTCGCCATTTTGATTGCTCATCTGTAGCAATAAGTGGTCAAACACTAAAATGAGGAAAAAGCAGTCAGTTCACCACAACACTAACCAGCTTTCCAATGGCTTGTTATCCCCCTAAATGAATCACCTTAAACATTTTGTAACCAACTCCTTAACTAATTTAAAATCAAAAACATTAGACTAAGCTAAGTTTTGGGGGTTATTTTAAAAATTAAAGCTAAAACTGTTAAACTCACTGAAATGTAAGTGACAACTGGGAGACATTCAATTAACTTTAGCAAGACAAACATTCTGAAAACAAGTTACACAACTTCAATAAAACCGTATAAAATCATTTATTGGGATACAAAAAATGCATGTATAAAAAGAGTAAGACAACTTAAAATACATTAAAAATGACTCGTTCAGCTAACATTACACAAGATTGTATAAAAAAAAAAAAGTACAGTAAATTTCCTCTTCTGTACAAAATGGCACCGAAAGCCTGTAACAAACAGAAAAAGATTGTACACAAAGTGAGTCACACTGGAGCACAACCCTTAATGTTTTGCAGACTTGGACTTTCCCCACTTAAAGACCAAGGATATGTACTGACATTCATGCCAATTAGCTACATAGAAAAAAAGTAGTTCCAAGATGGTCTTTGGTACTAAGTACAACAAACACATTCATAATACAATACATAAGTCCCACAGAAACTCATCTACTCTAGAGAACCAATACTTTTGGTCCAATGAATTTGAACTTTTCCATGACAATTCCAGTCAAAAGAAAACATGAAAGAACTTGCTATGGAATAAGAAAATGGATGTAACGTCAAGCTTTAGAGACGCTGCTGCAGTTCAACACTTTACATAAGACAAGTGATAGAGGTATATAAAGTACTTAGAGCTATAAAGTAGCATACATAGAAATGTCCTTGTCAGATTTTTTAAAACTAAAATAGAAGGCAAGAACATTTATCAGGATTCAGATCATTAGCAAACAAACCAATTTAATCTCAGTACCAAGATCACCAAAGGTGTCAAATCTCAAAGGAACTTATTTAAGGAAATTGAGGTTCAAAACCTCTGAAGAATCCATTTGATTATGCCAATGAATGCAGTCGTGTACAATCACAAATCAGTCCCACTTTATATTAGGTTTCTTTACCATGTTCTTATAGCAAAATAAATTAAAATATGGTTAGGTACAATGTACTTAGTGTTCATGTTGTATTGGAACACTTTTGCTGCTAGTGAGGTGGGATACGGGGTAAGGTAAGGAACAAGTTTGGTGGTATGTTTGAGAGGGTTAAGGGAATGGTCAACCGTGTAACAGATGCAGTTAAGGTACGCTTACACAACATACCAAAAACAGGCAAGTTTGTCCTTTGCAGATCCATGTGACTGGAGATCGACAACGTTCTTGTCTGTATGTGAAAAATGTCATGTAAACACCCCTTAAGACTCTTATAAACATTTGCTAATTGTAAAAAAAAAAAAAAAAATGTATTATATATATATATATAAAAATAATACATATATACACATACACACAATGACAAAAAAAACTGAAATTAAGTTACTTTAGCAATAAACTGAAATGTAAGTTAAGCACTAAAATGAATTGGAAATAATTTAACATAAGCACTATGATATAATATATATACACATTTTTCTCCAATTAGCAAATGTTAAGGGGTGTTTACACAACAAATGTTCCAATTTGACTGACAGCACATTAACCAATTTTTTTGTTAAAGAGCCAATAAAAAAAAAAACAAAAAAAAAAAAACATTAGAGATGTAATTAGATGCAGGTATGTTTAAAATATCAGTGTAAAACAGGCACACAATAAGTGCACTTTAACTACAATGTACTATTAATCATTCGATAAAGAACCAATATAAAGTGGAGCCACCAGATCCAATTACAGTGGTTTTATAAATTATTTTGTGCACAATTTAGAAAGGATATTTCTTGTATTTGCACATTTAAACTGCTTGCTGATAACTCATTAAATATTGACACACTTCACCTGTAGCAGCTGCCTAGTAGACCCAGTCTGGAGAGAAGCTCTCGCCATCAGTCACTGAGCAACACAAGAGAAGAGTTAGTACACAAAACGACTTCACAAAAAGACAAGTCCAGCTCTACACAAATATCTAATGCTTGTAAAATTTGAGGTCTTTTTTTTGTCTATTTTGTACAGCTACAAGAAAACTTTTAATAACAGTGTAATTTTGACAAAACTAGAATCTATTTGTTTTTAAAACAAGAGTTCCACAAAATAACACTAAGCTTGTTTTGAGAAAGTTGAATGTTTTATGATGTTATAATCCAGGTTTAGGAATATTGACTTTTGAATTTGTAAACAACGCAATTTGAATTTGCAATGATTGTGTACAAATGAGTGAATGAACAGTTGTGCTAAGAGAGAAGTTTAGGGTTGATATTACCTTTTTGAAGCTTGCATTACACTTTACGCCATCTTTCCCAATTTTGTCGTTTAAGCCGGCGAAAGTCAGGTAAGACTGAACATTTGAATCATCTTCACAGTCAAAACTTTGACTCTGGGCTACGAAAGCCTTTGTGTTGAGAGATCTGGTTGGACAATACATCTCATGCCGTTTCTTTTGCTTTTTTTGTTGTTTTGCACGCAAAGTTACCATATGAGCACCAAACATCTAAATTGTTTTGTGCATGTATACTTTACCTTTTAAAAAGGGGAATCTATCTGTGCTTTTAGAGGTGACTCTGCAGGTCTTACCTCAAGATCCTTTTCAATAGAAGACAAACATGTAGAGTCTGTGACATCAGAGGGATTTAGTGACTGATGCGAGGTTGCAACAGGGTTATCGCTTTTAAAACAGGTATAAACACATTAAAATTCCAGGATTTCCTTATTGTGTATAAATCATTGTTAATGTTGAATAGATTGACTATTATCTGTTAAAGAGGTCATATCAATCCACTTGTTTTTGCACCAAAAACAGGCAGACACTTCATCGTAGTTTGTCCCAGTAGTCTTACCGAATAGGCGTTGTGGCTCGAGTTAATTCATTTACTTAAAAGTTTTGAGTTCTGATTGTTTTCATAGTACAACGACAATCAAAAGCATGAACTGATATAAAAGATATGACCCCTTTAAATTATTCAGAAATAAAAAAACAACTCAGATTAGCTTTGTTGGAGGACCAAGGTAGCAGATTTTGGAAATATTTGTCTTTAATGTTATTCTGATGTCAATTGTTCCTGTACAAGACATAAGGTGCAGCTTTTTACCGATCTACTTGATACAAATAACTCCACGCTAATTGCAGGCTATTTATCAACGGTTTACACACAATATATTTTGAACATCAAAACAAGTTCTAATATTCACAAAATCTAAATATTGTGATGTTATAAAATGCATGCAGAATTTTGACAGTTTGCAACAGTTGACAGTTTTATATAGGATGACTATTACAACTTTAATAAGTCAAAAACAAACGTTTTGTAGGCTGTAAAAGAAAACGATGCTTTATTGACAAACTGATAGGGACACATTTTGGACATATTTAGTTCCCTAGTTAGGCAATGCATACAACTTTGCTAATATTACGGAAACTGCAAAACTAAAAACACCAAAAAAAAACAAGTCTAATATTTGGATATTGTACGTACAAAGGTTTGAGAGGGCTGTACTTTTACCTGTCTAGAAATAAACTTGAACCTTTGGGATATTTGTTTTGCTCATTTAACAAAAGGAATCAGCAGATACGAATTTTGAATGTTTTCACGAGACTTTCAAACAATAAATAGCCTCAAACCAAATGGAATTTGTTCATTTGAAAACTAAATAACATGTTGGTTTGTACAGGAACTAATGTTTTTTTTTGAGCATCCCTCAATTTTTTTGTTATGCCTTACAAAAAGCGCGTTTGGAATAAATCTAAGTGATATTAACAGGCAATTTTCTTTTCTTTTTTTTAGCAAGTCACTTTACACATGGACATCAGCTAATTATCTAGCATTCAGGTATCCATTTTTCAGAGAAGAAACACTTAACCATTAAAAGAAAAGAAATAAAAAAAACAAGTAAAACAAATCCAAAGAGAATATAAGCACAGCATATAATCGCAAATCTAAAACGTGTCATGTTGAACTTATAAATGGTCATCGTCCTACGTAAAGAGTAGATTCATATTAAAAAGGGAGTGTTAACCAAAACAGGATACAAAAACAACTAGAATTACTTTAGGTGGGTTACAAGAGGATTACGAGGGGAGGCGGTTGCCCAAACAACTGCAGTGACGGAAAGCTCTCAGTATCTGCCATACGGGTGTTCCCGAAATGACTTGCCCTGGCGGGCAGCCGGTGCCTTTCCCCCAGCACCACCCCAAGCGGCGCCTTCCCAGTCATCTTCTGCTAAACACACAAATAAACATTAAACATGGATATTCACTCAAGGATAAGTGCATCATAGGTACTTTTCCTTGCATTAGGCACTTGGCTGTTGTAGTTAAAGCACGCTAAACATCTAACATAAGAGCTGTTGTACAATATAACCATTCTATACATTGCACAATCGAGAACATGTCTTACTGTAAGACTCGTAAGTCTCCTGTGCCTCACCGTGACCGTAGTCATAATACTCTGTGTCTCTGTGGAAGGAAAAAAGGAAAAGTTATTAAAAGCCATTTTTAACAGTCTTAATCTTAAATCATGGCAGGACTTGGGACTTCGGCTGGCCATAACGTTACAGCATTACATTGAGTCAATTCGACTTTCTCAGAAACATTTTAACTTGAAACTGAATGAAACTTTTTGGAAATTAATCAAAAAGGAAGAAACTCAAATCTAAGAAACAGATGGGGAGGAAAATGGCACTCACGGCTGTGGTGCAGGTTGACTGTAGTAGCTCTCATATCCTTCATAGGCAGCCTCTGGATATGGCTCTTCATAGGCCTGAGCAAGCATAGGAGACAATGGATATGTCAAATATTTATAAAGACTTGCAAAGCCTTTTAAGTTACAAATTACTGGCTCAATCCAACAGAATGGTTAGCTGTGACTGCATATCCTTCATTTGACGACACGTACTTATTCAAACTAGTATTAAAATAACTGTTTCCCTTTGAATACATTTTAAAATGTCATTTGTTCCCATGTTGGTAAAGCTGAAGACCGGAGTAATGATGCCAAAAAATGAACTTTTAGCAAGGATGCATTTATATTACAAGACATATATTATGTTCCAATAACTACATACTGGCCCCAAACTTTTCAATGAGGGCGAATATAAAACAGGAGCAACTGCTGGTGTTGTGGATATATACTCACATATTCCCCGTAAGCTTCAGGTTTGGCTGAGTGCTGTTGGTGGGAGAGAGCAGATGCTGGTGTCATCCTCTGAGTCGGGGCTGGTGGTCTTGATCGAGAGGCACCTCCTCCTCTGGTTGGTGTGGAGGGTGGAGGACCACCCCGTCCCACAGGGGCTCCTCGTGATGCAGCTCCGCGCCCTGGACCTCCTCTTGGAGCTCCTCCACGTGGCGCTCCACGAGGGGGCATACCGCGACCCCTACGAGAAAATGGATTACATATACACTCCAAACACTTATGATTGTTCAGATCAACAAAAACAATGACTCCGTATCGGAAATATAGCCTCTGTTTGCTACATATATCCGTGATTCTCACCTAGGGGGAGGTGGGCCACCACGACCTCTACCAGGAGGACCGAGACCTCTGCCGTGGCCAGACATATCCTGGGAGCCATTCAAAAAACCTGGATCCATGAAAGCATCCGGATGCATCTCATCAAGACCATCCACCTGACACAAGAGAAAAGGATGAATCAGACTGATCAATTATCAATTAAATTGAGGGAGAAAAAAAAACAAACAAACAGATTTAAATAGCAATGCTTAAAGACTAAACTTAACTACTAAATCAGTGATTGCCGTAAATGCAGTATACTGTTGCTAAACTGCAGGGTGTGCTTAAGACACAAAACAGCATTAAGCCGAGAAAAAAACGGGAAAAAAACACTATTCTCCAAACGGCTTTCTGTGCGTGCACTCCCAGTTGGAGTGGTACACGGAGAAGCAAAGTATACGTTGGGTTCAAATAAACAAAATGTCCAAATGCCAGCTTGGAGAGCATTTACTTAATTGGTTATGTCTGAAATGAACAAACAGTTGGGAAATAAGTTGCATGTGTAACAGTATATTGGATCCGTGCAGTAGTTCTTAAAGTGACAACAGTCCAATAAACCTGCTGCCGTCTGTTTCAATGTTCATAAATAACACCAAATCACTCACTGCTCTTTAGTAGACTTAGGATTATTCTATATTTAATTTACAGTGAAGACTATGCAGTTGTTTTACTTTACTTTGTTGATAGACTTTTCCCCCACAGGAATGCTATATTTAAGCTCCAAGCTGTTCCTAATCACCTTTAAGAGAGGGAATGAAATGCTGCACGTAGCTTGCCAATAAATAAGTTGTCAATTAATGCTCTCATCTCTTAATTTATTCTTAAAATGCCTTATACCCCAGTAGGTCTATTTGAAGCCCTCCATACTCATGTTGTATTTATTTTGGTGATCGGTATCAGACAATACAACTTCCAGTGACCGGCTCATGCATAGATTATGAAAAATAACGATGTAAAAGCATAATTTGGCTTGCATTCACACTTACAGGCATTAGGAACTTCTTGACCTCATCCATGGCATGTGCCATACGCAGGTAACAATCGGGAATGGGAGCAAAAACTTCAATGTGCACGTGCAGCTCCATGGCCAAGTGTGCATACTTCGGATCACCACCCTTCCTCAGCTCCTCTTCCTGAAAGATTTCACAATTTAAGCTTTAGTAACCAGGTCATTTAACAGTAAACTCATTAGGAGTGCAGAGACTTCATTACCTTGTTCTTATCCCTCATGGATCCTTTGCCGAGCACTGAGATCTTTGCCCCGGTGTCTTCCTGCAGACGTTTGATGGTGCTGCCCTGCGGCCCCAGAATCTTCCCCACGAAATTAAACTGACAGGAGAAATGAGAAAATATTTAGTTAAATGTTCAACAACAAGTCCTTGCATTGTAGAGAACTGACAGCGCATGACTTACCCGAGGGTACTGCTTGACGGGAATGAGCACTCGCTCTTTCACCCTCACGTTCTTGGCAGTGAACAGATCCAGGTATGTCTCAGACTCTTTTTTAGGCTCACCCTTCTGAACCCTCTCAATCTCTGCAAAAGAAAACACAATCAGCTCACTGCAAAATGAAAAATGGTCTAATTTTGCACTGCCACATCAATCCTAGAAGTAGTAACATTCTTCAAATTCAACTAGAAACGAATTGAGAACTGTTGTATAAACTGATTTAAATGTGTAATTACTAACTGGTTGCAGTTTTCGTAATAGAACGTTAAAATACCATAACTTTACTTTTCCACACAGAGCTCAGGACTAATTAGAACATGGTTTTTCAAAAGTACTAGAAGAACTTTGCTTGTTAAAGAAACCGAATTAGGCAGAAACTCCTTGTCTCTGGCCCTCAAGATCCACTTTCCTGCAGAGTTTTGCTCCAAGCCTAATCAAACACCTGAACAAGCTAATCGAGGTCTCCAGGATTACTAGTAAGTTACAGGCGGATGTTGATCAGAGCTGAACTCTACAGGAAAGAGGATCTTGAGGACAGAGTTGAGAACCCCAGTTTTATACCATCAAAGTCACTGCTAAAGCTGCAGTGTTGTCACGTGGTACCAGTTCCTGTCAGGCCGGAGCAAATCACAATGGTTTGTGAAATGGAAACTCATTTTTTAAATGATAAAGATGACGACATTGATTTGTATGCCCTTTGATCCTTGTGGTTAATGGATTTAAATAAACATCAAATGCAGGCCCTCAAATCAGGATTTTGCTTTCTTGAATAACCATAACCTGTTTTCTATGTAATGTGTGAAAGACAAACAAACATTGTATCACATCCAACATGTTGCAAAAACTTAAACACTTAATCCAAATTCTAGTTTTTGCTTTGCAAGATAAATTACCAAAAACAATGAGGGGTTACGTGAAAGTCACCTTACATTCAAAGCTTATACTAACTTATATATCACAAGTTATGAGTCTAGCATCCAATAGAATCTTTAGAAATCCATAAAGAATCCTAAAAATAAAATTGACACTTAATACTATTAAAATTAAGCAAGTTTATATACTGGGTAGCAATTATCTATAATTTAATAGACTTCAGGAACTGTATTAGATAAGTTGCTTAAGCCAGATATTCCCATTCTATATCACTAAACCTATTCCAAAAACTTGCACACGGAGGTAGAGAAATCGGAGAATTAAAGATTACGATTTATGCTACTGAAAATACATTTGTTCAACAAATAGATTAGAGTTGTCAAATATAGGAGGAGAGTTCCAGCCATCTTTCCTAAGTGCATAAATTCCCGCGAGGGCGGGAAAACCTGTAGGTCACATGATCACAGAAACTACAAACGAGAACGATTCGATCAATTCCCAATTACAACAATAATCGAACATTTCTGTACGAGAAGCAGCTTTACTCAGAAATACACAACAATATAGATGAAATGTGACTTAAGACTAATGAATAAAAGATGAATAAAAAAAAACAATCCAAATTTCTTTGTCTGCAATCTTGGGGTTCCTTAGAGGAATTATGGTAGTTATTGCCCTTCTTCTCAAAGGAAAGCACGTGATGCTGCCTTAATTTGATAAATTGAAAACTACCTTTTCAACAACACATCGTTCTCTACAATTGGCCTAAATGCACTTTTAAATTACGCGCACATTTAAAAATATATATTTTTCCTGTTTAACCTTTGAACCAGAAACTGTTCTCTTTGAAATCCCTGGTGGACGAATCATGAATATACATTTCAACGTGGTTCAAATGAGGCCTAACATAATTCTCAATGTGGAACAGTATCTAATATAATCATTGTTTGCCAGATAAAAACGCAACCAGTTAAATATTAAGTGCAATAAACTGGCGAAGTTAATCTCAATAATGATATATGAGAAAAAACCTCTAAGGAGCCATGCGTGTAGGTCGGGAGAAATACAGTTATTTCCCAAATTCCCAACATTAAACTCAATATAACGCAACAAAAATCCCTCACCATACAGCATTGCGTTGAAAAACACGATGCGGCCTACCGGAGCAAATCCCCGCCTCGGGCCTACAAACACGCATTTCAACGACGCACGTGAAACTCTCTACGGTGAGTATAGATGAACTAACCACCCTTCAAACATCTCCAGCTCAAATATTAAGCATTTTAGAGAAGTTTTGCGTGAATGGTTTAATGGCGAATAGAGACGCACTGACCTGCACTCAGGAGTTTCATCGCGTGCGTGAACGAGGAGTCCAGGCTGTCTTTCTCCGCCAGTAACTCCGGCAGATATTTACTGTCCCCGCTGCTGCTCTTTCTCTTGTTATTAGCATCCATGTTGATAACGGTTTTCGCGGAGAAATCAGGCGAAGTCAGAGCTGATGGAGCAAGCGCGTGCTGAAGCTTATCTACTCGCTGAACAAAGGAAGCGGCAGCTAATGGCGCGGGTGGAAGTGACATCAGGAGGCGCAATCTGCTTCCGTTTTAGAGCCAGGGGGAGGGGCAACTACCGATAGCAAACGACTGTGATTGGGCGGTCCCAATCAGCGCTGAGAAAAGTATCATGTTTCACGGGTAAAAATTAGTTTAGGCCCATCGTGAGCCTAACGTTATTATAGTTAAAACGTGATTATGCCTTATTAGAGGTGTAAAACATCATATCATGCCAATAGCTTTCTACTTTGTTTTTACAATGTTTAATTTGGCCTTTTCACTTATGACATGTCTCTCCATAAGGTATATTATTTGATTAATTTGTTACTTCTGTTAACAAAATTTAGTATACAAGTACGGTGGTCATAATAAACCACTATTTCTAATTTTGAAATGAGTTCCAATACCTAAAGACAATTTATTAACTGAAAAACAAGAAAGCTGTTAAATGTATTTTGTAACCATTTCAATGTTTTCATCTACGTTTTTTATTTATTTATTTGTATTTTTGTCTTTATATACCTGGCTCTAAAAGAAAAGGTGTAAAAAACAACAACTGGCTGTGTGTTTCTGAGTTTAAACTAAGATCAAGCACTTGCAAAGGTTATATTTGTAAAAGAAAAATAATAATTACTTGCCTACCTAGAATTTGTGAAAGGGAAAACATAAAATACAATTATAAAACGTAAAAAATGTTAAATACAGTTTTATTGTATGAGCTCATATTTGTTTTAATTTTGTCATTTTTGTAAAGTTGTAATTTTGTTACACTACTGTTTTGCTATTTGCAATGGTTACTATTTAACTTTTCATGTGATTTTTGAGGAATTGTATTAAAACCAGTTCCCTGCAAACATCATAATTACTAATTATAATGATTGTAGATCATAGGAATAATGGACACAACAAATAAAAACAAATACATTCAGAAATCTGTCTCTATGTGTGTGTGTTTTCAATAAAATTGAGATTTCAATGATATTTTGACCACTAAATTAGGAAATGTCCCCATTCTCCATTTCAGAAATCTGGTCACCATAACCTAATCTGGATGATGACCTTAACATATCATACAAATTAGATAATCTAATTTAAAGATTTGCAGAAAATAAAAATGACTTGCGGCTACAATTCAGAATAATAATTGAGTATTTAAGTAAAGGGAGGAGGTGACCCATATTAACCACATTAAGTCCTAAATATTTTATAATCAGTTTAGTTCTATAAAGACAATTCAGAAAAGACTGGTCGAAAAAAAAATGTTTGATACTCTTGGTGATGTTTATAGATTGACATTACAAGTGCAAAGATGAGTAGAGAATGGAGGTTGATGTTGATGGAGCAGATTGTTTTTAACATGTAAATGTGAAGACTGGATACAAAAGAATATTGATTAGGTCATATTGTTGTGTTTCACACAGGGTAAGAGTGTGAATGCGAGCAGGACGAAGACAAAGAAACATAAATGGTGCCGTTTGCAGCATGTCTGGCATATAGGACAATGGATGAATGGGTGCTTGGGAATGGGAGGAGTCTGCTTTATCTCCGGAATATAGTCTTAGGAAATGAGAGAGATTCATACTAGAACATGGTTGAATTTAATCTCATTGTGCTTCAAAGAATATATGTTTTACTGACTTTGTTTCCAAAGGTTACATTAGTAAAAAGTTACAATTACTGTATACAGTATATTCACAGTTTATTAAAATGAAAATATAATATACAATTAGAAAATGTAAAAAAAAAACCATTTTGTTACATTTTTTCAAGACTTTCAAGACATTTTACATTTGCATCTCAAGTAAATGTGTCTTAAAGAGGTTTAGATATCTGTATTGAAAAACAGGACAAAAATACTGGAGGAGGATATATATATATATATTTTTGCAATGCATTTAATGCCATGCCTTTATTAAAGACTTTCTGCCTTTTTAAAACCAGCTAGAGTCAGTTTGACTGGAAAACGTCATCACTATTACACACACAAAAAGGTTAAGCCTTTAAGATTTACAAATTTCAATTGTATAGAAAAATTCCATCAAATTGATTTAAATAATCCTTACATATTATTCATTCTATGAATTAAGAATAAATGAGTTTAAATGAGTAAAAAAAGGGCACAAAAAATTCAGTGTACTAATTATAATATTATATGAACCCACAATAATTAAGACAAAAATATATTGTAAATTGTCCTTATTTTAAATTCATGTGATATTTCAATGATATTCTGAATGATGTCAGCTTTCTAATAAATAGCTATAATTGCCCATTTTATACATATGCTTTTATTAAGTTAATTTATTTTTATGATTTATGTCATATTGGAAGTATTGATCTTGATGGTCCTTAGAACTGGATTAAAAAAAAGGTGGAGTCACCATAGACTGTAAAAAAGGGTGTCACCCATTACATGTTCAACAGTTTTGAAAAGAGTATGTAAACGTGCGAATTGGCCTGATACATAGAGTTTCAGTGGAAATCTATTCACGTAATTTAAAAGATGTCATCATTTAATGCATTTTTTGCCAAAGCAATGATAATAATCCATAGTTAAGCCCACATATACTGTAAAGTCCATGGGTCAGAAAGTAAAAGTCCTGCCATATATTTATTCAACCCATGAACTGAGCCAGCTGATTTCATGAATTAGTTCTCTCTCCTGGCTGAAACACTGTGCTAATTAGCAAATCCAGGTGATTGGAACAATACTGAGGAGGACTTCACACCTCTGCATAAACTGATGTTGTTCTCACTGTGTGAAGAGTTTTGAAAAAGTTACTCAAATATTGTGAAATGTGTCATAGCAAAAAAAAAAATGTCTGAAGTACAGACCGAACCACACCAGTCACATCACTAAACACCAGGGAATCATGGCACTTTTTTTATTTAGAGTCCACATCTTAAATGTACATCATAATTATTACACCACATTGAATGATTTCATTTCATTTTTGTTCTCTTGAAAAGCTCTGGAAAACCTTTCCAAGTCCAACTCAAGCTTATTTAAGAATCTTTACATAAAGCAAGAAACTGCAAGAAGCGCAGCAGAACTTCAAGTACCTGTGAGCGATACTATACATGGATTTAATCGTAGCATTGATAATTAAATAATCAGTGTTTGATTGTGTTCATACATTAAGCAAAGACAAGCATTAAAATGCAACAGACTGTTGTTCCCACCCTGATCAACGCAAGCGTTCGGTCAGTGGTTTCAGCACAGTGATGTAGTAAGGGAGCGACGCTTTGGCTCAGAGTACACTTCTTATAAATAATGATGCATGACAGTTCTGAGAACATACGTCACAAATCTCTCTCTCTCTCTCTCTCTCACACACACAGTTTAGTTTCATGAAATTGACTTGACCAAGCTTGAAGGTGAAGTGAGTAAATTCTGCACGACTAAACAGTATTGCAAAAAATCACTAGATTTGAACACTTTCAGGAGTTTGACTGTGCAAACCTTGATGCTAAGGCATTGTTGGCGGGTGCCAAGGTGTTTCTATGGGGTTGTTAAACAGCTCTAAGTGTATTTTTTCATGTTGCTAAGATGTATAGATGTTTACTGGTCTAAATGTAAAGAGCCCATGCACATCTCTATTATTGTATGGTCCCTCTGCAATCAATGGATTGTACTGTTGTTTAACATACGAAAAGTCAGACGAAGAAAAGTTATATTCTTAGTCTGATCTGCTCATCACTGTTAGAATGATTGAGATGGCCAATCAAATCAAAGGCAGGGTTTACTGTCCACTGAAGACGAGTGAGAAATCAAACACAATGCTTTTAGCTTTAATGGTGAGAGTGTATGGTAAGATGTAAGTGGCTAATCATATAATATTTGACAATTGTTTCACGACAGAAATGTTAAACGACCCACAGTAATATCCAGTGATGCAAACTTCTGAACTTTATCAGGTTTTGCCGTTTCGAAATAAAACATGGTATCATGTACGTTATTCATGCATAACTGAAAGTGACGAGACCAGAAACATTTAGCGTTTTCAACATTAGTGATACGAATAAGATTGCATGTGTGCATGTTTTAAAATAAAACATAATTTGCTAATAGGTTTTATTGATTAGTTCACGCCTACAAATATTTCTTTATTCCTTTAAATCTCTTTTAATCATTTAATTAATTTAAATAAAAAAGACCACAAAAAAAAAGGCATGGTTACAGCCTTGTTTAAATTTCGGTTGCTTACACAAAAAGATCTCGGTTTCGTTTGGTACCGAGACAGAAATTACACACTTTTCCTATTTAAAAATGAACTTCGAGATCTAACTATGCAGGCATGCGATTTAATAAGAACTAGCACAGAATCACTCACTGATATAAATACTCAACTGACCTGATTATTTCCTTATTAGGTATTTCAAGACCAAAAAAGAGGTAAATGAGACATTCAGCTATTTCACTCCCCATTACGTGCTGACTTGTGGTAATCATCCATCACAAGTAAAAAAACATTATCCAGATCATCTACCCTTACTAGGAAAAAAATTAAATTGTGAGGTATTTCTCACTGCAAGCGAAAACCATTTAGCTAAACGTCATTTCATAGGCGTGAAGGAAAGTTTCTTACGTAAAACCTCATAAACTCATTTTTTTATTTACAGAAGCATCAGATTTGGCCTTTTACGACGGTGATGAAAAGCATCCATCAATGTCAATATCAATAATCCCCATCTGGAAAGTTATTTCCACAGCTGGAATAAATTTCATTTGAATACACGAGAGAAAAGGCGCAGTGACTTTTGAGAACAGTGAAGGCACCGGGACACGCCATCCGTCTAGTGCAACCCAAGAGTGACAGACGATTGGAACTAAAGTAACGCAATTATGTTTTATCAAGCACGAGTCGTCCCACAGAAAGAAGAATCGGGGGCATGTCTTATCTATATTGATACGCATCATCTCCACTCAAGAGTTCAGAACACGTTTGGTCTTTAGTGAAGGAAACGGATGCTCATCTTTTGTTCGACGTCCACTTTTTCCAACACCTGAGGAACAAAAAGAGGCCTTTTAAAAGAAATACACCCAAAACCAAAATTTGGCATTATTTAAAATCACCTTCATGTCATTCCGATCCTGTATTGCTTTCTATCTCCCGTGAAACACAAAATAAAACTCTAGGGTGAACTATCCCTGTAGGTGGGGCACACATACTTTGAATTCTAATCCCTTTTCCAGGAATTACCTTGGTGAACTCATTGAATGAGATACACATGTCTCCATTAGTGTCCGCCTCCTGGATGGTTCTGTCTGCAATGCTTCCAAGTTGCTCATCAGAAATATTCACTCCCACCATCATTCTCAGCACCTGGGGGGAAAAAGTTTGAGTCTTATTTGGTTTTGACATTGTTATGCAGTGTCATCTAGAGGCTGAAAAGCAGACTGCAATTCTCTATGCATTCACTTTTTTTTTCAAATGGCTTATTTCATGATGCATATAATTTGATGTGATCTCCTGAGGATTAAAAAAAGACCATCTACTGAGCTGCAAAAAAGGTTCATACTGAAACCCTTGGATTTCTAATGTCAGAAACCGGAATAATTAAAATACAATCATGACATTTCCATGCCTGTTCAGTGTTGGCCCACCAGTTACATTAAAATAAAAGTAGGATGGATACTATTTATATTATATTATTATTATTATTATTTTTACAATAACTGTTTATTTGTAGCTTTGTGCATCCACTGATCAGCGAACATGAACAGAAGCTCAGAACGCGTGAGCACTCATTGGTTCTTACTGAAGCTCAAACGTGATGCGTAACACAAGAATAAGCCTCATTGGTTCTCGCACGTCAAGAGAACATGCTTGAGCTTCCGTTTACCAAAGCTGATGAGTGAGTTGATTAATTAAAGGCCAAATTTAATCTGTTCATCATATTAAGTGAATAAACCTCAGTTCATATGGATTAGTTTTACGATCTCTTTATGAATTTTCAAAGTGAAGTCAAAGTTTCAGTTGTGTAGCTGTTAATGGAGGGACAGAAAGCTCTCAGATTTCATCAAAAACATCTTCATTTGTGTTCCGAAGATGAAGGAAAGTCTTACAGGTTTGATGAGGGTTATTAATGACAGAATTTTCATTTTTGGGTGAACTATCTCTTAAATGTGTAGTGACAGATCGCTGTAGCGCCTCAGTTCAAGCGGCACGTGAACCGATCACCTCTTCCTACTAGTTATGGCACCAAATAAACAAAAATGAACAAAAGAAGGTATGTAGATTCAACTGCGTTTTAACATTTTTCAAGTTCAAGTCCACCCACGTTAATCAACTAACTTTCCTGTCTGGTTTGTTTGTCGGACAAAATGGCGGATTCGGCGCTAAGATTGTCTGTCAGTCAATCAAACGGCCGGCGAAGGGTGAATTCTAATGGTCTGAGAGTGGAAAAAGTTATGATAAACTTAACTTGACTGTCAATGACTAATAAAATATAGTGAAGGTTTAAAAAATAAAATGATTTAAATGAATGTATGAATAAATAAATATTCCCTGAAACAGAAAGCAATAGAATTGGATGCGCTTGTGGAAAGATTACACATGCTAATGATAATTAAGCATTTTTGTAGCTAAATTAACATTAAAGTGTTCATTGATTACACCAAGTTTTTGTGCATTTATGCAAAATATAACAGTAGATAAAATAACAAACATTTATATCGGGTTTCTTTTTCTCAAAATCTCTTTGTAGTAAAACAAATATTTCCCAGAAGTCCCCTGAATTGCTCCTGAATGACTTTTTGAAATCCAGCTGGAATGACTAAGAGTTTTCCCTGTCTAACAGAGTGTCTTCCACGAATACGAATAGCTGGTTTCAGGTGGCAAGGGCATGTGAGTCAGAGCTTCATTGTTCAGACGGTACAGAACGTCTTTTGTGTTCTGAGTGTACAACAGAGGCTTTCTGTTGTACGTCATCAAGCACGATTCTCTTACCTGTAGCAGCTCGTCTCTAGAAATCTTGTCATCTCTGTCGAGGTCGTATAACCGGAAAGCGACTGTGGAGAAATAAGAGAAAATCAAATTATTATGAAAAGCTTTAAACCGCAACACTATGGTCATGCACACACTGCAAGAGCTGGTGGCAGAGAACGTCTTTCCTGAGCTGAAATAAAGAGTAGCTGTGAACTAAAGCAGGTTTCACCGAATCATTAAAAACAGTAATTAGGTTTAAGACCAGGATCAGTTCAAGCCCTTCGTTTTCTTTCGCGAAATGACATTTTACCTGCTTATAAAAGCTTTGAAGAAACTGAAATGATAAGACTCAGGATTGAATTGAATTTGTATTTTCTAAAAATAATTTTAATGTGTCTTTTATTCAAGTTTTAGATTAAGTATCTAAAAGGGCATTAGATGATCATTCCTTATGTTGTGACTTTTTAAACCTTACAGCAAAAATAGCGTTGGAGATGTTAAGTTCCATTTATTTTTGTGAATCAGTTAAAACTGACCATTTCAATTAATTTATTCTGGTGATTCTGCTATTTGTGTACAGTATTTCACTCAAAGCATTTAAAAATGTTCATGTGGGCCCTGCAAAATTATAAATATGGAGGCAAAATTATATATAAACTACCGTTCTAAAGTTTGGAGTTGGTAAGATTTTTCAAATGTTTTAGAAAGAAGTCTCATGCTCACCAACACTGCATTTATTTGATAAAAAATACAGAAAAATTGGTAACTATTTGGAAACATTAATGTTACAATTTTAAATAACGGTTTTCTATTTCAGTATATTTTAAAATGTAATTTCATTCCTGTGATGCAAAGCTGAAGTTTCAGCATCATTACTGCAGTCTTTAGTGTCACAAAAGATTTGCTGGTCAAGAAACTTTTCTGATTATTATAAACTTTTCAAATTATTATCACATAGTTGTGCTGCTTAATATTTTTGTGGAAACCCTGATACTTTATTTTCAGGAATATTTGATGTATAAGCAGTTCAATAGAACAGCATTTATTTAAAATATATATATTTTTGAAACATAATCTTTAAAATGATATAGGAACCTCCAATTGTGAGCTATAGAAATGCTCCCACGATTAAAGATATTAGCCTTTACAAGAAATGACTTGCCTGCTATGAAACAGACAACGTAGTTGGACGGAGAAACACAAGGAATGTTTAAGTGTAGACGTTGCAATCACTGTGAGAATGTAATTCAATCCAAATAATTTGTAGATGTTTGCATGAAGAAAATGTATCCAATTAGATCATTCATTAATTTTAAAAGTACATATGTGATTTATAGGCTTCAATGTCCTTGTAATTGTTTTTTTATGGGCCAGACTAAGCGTAGACTGTACTAGTCTCTCTCTCTCTCTCTCTCTCTCTCTCTCTCTCTCTCTCTCTCTCTCTCTCTCTCTCTCTCTCTCTCTATCTATCTATCTATCTATCTATCTATCTATCTATCTATCTATCTATCTATATATATATATATATATATATATATATAGTGAGGGGGACAGAATGTCAAGAGTAATACCATTTTTTTTTTCTTCAGACTTTTGTTGAGGTTTTTGCTTAATTAGCTTAATATGCTATTTATATTTAAAGCAATAAAACAGAAAGAAAGTTGTCCAGTTCTTTATATTGCACATGCAGGGTTTTTCCTGGCTTAAAATGAGGCGGAGGTGGTAAAACCGTGATCATGTATTTTAATAAGATAATAAAATGTGTATTTTTCGTAGACCATCATATAGTCTGCTGTGGCACAGTATTTTTGTAGGTGGATCTCGGTACCTCTAGGTGGGTCCGGGGGCATGCCCCCCTGTGAGGAAAATTTTGTACATTTTAAAGATAAATTCATCAATCTGGTGCACTTTGAGTCCCCCGAATCCAGTGTTAAAAATAAATAATCCAACAGCCCAAACATATGATATTCTCTGATTTAGATATCTGATCATCACATTACAATTATTCAAATTATCAGTGTTAAGCATGATAATATGGTTAAATATCACACTGAAGCGGATTTAAAAATAACATTTACTTAAAATTAAAGCATTAATAGTAAAATAGATCGAAAATATTGCATGTTTGTTCGGGTAGTGAATTTACAACAAAACCTGTTAATTATTCAACAGGAGAAATAGGCGGAGTTATTCATCATTGTGCAAAACAATTCGAATACTACATGAAAACTTACTTACAGTGCTTGACTTTTTCGTGAAAAAGGAGTGAAGAGTTTTTTGCCATTTTGAACTCTCTGAAACTGATGGATTCGGCGCGGGTGCGCGCATGGGCGTGTCGTAGGCTAATGCAAGAGTGACTGATTACCATGGAAACGTGAAAGTCACGTATGTTAGATAGACTATCCTTGACTCTTTGGATTTTAAATCTCGATGTAGGGTATACACACCCGCGAAAACCTCAGCTCGTCTTGACACAATTGCCCTATGAAAAAGTGCGGGGGACGAATTTACATTGTATAAAAACACGTCCCCCCCGTCATCTACGCCTATGTGTGTATATATATATACATATATATATAAGGGCTGAGGTAAACGATTATTAATTAAACGATTAGTCTGTCGATTATTTTATCGATTAGTCGACTAATCTAACGACTAATTGAACGATTCTTTTTTGTAACATGGAAATTGCAGGAGTGCACATTCAATGCACAACAATTTTGATCTGGTTCTTACAGAGTATCTACACTGTAAAATGTTTGGTAGGCTACTCAAATGAGCCCCATCACACTTGGATGTGGTGCTCATTTTAATGTTTTCAGTGCTCATAAAAAAACATCCGGACTGATTTTTCGGTTTTGTTGACGGGGGTGGGGTTTACATGCGCTTCATAAGGCACACACGCACATTTGCACACACACACGCAAGGTCTCTCGCTCTCTCTCTCTCTGCCGCCGCGCTACACGGTTTGGAGCTCGTGAGCTCTAGATTCCGGGAGATTAACTAATTTGCGGGCATCAGGCAGCCGCTATCAATATGCGGGAGACTTGGGATGTCAACTCCATTTGACAAAGAGCGCACCTTTACGTTTGGGACTAAATTTGAAGTATTCCCATACCTTCGATGATTTAGATACCTGGTTTTCTTTAGGACTTTTTCTTTTGTTGGGACTTTTGCATGGCTTTGTTGTGAATTCTGTGAAGAGGTTGCTGTTTCGTCCTCGATTCTGCAATGTTTCGGTCTCCCACGTGTGTGGCGAGCTGTACCGCCGGGAACGGTGCAAAAAAATAAATACATAAATAAATGAAGCGTCGACAAAAAAATATGACGTCGACGAAATTTTGACGTCAAAGCGTCGACGCGCCGCTACAGGCCTAATATATATAAAACACCCAAAAAGTCCCCGGATGACCTACTACTCCTGCTGAGATTCTGAAGTGTGCATTCAATGGACACTTTACTATCCCATGAGGCCACGGGAAAAGATTTGTTAATGGAAGTGAACTGACGCAACTGACGCTGGTATGTCACATGACAGTGACAACAGTGGATATAGTACGTCCGAATTTCATTCATACTACACTCATTCATACTATATAGAAAGTAAATTTTTAATGGTCGCAAAGTTAGTTTCTAATCAAATGTATTACCTACTATATATGTGATTTCAGACACAGCAAGTGAAAGGATTAGAAAGGGTGATAGGTTACAAAGACTTTTACAAAGGGAAGCGGTTTGGATTTTTCAGTTGAAGAATTTCAGATGAAGAATTATATTTAACTCCATTCTTCTATAAATTACTATTATTATTTTTTTCTCTCTCTTTTCTTAATTGATGCATGTCATTATACTTTGTACTGGTTAACAATATGATAGGTCCCTCTGCAATGGTTCTTCTGTTTTTTTTTCCCCCAACTCTTTTTATAGCTATTTTTAATGTTCTATTGTGATTAGCCATGATGTAAATAAAGGCCATTTAACTTTTTTGTACCGGAATAAGTGCCTTGGACTCTTTTCTATGGTGTATGTTTGAAACCCAACCAAAGAGCACCTTCTGGGATTACTTCACAAGGTCCTTCCAGCAAGTAGCTTTCTCTGATCGATATGAGAGATGTTTGGGTTGAACTTACAGAGGAGTTTGTTGGTCCTGCTGTTGAGCGGCTCTCCAGGTGTCAGGACTTTGTTCTTCTCATTGTCCTCCACAGGACGGAAGTGAGCCAGAGTCCTCATGAAGCCTCTAAAGTTCACCTGATCCTCACTGAGACACATGAGAGAGAGAGAAATACACAACTTTAAAACAACTGATATCTGAATCTCTATAGGCCCAGACGTCGCTCCAGACAAGATCCCTGATGCTATAAAAACTGTTTTCCTAATTTAGACTCGTGCTTTACAATGTTTTTTACAGACATAACCACAAGAAAGTTTCTTCATGCTTCAAGAAATGTGAGTGCGCAGTAAGAATCAAACACTCGAAACCAAATAAACCATGAAGAAACCAACAACCCATGTGACACCACCCACATGCTGTGTGTTTTGAGAGAGTAATGACACAGTTTGAAGTTGTTACTAAACATGTTGAATCATACAGTAACATAATCTCCAAGCCAAAAACTCACACAAACACTGATAAACGTATAATATATGGAAACTATATCCTCTGAGAAATCTAGACGAATGTGATGAAACTGGTCAAGAATTTCCCCCAAAGCCAAACGAGAGAAAAAAATTATATATTAACTTTCATTTCTTTAAATAATCCTTAAAAACGTTGGTTTTCACAAAAATATTAAGTAGAATACTGAAGACTGGAGTGATAATGCTGAAAGTTCAGCTTTGTATCAGGAATAAATTACATTTAAAAATATATTCAAATAGAAAACAGTTATTTTAAATTGTAATAATATAGTATTACAGTCTTTACTCTATTTTTGATCAAATAAATGCAGCCTTGCTGAACATATGAGACTTCTTTCAAAAACATAAAAAATCTTACTTACCCCAAATCCTTGGACAGAAGTGTATGTTTATAATTAAATTCAATGTCAAATTGCAACAAAAAAACCCAACAACAACAACTTATTTTACTTTAAGTGAAATATGGACACCCTTTTCTCACTTTAATATTACCCATTGTATCTTTCTTTTCCACTTCCTTATGTTTTGTTGTTTTCTTTAACTTATATACATTGTTGTTCTTTGTACCAGCAGAAAAAAAAATACAGTACACTACACTAGTTTAATAATAGATCTAATATTTCAAATGTCTTCTGAGATGTTACTCACCCCTCTGGGAAGAAGGCATTAATTATCCGATCACCGAGAGGATTTATGGCCAACTCGGGAATCCTCTGGAAGTCTTCTCGGCTGAGATGGGGAGAGAGAGAAAGATAAAGAGAGATAAAGAGAGAGAGAGATAAAGAGAGAGAGAGAGAGAGAGAGAGAGAGAGAGAGAGAGAGAGAGAGAGAGAGGATGAGGTGTTATTCAGTGCCAGAGGTGTATAGAGAACCTGAAAACCATACTTGAGTAAAAGTACAGATACCTTACAGTGAAAAAGTACAAGGTACATGTCACCAATTTCAGTACAACTCGAGTAAGATCATGTTATTATTATTTTTTTTTTAGTAAAAGTAATTTCTCGCTCAAAATGACATCAGAAGTGGAAAACGTTGGTCAAAAAAAACAAAAAAACATTTACACAAAATCTGACAACCAACTGCAACTTTCAGACGCCATCTTTATATTTGAGCTAAATTGTCACAGAATGGAACGGACAGGATTGTGGGATATCAAAAGCAGCGAAGGATACATTTATGAAGCCTTCAAAAATCAATTTAGATAAAGGTATCTCAGGTGACAGGAAGTGAAGCTATAATTGGATTTGGACGTGCCTTGGTGCGAACTTGGAATTCAGTTGGGAATTCAGTTGTCCCTTCGCAGGACAGGCAGCATTTTTTAGCTTTCGGATGTAGCAAAGACGTAATTGCATTACTCATTGCAAAAATATTGGAGTAAATTACATGTACTTAAAATGATACTTAAATACATTAACCAATTACATTTATTCAAATACTTCACACCACTGTTGTGTGTAAATACGTTTCGGATGAGGTTTGGTGCCTCTATGGAAACGAGTCGGTGTAACATTACTGTATTAAGAAAAAGTTTTCCAGTAATGAAAAAAACATGAGAAACCATCCTTTATTTACTCATCATTAAATGACTGTTCTTGTGAAAACGTCCTTACCTGAATACACAACCAAACAAATTTGCTATAACAATGACTGTTTTAAAGCAATTCTTTCCTGGTGAAAAGCAAATGGCTTGATCTTTTCAGGCTTGTTTCTTTGAGCCAATGAGTATTATTCAGCATGCACACGTGTCTGTGCTCTTGAGTTGACATTGGACAAAGTGATGTGTATAAAGCTGAGCTTCTCAGGACAGCCCAACCCTGATACTGTGAAAATGGGACTTGTTAAAAGGGTACTTTGACGACTATCCTTTTATTGGTCATCTAGTAAAGGCTGATACGAGTAATTATAACGTGATTACTGTGCAGACAGCGTAATTCGATACGTAATCCCATTACAATGATGAAAAAAAGAGTTTATTTAACAGATTATTTCGGGGAGTAACCTTCTCGGGCATAAGGAAAGTGGCAGTGCCGGTGACCTCCACACACACACAGGACACACACCTTGCCACCCGGATTTCAGAGGCTATTTATTGTTCAAACACAAGAGTCCGTGTCTCTAATCTCAGTCTGATGGATGTTTGGGGTGACAACAAATACAGCAGGTCATCAACACTGTTACGTGCAGCTTTCGGGATTTTTTTTTATACTAACCATATAGCTGAGGATGTTTGTTGAAGTAACCATCATTTTAAACCACAGAGGATGTTGTCATTAAAAACAAACAATTATAACAAGAACACAACCTGTGACTTCAGCATATTTGGTCAACAGAATGAGTTTCGTTTCATAAGTCATGTCACAAAAATCATTCAAATCTTTCACAAAAGTGTCAGTTTTCAAAGTTGAATTTGGCTTATTATACAACACTGTTCAAAAAGGTTGGGGCTTTTTGAAAGAAGTCTCTTATGCTCAGCAAGACTGCATTTATTTGATCAAAAATACAGTAAAAACAGTAATATTGTGAAATATTATTACAATTTGGAATAACTGTTCTCTATTTGAATATATTTTAAAATGCCATTATTCCTGTGCAACAAAGCTGAACTTTACCCCAGTCTTCAGTGTCACATGATCCTTCAGAAATCTTTCTAATATGCTGATTTGCTGATCAAGAAACATTGATCATTTTCAATGTTGAAAACAGTTGTGCTGCTGTTGTTGAAACAGGGATACAATTTTTCAGGATTCTTTGGTGGATAGAAAGTAAAACATTTTTTAAAAAAAAACATTATAAATGCCTATACTGACACTTCTAAACAATTTATCCTTATAATCCTTACTGAATAAAAGTACGCATTTCTTTCAAAAAAGAAAAAGAAAGAAAGAAAAATCTTACTGACCCTAAACGTTTGAACGGTAGTGTACTTTGTTTTTTTACTATTTATTTAATCTGACTATGATTGTACACGTTACACTTTAACCCTCTGGTGGCGGTCAAAAATGACTGATTTTTTTTTTTTATTTCAATGAAATTAATGTACTATATTTTAGTTCGATAATTTATTTCATATTTTGTAATTTTAGGGGATTTTATGGTACTAAATTCAATTTATGGAATAGTTCATCAAAAGTGGAAAAAAAAGAGTTTATATTATTACGAAAAATGCATAAAAATACTATTTTTAAATTTTATATAAAATATATATTTTCCAAAACATGTTTTACTCAAAACGAAATTTTTACTCAGAACCAAATTTGAGGTTGATTTCTCAAATAATTTGCTTTTCAGTAAGATTTTGTTTGTGCGCAGTACCAAACATTTCCACTAGATAAAATTCGCTTCCCATTTGTTTCCAATGTGGTCCTTTTTGACCGCGAACAGTACAGGTGAAACTCGAAAAATTAGAATATGGTGCAAAAGTTCATTTATTTCAGTAATTCAACTTAAAAGGTGCAACTAATATATTATATAGACTCTATATAGACTCATTACATGCAAAGTGAGTTATTTCAAGCCTTTACCTGTTATAATTTTGATAATTATGGCTTACAGATATTAAAACCTTTTCACAATATTCTAATTTTGACTTTTTTTTTTTCTTTTTTCATAAGCTTTAAGCCATAATCATCAAAATTATAACAAATAAAGGCTTGAAATATCTCACTTTGCACGTAATGAGTCTATATGGTTTCACCTTTTAAGTTGAATTACTGAAATAAATGAACTTTTGCACCATATTCTAATTTTTCGAGTTTCACCTGTATAAGTGTGACTATTTTTCTCAGGACCATTTAATTTTTTTTAAATCATATCCATGATTGATTTATTTTTTGGTTTATATAGCAGGTTCCCAAACTTTTACCAAGTTTTGTACCATTCCGATGAAGTAAAAAATAAATAAAAAACAAATATTTCCAGTCAAAAACGACCGAACAGCACCAGAGGGTTAATTAGAAACGGTTCATTTTTAAGTAATGTTTATTTGTCAAATGCACAACAATAAAACATACTGCAATACTTGTGGACAATTTGTGCTATAAATGTACTATTACAGCTATATTTACCAGAACACAACCAGCACCACTATGCACAGCTTGCGTTATCTACTCTTCGTACTTTCATTGATAATGATCACGGTGTGTACAGAGGTCACTCCAGTTCTAAGGACACACGTAAGACATTGTGGAAACGACAACGGCAATGTCACACAAGGAACTGGTTGCTTCATTACTGTCCTTGAGCTCCCTCTTTTACAAGGAATATGTACAGTAAAAGTCATATTTTTAACAACGTAATAGGAAAAACTCTTTCCTCATAGTCAAAACTCAAACACTGAGCTAGACATTCCTTAACATATTAACTTACAGAGCCTGAGGCTGGAGTGAATGTTAAATTAGAAGCGAGTGTGCATATATAACAGAGCTGCTTGTGTAATACCAGCATCCTCATGGGACAAAGGTGTTGTAAAATCACAGGGTTAAAGTTCATTATTACTCAACTCATGCAACTCATGTGTCTCGTACCTGAGCGCTCCGTTCTCTCCTTTATCGAGACTGTGAAAGCGGCTGTAGAGGCGAGTGATCTGACTGTGGGAGACTGTAACACACACACAAATTAAGTCTGGTTAAGGACAGCGAACACTCAAGTCACAGATGTGATCATCAGATTGAGATCAATCTAGACAGGATTACAGGGTTTCTGTAGGTTTTATGAAGGTAAATTTAAGACTTAAGATGTTCTGCTCTGATTTAAGACCTTTTTAAAGCCTTTATTTGTATAAAAATAAATCATTTTAAGACCCATAGAAACCCTGATACACATGAAAATGACAAAATATCCAACATCTTGCAAATAAATAAAATACATTTATTTGCAGGATAAATAGAGATTTTGTAATTTGCATATATTTTGATTATATACACTGAAGTGAACTTTGCTTGTTCAACTACATTTCTTTTTAAGTCATCAAAACCATTAAAAAATATATAAAAAAGGGACCATAATTCATAAATCAAACTTCATGAGGTTTTATGTATACTGGACTCTTATTGGCTGTGGTTCCTTCACTTAGTTCAAAATGAATACATTTAGCAAAAAATAAATAAAGCAGCTTTGGAACGGTATATTCCTGGAAATCCCTACACAAATAAACTGTTGTTTATCATTTTTTTAACATAGTAAAGCCAATTTCCGACCACACCAGTGCCACAACAATTCAGTCTTTGATCAACACAGCTTAGAGTAAATAAAGTAAGTGAATCCAGAACAATCCTACGTGATCAATTAAATCACACCGGCAGGGACGTGCACAGAAATTTTGAGGGGCAGTTGCTCTGACCTGAAAAAAGGGCACCCCCAAAATTCTGCTAAGGGGCCTCTACCTGACCTGTGACGCCGTGAGCTATGTAAACCATATGCCATTGCCACACGGTCACACCTGACACTTCAGTGCTCCCAATACAATCCTCCCTCCTTTAAACAAAACAGTCAAAGAATAAGTACAACAAGATAGAACAGCATGAGGTTCAAACAAACAATATTTATTGAATTGAGTATTTTCTATAGAATGTTAAGATAACAAGTGAATATTAACGTAAACATAAATAAGAAGACAATAATAAATTATAACCCTGAGCTTTGGCTTTTGGGATTAACTTTGGTTCTCTCTACAGCCTGGGTATTTTCGGCATTAGTATGATTTTTTATTATGCATGTTGAAGCAATTCTTGATTTATGGTTATTATTTAGTGAGGGATATGCATCCATATTGACCAGTATGTCCAGCTAATCAACATTTTAAATTCAATATAGCCTATAAATCAATAGTCAATCGATGTTAAAGGGTTAGTTCACCCAAAAATGAAAATTAAGTCATTAATTACTCACCCCCATGCTGTACCAACCCCGTAAGGCCTTCGTTCGTCTTCGGAACACAAATGAAGATATTTATGATTAAATCTGAGAGGTTGATCACTCCTCCATAGGCTCCCTAAGGGAATGAATCCTGACGGCCCAGAAAGTCAATGAAGAAAATGTTTAAATATTCCATGTCGCAACAGTGGCTCAACTATAAGTTTATCAAGCGACGAGAATACTTTTTGTGCGAAAAAACAAACAAAAATAACGACTTTATTCGACTATTCCTTTTCTTCCTTGTAGGCCTGAAACGAGACTTCAAGAGATTTCCACGACGCATGCGCGAGAATTGCGATCTCCTTCAACTACTTCAGTTCAGTTCTCGCGCGTGCGCGTCGTGGAAATCTCTTGAAGTCTCGTTTCAGGCCTACAAGGAAGAAAAGGAATAGTCGAATAAAGTCGTTATTTTTGTTTGTTTTTTTGCGCACAAAAAGTATTCTCGTCGCTTGATAAACTTATAGTTGAGCCACTGTTGCGACATGGAATATTTAAACATTTTCTTTAATGACTTTCTGGGCCGTCCGGTGTCATTCCCTTAGGGAGCCTATGGAGGAGTGATCAACCTCTCAGATTTAATCATAAATATCTTCATTTGTGTTCCGAAGACGAACGAAGGTCTTACGGGGTTGGTACAGCATGGGGGTGAGTAATTAATGACTAAATTTTCATTTTTGGGTGAACTAACCCTTTAAATTGTCAATACATTGCTTTCTATCTTGCATAATTAGTGCAGTTGTTTAGAGTTTTTAACTACACTACGACTAGATAATCAGTGTCTTGTTTTATAATGTGTACTTTGATTGGGAGTGCCATCATTCACGTGCATGCATTGTACAGTATGTCTGGTCTCCACTTATTTCTGCTTGAAAAATGCGAGTTTCATTTCGTGCATATGAACGCACACGATATGAACGCGGCGACGCGGTTATGTTTTCCGAGCTGCAGTAAACAAACACCGTTGCACTTTGTCGTTTATCAAAAACAAACGTAATTAATTTTTATTTTAAGTATTTTACTCTCACTTTTGTCAGGCACAAAGTGATGCAAGAGATGCACTGCCTGCCCAGCTAGGTTAGCAAGACCGAAAAACATCAAACTTTGCTGACATCAAACTTAGAGAGGAGAGAACACAAGTTTACCTGATTGTTGTTCCCGCAATTCACTCTCATGTTTTTTTTCTTCTTCTTCTTTTCGTGACCAGAAGGATAGTTTCGCTTAATTTTGTCATGGATGTTGTAGGCCTACACATTAATTGACGCGCTATGACACGAGATGGAGGCGGGGCCTTAAGTAATTTGCGGGGCCTTAGCCTACGCAGAATACGCACCGGTCGCGTGCAGCGCTGCAGCCACGTAAAGAGTTTGCCCTTCCCTTACTGACTTTCGGTGCCCGAATGGAAGTGAATGAGGCTTTGCGATTTTTTTTTTTTTATCTAGGCCTACGTGAAATTCTGCATCCATTGTATGATTTTTTTTTTTTTCTCGGAAGGGCAACCTGAGTCGAGAAGGGCATATGGGCAGTTGCCCGGGCAACCTGAGCAACCCTCCTGTGCACGTCCCTGCACACCGGATACAGCAGCACATGTTAAAACTCAACCTTATAAAGAGAACCAGTGTGAAATCCTGGATTCTTCCCTGTAGGCTCTGACACCAGAGGAAGAGAGCGGAAAAACCGACAATAACAAGTAGGAGGGCTTGTGGGCATGTGGCTTTACAGGAATGTAGTGAAATCTGGGCTTACAAACACACAAATAGGTCACATTCACACAAATCTGAGCATTAGAAACTATGAAATATTAACAGTCATTCAAAACATTTAAAAAGCCTGCAGCCCCTTTGAGTTAGGTTTGTGTGGTCAGCAAAATAAAGACTAACATAAAAACCCACATAGCTCCAGTAAGGTATAAACCGTATCCTCAGACTATTTCTAGATCTTGTGGGGGTGCATGTCTCTCCCTGTGGTTCATCTGTGCCGAAGGCCAAAGCACTGAGACGGCAGAGATCAGAAAATGCTGCTTTTCCTGGCCCTCACTGCCTCACACCAACAATCACATAACATTTGGTAAACCTCTAATTACAGCTGGACAGGTGTAAACAGTGTCATTAAAATATAAATATTTGCATCAGTGCAATGCAGATTACCAAAGCCTGATCCAGATATAACTTCACCCAGATGTCGGCAGAATAGGGCTGGCTGGTTGATAGGGCTGAAACGATTAGTCGAATAAAAAATTGTCGACAAATATCGTTGTTGTCGAGTAGTCGTTTGATCTAACGTGACCTAATGTAAGGGCGTGCAATATCACGATTTGACCGCTACGGCGCTGTGGCGCTAGAGTGTAATACAGTCCTTTACAAATGCTACTGCGGTAAAAGAAAAAAACAGCGCGAATTATGACGGAGTGCAAACGAATCCGAACTAGCAAGGTTTGGGAAAGTTTCACAAAACTTCAAACCAACAATGCGGTCATGTGCAATACATGCAAGGCGGAACTTGCTTTTCACGGGAGAACAACATGCATGTCGGAGCACTTAAAGGTCCCGTTCTTCGTGATCCCATGTTTTAAACTTTAGTTAGTGTGTAATGTTGTTGTTAGAGTATAAATAATATCTGTAAAATTATAAAGCTCAAAGTTCAATGCCAAGCGAGATATTTTATTTAACAGAAGTAGCCTACATCGAACAGCCCGTTTGGACTACATCCCTCTACTTCCTTCTTTAATGACGTCAATAGAACAGTTTTTTGACTAACGTCCGCCCACAGGAATGCTCCCTCAACTCGCGCACTTATAACTTAGTGTTTACGCAGCTCTTACAGTGATTTTCTGAAGTAAAACTGACGCTTCATCTTTTGTGTGATGTAAAATAAACTTTATTAAACTCATCAGTATATGTTTGATTATCATTCGGACCTGGTCCGATACAGCAGACTTGTAGGATATTAATAAATAATGGATACATACAAGCAGATGACAAATACGTTATAATAACCGTAATTAAACTACTAAACTATACCTGTTCCATCTCTATACAGCACTCTGACTCTGTAGGCATTATTGTCCGACTCGAAATGAACACCGTTACTGAGAGTTTCTGATATTATCATCATTCCGTGAGATGAAATTGTCCTGAGAGACTGAGCGCGAGCTCATGTAGCTCCGCCCCCTGTGCCGGCAGCAGTAGCTTATTTGCATTTAAAGGGCACACACTAAAACAGCTCGTTTTTCTGAGCCCCAAAAAATTACAATTTAAACATGCTGTAAAAAATGATCTGTTGGGTATATTGAGCGGAAACTTCACATACACATTCTGGGGACATCAGAGACTTATTTTACATCTTGTGAAAAGGGGCATAATACGGGACCTTTAAAGAGGAAACATCCCGGCAGAAGAGGAGCCGGTGAGAATTGAGTGTTCTCCAGCTGGAGCTAACTAACTAGCGGTAAATCTCGTTATTAGATAATGCAATACTACTAATAATAGTAATAATATAATCAATAATAATATAATTACAGTAATGTGGTGATTTATTTTGCATAGAATAAAGCTTGATCGAGCTTAGGAGTCAGGGCTGTTTTTATTATTGTAACACTATTAGGTATAGTCTTATCACTTGCCTGTATTTTGTTCCATAATCATGAAGACTTACAAAAGGAGATGTTAGGAAGAATATCATGGCAGTTACTTTTTCTTTTTCATACTGTAAATTAAAAGGTGAATGAGAACGTCTCTCTCAGCTCAATTGGCTTTATGCCCAGCTGCACTACTTCCTGAACTTCAGCCAGCTCCTTGTTTCCTGTCTGCCATTATTGGGCAAACTTGATTAATTCAGGTGTGTCTGATTATTGTTGCCATGACTACTGAGGTCAGGCACACCTCAATTGATCAATTTGTCCAATAATGACAGACAGGAAACAAGGAGCTGGCTGAAGTTCAGGAAGTAGTGCAGCTGGGAATAAAGCCAATTGTCATGTAAAAAAAAAGATTGTAATTTTATATTTATAATAATGGTTTGCAGATTAATATTTTACCATTCTTTGTGTCCTGAAATAAATGACCCTTTTTCTGTTTCAGTTCTAAGAAAAGCAGTGGGCCTACTAAGCAATGCTTAGAGAGCATTTGTGTGTGATTTGAGTTGGACCGAAATCTGAAAACTTAAAGAGAATGACCTGTTTAGTTGGCTCAAAGTTCATTAAAACAACTATTTCAAAAGCTGAACTGATTTTCTTTTTTTATATTATAGTAAGAATATGTATAACTCAATGTTTTAACTAATTGAAAAAGCTAAATAATCGTTCCAAACTTACTGATTAGCCGACAAAATAATCGACGATTAGTCGATTAATCGTTCTAATAATCGTCAGATTAATCGATTATCAAAATAATCGTTTGTTGCAGCCCTACTGGTTGATCTATTAAACGCCAGTCTGATGATCTGGGCTGTGTTTCCCCAAAGCATTATAAGCCTAAGGTGATTGCAGAACAATTGCCACTAGTGGTCTCAACGATCAACTTAAGGCTTACATTGCTTTCGGAAAACGCAGCCCTGATCTGTTCATTCCAGACAGTTGATGGATCCCATTGACTTTCATAGTAGGAAAAAAAATACTTTGGGGTCAATGGGGTCCATCAACTGTCTGGTTACTGACATTCTTCAAAATATCTTCTTTTGTGTTCAGCAGAAGAAAGAAACTCATATAGGTTTGAAACAACTTGAGGGTGAGTAAATGATGACATCATTTTAATTTTTAAGTGAACGATCCCTTTGAGCATTTGCCTATTTAAATCCAAACAGCGACTTTTTTTTGCCAGGCAGTGTATACTGATACAAACACACCAGCAACTTCTGAAAATGAGAGATATTCATGTTGCCCCTCAAGACACACACCCCACTCATATCATGAAACAGACAGGCACAGGCGCGCACGCACACACACACACACACACACACAATCATCTGCACTATAGAGGAGCAGGGGTCCCAGACAGTTTATTTCAGTTGTTCTCAAACCTGCTCGTGAGACCTCAACTAATAGGCTAAGTTGAATTAGGTTTGTTATACAGGTAGTTGAAGCATAACATGTTGTGAGCTTCAATTTTGTTAAAAAATATAATATTAGGTAGGCTACTCCTATAGACTTTCTAGTTGCATCATAGTATAGTTAGTCAGTATAGCATAGTTCTATCATATCATAGTTATATCTCATTTAGCACACTGCAGGTCTAAAAGGTACGTTATAGCTAAAAAGTCACACCACAGGAAATGCATACTTCCTAAAAGTATGTCAAGTCAACTAACGTTACCCATTTAAGACAGATAGCAGTGTATTACATCAACGCGTGTGTCATCATCATCAGAACTCTCAAACCAAGTCTATATAAGCATAACACACTATTAACCCACACAAAACTAATACTCACATCCAGTTTCTTTCTTGATTTCTTCAATGTCCTCTTCTCTGAGTAGAGATGAAGCTCTGGAGCCCATGACTGCTGTTTCTCTTGAAGATCAGCTCGAGCTAACACGTGAAATTCACTAGTTATCTCTAAACACAGGGCTCTAGAAGGCTGTCAGATGAGCAGTCAGCCTCCGCAACTGTCTATCCGGAGAAATGACACGCTTGCCTCTGGATTACAACGGGACTAGGCGCGATACAACCCAAATCCAGATGAAAAAAGGAAGAGTTTTAAGAGGCTAAGCTAAAGGCAGGTCGGAGTGGATCTCCGTGACGTCAGCAAATGCCGATTCGGTGTGTGTGTGCGCTGTAGCCACGCCTGTAGAATAACGGGTTTTGATTGGTCTGTGCGGTTGTCTGTCAAGTGGGCGGGATTTAAAGGGCCAGGCGTGTGCAAAATAATTCCTAGGAATATAAAAAGCGGGTAGAGTGACAATGAAATGGGGATGCCATGTCAGAAAATACAACATGCACAGCATGAGAACAGCACAAAAGAACCTTTAGAGTTATGAAGAAGCCCGTTCAAAAGACAAAACCATATACTCATAAAGACTAAAACATTCTAAACCGATTGTTTGTTTCTTTATAATAGTTTTCCTTGTGGCTTGAAATAAATTAGCTTTTTTTGTAAAAAGAAATCAAATAAAGTATTATTATTATATAAAACAAACTCTAGCCTATTAAATGGTATCAGAAAGCTCAGACAAGTAAACTATAAATTATAGCTTGAGAGAAACTAGAGAATGAAAGAACATGATGGAAACAGAGTTAAAGTTCATTGCTCTGGAAAAGGCTTGGCAGTTGCCTAACAAGATGGTTTGTTCATTACACTGTTTTTATGCTTTATTGTTACAAGTATACAAATTTAGTTACACTTTATTTTAATTTGTCCCTCTTGTGTAATTATACATTTAAGTACTGAGTTATAGTAATAAACTGTCCTTATTATAGGGTTAGGGTTTGGTTTAGGGTTAGTTGGATGTAATTAGGCCTAATTTATAGTTATTATTACTATAGTAAATAAATGTAGCATGTAGCAAGGACACATTAAATAAAGTGTTACCACAAATGTTATACCCACTGTCACATGCAAAATATAAATATAACTCGCATACAGAGTTTTATAAAGCTCTCATATTATGTTCCCATTATTGTTTGCAATAAGAAAGGGCACATTTTGTTGTATAAACCTAAGCTGGAAAAAAATAGATATAAATCAGAAGCAACCTTTTTATTGTTATTATTATTCTTTTACATTTATTTATTCATTCAGCCCTGCCTGAACAAAGAGCTTTAACATAACATACTGCAATATCAAACATAAGACAAACTACATTAAAACAAATCACACCAAACCTACAAATTAAAAAACAATGAGAACATTTTATTAAAAAAATCAGTCTGATATACAAATACAAAAATCATTTAAACAGCTGTAGGGTACAGAACATTTTGAAGGATACTTCACCTTCCCCTTGTTTGAGCAATAGATAATTAATTCCCAGTCAATGTGATGATCTGTCAGGGCCAATATGGTGTTGTTTTCCCAACAAAAAATGATGTCACTTCCGCTAGGATGATGTCAGTAGCTGAGCTTTAGGTAAGAGAGTAACAGAGAGTCTAATATAAGTGTGAAACATTTCAAAATTATAAAATGAAGAAACATCTGGAATATTTCATAATAGCAAGAATAGCAAAATCCACTCAACCCAAAGTAGTTAAATTATAAATTCACCCTCATAATCCTCATAGTCCATGTAAACTCACATGGACTGAGCAGAGCACGCAGCATCCATCATTAAAAAGGCTCATCAATGCCTTTATTTCCTCAGGCGTCTGAGTAAAGCCAGGATGCTCTTCACCTCAGCTCTTTCACAGGAGTGCAGTGGAGTCTGTTACAGGGAGGCTGAACCGTGTCCTTGCACGGCTGTTGCTCCACACTGGAAAGGAAAGCCTAAGGGTTAAGGGTTAAAGTTAAGGGTTGTTAACGCAGCTCAGAAAATAATCCACCTGCAGTTGAGGACATCTACATTACACACTGCCTCAAGAAGAGAAAGAGCATCATGATCGATTACAGTCACTTTTCTCTTCTCTGCCCTCCGGCAAACGGCTCAGGACTATTCAAACACACACTACAAGATTCAGAACGAGTTTCTACCCCAAGACTGTTCAATACACACACACACACACACACACACTAATGTTTGTGTCAGGTAAGAATACTGGACACTTCATAATGTCAAAAATGTCACTTTTGTCACCTTATTTTCTTACTTATTTAGTCACTTATTATCTTATTGCTTACCACTTATTTTGTAATTCCTGTATATATGTATTTTTTGTTTGTTTATATATCAGTGAGGTTTATTGTATTATGTCTGTATAATCTGAGTAGCATTCAAATATGTTTTTCATTGTACATAAATTTGGCTTAGAAATAAGGAATGAATCGTAATGCTTTGTTTGTTTGCACTTGATAAATCTATATAACTGTCTAATAGCCTAAAAACCAGAATATATAGGCTAAACCAAAAATACTAAGCTGGAATAAATCAGATATAACCCAGAAACCCCTTTTATTATTCTTATTATTAATAATATTTTGAATCTATTGATCTATTCATTCAGTGGTTTCCAACACATGTCCAAAGCAATCAGCTTTAAGATCATATATATATTATGTTTGTATAGTGCTTTTCACAATACATATTGTTTCAAAGCAGCTTTACAGAAAATGCATTACATTGTACTACATTACAATTTAGAGTGATCTGTTATTAGAGGTGACTGTGTCCAAGTTATGTATTTCAGAAATGTACTGCCAGCTCTATTATTAGGCTATATAATTCGAGGACAAATGTGAAATAACCTAGCACAAATAACTTGTAGCCCGATAGAGTTATTATTATTATTATTATTACTATTACTAAATATTTGAGAATAAATGGGTTTAGAATGATAAATACTTTTATACAGCTGAGCTGGATAAATATTGATGCTGGGAGAAAATCAGGTGAGACAGTGGTCACGTGGTACTTGTTACTTTACACAGCGATGGTTGGACGGACCATAGATATCCATAATAAAGGCTAGATGTCCCGTCCACGCTGCTGGCCAATGGAGGTCGACGTCAGCACCTGGCGGCCATCTTGCCACAGGCAGCTCACTCACTCGTAATATTGTGTTAATGGTGCATGTACTTTTTAAATAACCATAACTTGCTCAATTTTCTAATGATTTTCAAACGGTTTGGTTTGTTATAAGCGTCAGAGATGTAGTTATGACACTGCACACTTATGAAAAATAAGTGTATAAATAAATAATCAACCAGAATTATCCAGCCACGTTAATAACGTTTGTAAGAAACCAAACCGTTTGAAAATCCATCAAGATTTCAGCAAGATAAGAGTATTTGTGTTCTCACCATACATCAGTACCACATAGCCCGCCAGAAAGCTAGCCTGTGACAAGATGGCCGCCGGTGATGACGATAGAGACTCTGCCATAAGACATCTAGCCTTTATTATGGATATCTATGGGACGGACCAACCACAGTCATGTGTGATTGGCTACTGAAAAATTATTAGATAATAAAGTAATTTATAGAGATTTCTGGTTTCAGAGATTTCAATTTGTTTGTAAATAACAATAACATATTTAAACGATTATACTTTTTTAGAATACAACTCTCCTGGCAAAATAGCGCCTACTGGAGGACTGGAGTTGTGCGTTTGCGTGACAATGCTGCCATCTACTGCATGAAGAGAGAAGTGTTCATTACTGCTTCATTAAGAGTTCATTAAAAACATTCATTACTGCGTCCAGCAATACAAATAGTGCAAAAATCGATCGATCTATTCGTTGAGATATCAATATAATCGATATTTAACAACAGCAACAATTTAACACTTGAGCTGTTAATACTAACACTTACACTATTATATTTTTACTATTCTTTTTATTTATAAAAAAGAAACACCTTGCTACATACTGTAACTGGGTTAGGGTTGGAGCAGCACTTGCATATTTGCCCTATTGTTGATTTGATTGCTTCTATTGTTCTCCTCATTTGTAAGTTGCTTTGGGTAAAAGTGTCTGCTAAATGATTAAATGTAAATAAAATAATGATACATTTAGCAACATTTAGTTTAATAATACATAAATATCAATTTGGGTAAATAGCTACATTAAAACTACATAAAAACCTAAATATGACAAATGCTCAACCTTTAGAAATGTTGTAAAGATTTTTTTAGCCTGACAATTATGTAGGCCTATATGATATGAACTTCTATAACTCCCCTATATAAACCAGACATACTAAGCTGGAATAAATTAGATATAAATCAGAAAGAACTTTTATTCATTATTATTTTACATTTATTTATTCATTCGGCAGTTTCAAACTACACATGTAGACCAAAGTGCTACATTAGAAAACAAAAATTACAAAAGAATTACAAAACATTAGACAAACTACATTAAAACACTTCACACCAAACCTATATATTTAATAAAGGTTATTACTATTTTCATTTTTGAGGTTTGTGTAATGTGTTTTAATAATGATGGCAGCTCTATTATTATTATTGTATAATTCGAGGACACAGGTGAAATAATCGAACATTTAGCACAAAAGAGTCATTATTATTATTATTATAACCACTAAATATTTGAGACTAAATGGGCAGAGATCATGAGTTCAGGGGTTTGCCAGACACTCGTCTCATAAAGCTGCGTAAACTGACGCTGGTTACTGGAGATTTAAGAGCTCCTGATCTTTTTCTGTGTGAGGGATCAATTCTAATGCATGTTCCATTTTTCAGGTAGCCGTTCATATCACAATCCTAATATGTAACCATTTTGAGGACCATAAACACGTGGTGCACAATAGCCTATCTTATAACACCCTTAAAAATGGTTCTTTATTGGCTTCTAAGGTCCCATGAAGAACTTTAACACCCATGGAATCTCTGCATTGCATTACACAAAAGGTTCTTTATCGTGGAAAATTGTAGATTATTAAATTGTTCTTCACGCTAAAAGGTTCTTTTCATATGCAAACCCTCTTTTGGAATCTTTATTTTTAAAAGTGTATATTTATTGGTTTGTGAAATAACACTTTTCATGAGGTTACATTAGTTGACTACATCAGTTACCATGAACTAACGATAAACAATACTTCTACAGCATGTATTAATCTTAGTTAATGTTAATTTATTGATGCTTTATTGAAATTAAATATTTAAAAATCAAAAAATGTATCTGTTAACATTATAGTTAATGTGAACTAACATGAACAATGAACACATTTTTATTAACCAAAATTAAAGGGATAGTTCATCATTTACTCACCCTTGAGTTGTTGCTATGGAAGTTTTTTCCTAACATAATTAAAATTAAAATAAAAAATGCTTAAAAATCAAATAATAAATCAAACTCAAAACGGCAGCACAAATGATAAATCATGTGCTTAAATGCAATTTAATTTCCTCATTCGTGGAAGCATGAACTGTTGCAAACACACAAAAGAAGATATTTTGAAGAATGTTGATAACCAATCAGTTGATGGAAGTCAATGGGGCCCATCAACCGTTTGGTTACCCACAAAAAGTATATTTTTTGTGTTCAGCAGAAGAAAAAAAATCATACAGGTTTGGAACAACTTGAGGGTGAGTAAATGATGACAACGTTTTAATTTTTGGGTGAACTATCCCTTTAACAAAGGCTAGTTCACGTTAACTGGTGCATTAGCCTAACTAAATGACCTTATAGTAAAGTGTTACCGAGCAGGAATACAAAAAGCACAGGGAGGGTTTAGTTTGGTTGATTCCAAATAGGCCTAATGAACTCGTATTGGGACAGGTGGCTTTCCATTCCTTAAAATAAACAAATTTTCAGGCTCAATAAAAGAGCAAATGTCTGCTCCTGCCAAGAAATATTCTGAGTTGAGTGGTTGCATGACTTGTAATACAAAGCTTACCGTATTCAACCCTCGGCTGGAGCCTGAGTTCCCCCGGCAGACACACACTCGCACGCAGCTCACGCGGGACAGCCCGCCAGGACACGCGGGTGTTGTTCTTGGACGTCTGGAGGGCGAGCGTTTCTCCAGCCCTGTAAATCCACAGATGCTCTAATGGGTTCCAGCAACTTTATCTGTGCGAGATCTTCCGTTCCAACCGAGAGCCCGTGGAGTGACGTGAAGCCTGCAGTGGGCTCAGGAAAGCGGATATCTTCTACGTGTGAGTGTATTATGGCACCTTTACAGAAGGGGAGTTGTGTGTGAACAGAGATATTTGCTAAATTATACTTTCTCCTCACAAACAGTCAGTCAATATGGACGGAAACACTCTTCTGGAGTTCTGAAGAGCTCTGTTGAAGCACAGCTAGGTGAAGCGAGAGAGACGCTGTCACTTCCAGTTAAGTCAAATGCTTCAATATTGACATTCAGTTCAGAATTTAAAGATATATTCTTGTCCTGTGTTTCACGTCATTTCTAACCACACACTGGTATTTTATTCAGTGAAATACAAGAGAAACATTTAATGTGGAGTGTGGATGGTTACCAGTAGCCTACT
The DNA here is from genome assembly GCA_030578255.1 of Tiaroga cobitis. Classification (NCBI taxonomy): domain Eukaryota; kingdom Metazoa; phylum Chordata; class Actinopteri; order Cypriniformes; family Leuciscidae; genus Tiaroga; species Tiaroga cobitis. Next base: position 41,017,731 of record CM060603.1, read on the forward strand.
ACGTTTCAAAAGGCCCCTAAAACACCATAACATATAATAAAAGTCTATATTACTCTAGCATACATTCCAAGTAAAAGTTGATGTTCACATAAGATTTCCCCTCTCATAGCTTTCGAATCTCAGTTATGAACACATGTTCAAATACATTTCATATCAGTGATGTCAAATTAGGCCCAAATAAAGTCTACATTTTTAATTAAACACAAGCATGAATGAGACGTTTGAGATTTTTATTGTACTTTTTTGCTCTTTTCGAGCTTGGCAGCACAACTTTGCACTTTATGGAAAAGGACAGCAAAAGATGTACATGTAGATACTGAAGTATTTCACATAGGCCTATTTTTCATTTTAAATGTGTGTGTGTGTGTGTGTGTGTGAATCACATATAGGCCTAATTCACTTGGATTTTAAATTGTGTTGAGCCTGTCTATTTACCTTTTTAGCCGGCTGCCTCTCTGTTATAATACGCAATAAAAATGTAACTGTTTTATTGCAGTGGCTCATGAAAATAAAACTGAGTATTTAAAAAAAAGACATATCCAAATGTTAAATAACACATTAATGGCAATTAAGAGCCCAAACAGTCTTCAAATATTAAATGTTCAATATTACAGCTTTCAAATCTTAAGCCAAATCTTAATCAATAATTAATCAACAGTAAAACACTACTGTAACTCATTAAATTGATTTAAAATATTATTTACTATGGTCACTAGAGGACGCCAATGTCACAGAGATCAATTACATAAACGCTTTAGAGTTTAAGTCGTGTGTGTGGGCTAAAGTCTAAAGACAGCTGATACATGCACATTTATGTATTCAGAAATATATCAGAAATACCAGAATGTAACGGCAGCTGATGTGCTGTTAAAATAGAGATTTAATGCAATTTGTGCGGGTGGGTAATACCATAGTAATAATTAATTATTGCAGGAAAAGTGTGTGTGCTCACCAGCAGGTTCTCTGATGGCATCGGCTGAAGGAAATAGTTCTTTGAAGTGGAAAAGCTGTTTTCTATCCTTCTCTCTGTCTTTAGTTTATATCTTTTATGCCCTTCCAAACACAAAAACTCAATTTAATGAGAATCTCCACTGAGAACTGAGAATGCTTAATGTGATTCATACAATAAAAGAAATCAAGATAAACAAGGAAATGCAATGCATTTGTTCATCTGGGGTCTCGGACATGCCAAACATTATTAACATAAAACGTGTGTAACCCTTTTAGCGCTCGAAAAAGAGCCCCAGGGGCAGAAATCAACATTGGCTTGGAGCAAAAATGCCACCAAAATGAGCAAAAATGTTGCCAAAAACGGATATGGTGCAAAATGTCTCTACGTTCTTGTTTGTTATTAGGCTATACCACACGAGCAATGCTGTTTTCACAAATATCAGCACGTTCACAAACAATTTTATACAACAGTTCAATAAACAATTAGTTAATAGTATGGTAACTTATATTTTAGACACAAAATTGTGAATATGATCTAACTCTGATGCTTTCACTGGCTGGTGATAGCCTACGTTTTACAGTATTGTGAATCCTGCAAAGTTCTTTATATATTCATTTAAAAGAAAAACGTATGTACATAAGACTACACTATATTACCGTTGCATCAAATTGCAAAAAAGCCAACGCTACTGTGAAGGTGTTTCTCATCAGCTGTGGGAGTGATTTGCAGATCTGAGTTCAAGAAACATCAGCCATAAGTAAAGCCCACTAGACCCTTGATCTTCCCTCAGCATCTCTCTGTCTGTGTTTCTCATGTGGGGTTTAAGGGCTTTAGTCTAATAGCTCCATTAGCTCAAGCCAGTGGCATTAACAGCGCTGACTGCTTTAACCATCAATAACACACACACACACACGCTTTACTCGTTTCTTTCTTTCTTTCTTTCTTTCTTTCTTTCTTTCTTTCTTTCTTTCGTTCTTGTCAGAAAACAAAAAATGGAAATGGAGGGTGAAAATTGGGATAAAAAGCAAAATTATGACAGTTTTAGTGAACAAAAGTCAGTAAAATGAAAAGTAGACCACAGAGACATAATTAAAATAATAATTAAAAATCACACATGCTGTAAAATATCCATCTGTGTTGAACAAGTTATCATGCCATTTAACAACTGTGTCTGTGACTATTGTGTCTGTCTGGAGCGCTAGAGATTCACTCAAATGTGATTTCAAGTGTCTTTGATGCTGCCTCAAAGTCAGCATTAAGTCTAAATATTTTTTTTTATGGAATATTGCCATATTTCTTATAAAGGATTTATCTGTTCACATCATTATTTATTTTAAATGTGTCCTCAAAATCTTTAATCATAATAACAGCTCTTCTCTAATGATGTTTCTACTGGCGTTAGGGCGGGGCAACCGTCACTCACATGAGATCGACCAATAGCAAATCACGACCATCCAATCAAACCATCAAAGTCAAGTTCTTTTTCGAGAAGTAGTACTCCGATATCACAACAGGGAAGAAGACTATCTCAACCTCTCACTTCATACCGACTTTAAAATCTGCCACCTAAAGGCACATTGCAAAAATTATGCCTTAAAATCCATAACAGTGAAAAGATTTTCCTGAAAACGATCTGTTTTATTATGCACATTAAACATAAGCAAGCAGTGCAGAGAGGTTTCAAAATTGTGGCGCTTTAATCATGTTTTTATTCGTGACCAATGTCTGTTTTTAGAGTGTTTTATTCATGTCCAGAATTTCACTCCGTTTTCAAAAGCAGTTTGGCTAATGAGGCCTGATATGAAACAACAGACTACGCTATGGCCCATTACAGCACACACACGCACACTGCAAATGAGACGGGATGCCAGGAAGGCTGAAGCTAGTCTTGGGTTTTCCTGTAGGAGAGTCTCGGATGAAAGCAAAGTACTGTGGAGGATCTGCAGCGCAGAGACGATCAAAGAATAGACATACACATACACACGCGCGCGCGCGCGGTCAGTTTGGTGAGGTAATCTGGAGCATTAACACATTTGAAACGTTCCCTGTGATCCACCTCCGCTCTGTCATCTCTGAGGAAAACCCCCTCATCAACATGACTCTTTCTTTCCAGGCCTAAAAAAAGAGTGTGAGCTTTGTTTCTCCTCTCATTCCTTGTGTTTTATCTCAGTAATTATGTCTAAATGTGAATTCCTCCTGACGGATGGAGCTATTGAGAAGAGATGGCTCTGTTTCAGCCTCAGGGGAGCAGATGTGAAGGTGTTCGATTTCTGAAAACGTTAAACGTATATTTGAACACACACTGATGTTTGGTTGTTGGTAAATGTGAAGTCTGATAAAATCACAATCTTTAATATAGCAATCATTTTCCAATATGATTAAATGGAGATCTGAGGGACAAAGACCCCATTAACGTCACATGCATCTCCTCTAGAGGTTTAGAAGATATCTCAGCAATGCCAAGTCTACAATCGAAGTATCACATTTCTCATCAAATTTTTGCAAAGAACGAATGAAGCGTTATGCAACCCACAATCATTTTACAGCTCAGTTGTCTCAACTGCATTTATTTTTATTTCTCGAAAAGAAATAGTCCGACCTAAGTCATCATCGTCACCCATGGTTCCCCTTGACAAAACCCCATTATTGGCTTTTGGATTAAAGCAGAAAATCAGCTCTGAGATCAACAAAAGTTTATGATTCTGACACGTTTGTTCATCACGATAATCCTCACAAATGAACACAACTTTTATGTAATTAAAAGTCTTAATAAAATCACCAGAAGTATAAAGCTAAATAAACGAACTACATCACCAAGGTCACATGACTTCAATGTCATCATCATTAAACTTCCGACAGCTCTTTCAGCCTTTATTTTAAAAGAAAAGAGTGTGATTATAAACACAATGAGGCTGTAAAAGCAACTAGTGAGTAAATTATTTTTCCTGTTTGGTGTGATGGCATTTAATGTCCCCGGCAGCTTGGTAGTCCAATTTAGACATTTATTAATAGGCCTAACCGCTGTTTTCATGACAAGTAAAGTCTTTAAAGAATCACAAGGGGGTTTATACTGTAAGGCGGTTGGCTATAGGCTACAACAGTATACTGATGTATAGACCTTATTTCAAAAACCCATGAAAAAATATGCTCTGGTTTACCTTCCAGTCTCTGAATCACGAGTCCCAGAACCGAAGTGTGATCGAACCCCAGCGAGACCAGTGAGTTTGTCTTGATCATCACCAGACTCAGACTGTATGTCATTGCTGACCTATTTTACTGTTATAATTACCATAATTGCTCTCCCTCTCTGACACACTCACACACAGTCTGCTGTTTTGCTCACGGTAACTCTACACCGTTTCAAAGACAGCCTGAGGAACATGATTAAAGATGCTGCTTTATTAGACACAGATTAAAGTTAAATCACAATGGACCCGGTTTACTCTATCTATCTATCTATCTATCTATCTATCTATCTATCTATCTATCTATCTATCCATCTCAACCCAATTTCGCGAAAAGTTGGAACATTTTGTAAAATGCAAAAAAATCAAGAATCTTTGTCTCAAATCTGTGATTTGTTAATTATCTTCAACCTTTGACTGACAAAAGAACGCATAAAAGATTTCCAATGTTTTTACAGACCAACTAAATTATATTTTGTTAACATAAACAAATTTAGATTTTGATGGCTGCAACACACTCCAAAGAAGTTGGGACAGAGGCATGTTTACCACTGTGTCACTTCACCTCTCCTTTTAATTATTCTTTGTAATAGTTAGGGAATTGAGGATACTAATTGTTTATTGCAGTTTTGCAAGTGAATTGTTTTGCCCAATCTCACCTGATACAAGACAGCTGCTCAACAGTCTGGGATTCTCCTTTTCATGATGGGCCGCACATTTTTAATTCACGAGTTCACACTTACATATAATTAGACGGGCGTGCTGTCCGGGGTGAGGTCTCTGAGCTCGCAATCTGGCCCGAACCCAGAGTATAGGCGTAAGTTAGAACTAAAATTGTAGAGAAGGGGTGGTGGAGGGATGCTGATAAACGGTATGGTAAGTCTTCTGTATATACCTCTTATCGTTAAAAACTGAATGCTTTCCACTCATGTTAATTATCTGAATGTGCTCCCCCCGAACTTTGTTAATAAAACATGATTTGATGCTTCAAAAAGTTCAAAATTTTCTGAAGAGACACGATCGCTTTAAATGAAAAGCATATTGAATTAAGGCTTTTATTCACATTGATCAGCAAACATAAAAAGAAGCTCAACCGAACCTGCTTGACACGCTAGAACAAACCTCATTAGTTCTTGCTGAAGCTCAAACGTGATGCGTAACACGAGAATGAACCTCATTGGTTCTTGCTGAAGCTCAAACGTGATGCGTAACACGAGAATGAACCTCATTGGTTCTTGCTGAAGCTCAAACGTGATGCGTAACACGAGAATGAACCTCATTGGTTCTTGCTGAAGCTCAAACGTGATGCGTAACACGAGAATGAACCTCATTGGTTCTCGCACATCAAGAGAACATTGAGCTTCCGTTTACCACAGCATGTGTGAGTTGATGAATGTTTATATGTGAATAAAAGCCTAAATTAAATCTGTTCATCATATAAAGCGATCGAGTCTCTTCAGAAAATTTGACTAAACCTCTCAATTCATATGGATTAGTTTTACGATCTCTTTATGAACTTTTTGAAGTGTCAAAGTGATAGTTGCGTAGCTGTCAATGGAGGGACAGAAAGGTCTCAGATTTCAGCAAAAACATCTTCAAGTCTTACGAGTTTGGAACAACATGAGGGTGAGTAATTACCAGTGGTGGAAAGAGTACTGAAAAAGCACACTCAAGTAAAAGTACTGTTACTTGTCAAAAAATGTAGTGAAAGTAGAGTAAAAGGACCGATCCTAAAAACTACTCAAAGTAGGAGTAAAAAGTAGCCCTTTTAAAAGTACTCAAGAGTAGTGAGTAGTGAGTATTATGCTATGAATGTTAGTCCACCTTATACCCTGCAAATTGAAAATGTAGCTTACTCTTTTATCACAGATTCATAGAAAAAAAGAAACAGTATTTCAACATTTCTCCAACAGTTTTATTTTTGACTGCTAGCACTAAAAATACAGCGTTTCCCCTACCATTGTTTTGGACGACCCCCGCCCCCCCTAAAATGCTGACAAAATCCAGTCATAAAAAAGGAATTTATAACTCGGAATTTCACGGAATTTGTACATTTTTTTTAGGAAAAATAGAAAGCAGTTCAGTACACTTGAAATCAAATCGCGATATAGTGTGAATATTAAACCACAAAGACAATTTAAATACGAATCCATGTTCTGTGTGAATGGTGCAGCCGACGCGCAGTTTCATTTACCACACACACACGTGTGAGGTGTGACGCTTGCGCTGTTTTTTTTGCCTATATATGAAGACACAAATGCATGAACTTCCTCCAGGCTCAAGATCCACTCCGAAAGTCACTTCGTGAACAAAATAAATTGGCGCCAGGTGTCTCGAAGTCTGTTGATGCTGGTTTGATGCAAAGTTTTCCGCGCGCGATTTGATTTGACGGGAATCACGCATGGAGTCACATGATGACTTATTATAAAAATAAATATTAATATAAATGTAGCGACAGCAGGTTCAGGGAAAATAGCGCAGTAAAAGTACCGATACAGCACTTAAAATGTACTCAAGTAAAAGTAAAAGTACACTGTTTTTAAACTACTTAAAAAAGTAATTCCTAAAAAAACTCACTTACAGTAACGAGAGTATTTGTAATTCGTTACTTTACACCACTGGTAATTACTGACAGAATTTTCATGGGTGAACTAACCTTTAATATAGAGGTTCAAGAGAAATACCAAATCACAGATTCTTGATTTTATTGCATTTTACAAAATATCCCAACTTTGGTAGAATCGGGGTTGTATCTATGTGTTTAATCTTGTTGCTTTTAGAAGGAAACCCATGAAAATGTCATAAGAAGCGGATCAGAAGATCATTTCCCAGATCTTCAGGAGGAGTGCTGTTCCCGTGGTCTGTGTCTATAGGGAGATGAGGCGGTGTGAGAGGGTTTACCCCCCCATCTCTGTTTCTCCCAAATTCAGCTAATGAGCCAAGATCCCTTATAAGATACTGTCTCAAGCCCTTCGTGCACCTCCTCCTGATTTCCCGGGTTCTGCAGGAAACAATATCTATTCTTGTTGGAGTTTGATCGCATGTCATTTTTATGTGAGAAAACCAGCCTGTTGCAACCGTTCTCATGATGCATTATGGGAACTGGGCCTCTTTTTTGCTTTTAGCCCTGAAGGTGGACATTACTGTAATGTATGTATGATTGTCACACAATCAGATGACTGTGCATTTAAGGATTGATTTTCCAGGTTGGTTCCTCTGAGCAACGTTGTATTTCTCAAAGGTTGCTCTTTGATATCTCAGAAAACTTAATGAAGATTTTAGTTACGTTTTATTTAAAATATTAGCATTGTCTCAGATTAAATGCCTCAGGAGAAATAAAAATCAAATAATTACATGAAATGTGCATTAATGAATCACAAATAATTGCAGCGAATGCAGTATTTTTAAATAAGTCAATTAGTTGACAGACTTAATAAAAATAGACACAAATATGTCAATAGTTGATGTACAGTAATAATTTAGTGCTGTGAAATGAATGTGAATATCAGCTTGGATAATTTAGTTTTGGAAGCATTTGAGGTTATTGAGATATTGTTATTGAGTTTTGATAAAAGACGTTGGTATCTGGTCAAATCTGAGCATAGTTTGAGCTAATGATGTGTAAGGTCACCAGAAACATCTGACAAGCAGAAGGAGACTAAAGCAAAACTTTCTAGTTGATCTCATTGCTGTCTAGAAGCCACAGTTGAGCTAGTAAAAACATTGATTTGTGAATTTTCTCTCATAATGCTGTGCTACTGTTCACATATTGAAGGCGAGTGTTGATGAGATTTGAATCGATCATTGTCATCATTATTCTCCATTCAATCTTTTAAGAAGAAGTCCTTTTGGTTTCTCTCTCCGCTTGTGAGTGGGAATGTGAAAACAGTCATTATTTTCTGGTCCCTGTGGTCTCTGTTTCACGGTCTCTGTGTGGGAATCGTGATTTTGGACTCAGATTCTCTTTCCCATCCAAGTCTGTTTTTCTCCGGTCCAGTTAAAAAATAGTCCTGCGCTCACGGGCTCCCGAAGCAAACCGGTTCCAGCCCGCTTGTTCCCTCTTCTCACGGAGGCTGGGAAAAGAGAGGTCAGAACAGTTCTAATGGGTTTCGTATGGACACAGGTACCAAAGGGCTCCCCCATGACCCAGGAAGTGGTTTCCATGAGAAACCAAAGCCACTTCTGACAGTCCCCTATTTTTCCAAAATATATCAGCTCTTGTTTGTCTTTGTCCCACTTTTCCACTTCTCCTTGTATGTGTTTTGAACCAATGAAAGCCGCCTTCTCACATCCACAGTTCATAAAGTTGTTTTTCAGAGGATTTTTCTTTTAACATTTCTTATTATTATCAATTATCAAACAGATTATTTGAAATAGAAATATTTTGTAACATTATACATTTCTTTACTGATCATCATCCTTGCTGAATAAATGAAAAAAAAAAAAAAAATTAATGACCCCAAACAAAGGTGACACACAGTTTAAACCACAGCAATAATTTCTTAAGCTTTTATTAAAATGTCATGATGAAACCATGTTGTGTTTCCATCTTATACTTCAGATATGTATCAGAGAAAGAGGCTTATCCTATGTATTCTCTGCTGTGTGCGCTCTGACCGTGGACCAGGCTTGCAGAAGATGAGAGATTTTCAGATAACCACATGTGTTTATAAAGAAAGAGAGAAATTTTCTTGCACATAAGGTTTTCTTATTTTCCCCTTGAGCTTTAGTTCATTAAAAGCTTGACGTTTGTCTCTGCTCTATGGGAGAGTGACTGTAAAATGGGGTTCAATAGGGAAATAGAATTTGTGATTCTAATTGTAGTGTTTATTTAAATCCAAAATATAAGACCCCCAAAAAATAAACAAATTAAAACGCCAAAAACTCACTGATTTTACATTCACGATGGACAAGAGCTGACAGAAGACAATGGAAAACATGAGGGCTTTATACACACAAAGAGTAATTGACAAACAAGAAGCACCTGCAGGTGATTAGATAGATAGATAGATAGATAGATAGATAGATAGATAGATAGATAGATAGATAGATAGATAGATAGATATAGACAGAGAGATAGATGGATACAGACAGATAGAGAGACAGACAGACAGACAGATAGATAGAGACAGATAGATAGACAGATAGATAGATAGAGACAGACAGACAGATAGAAACAGACAGATAGATAGATAGATTAGACAGATATATAGATAGATAGAATAGACAGATAGATAGACAGACATACAGACAGATATATAGATAGACAGATAGATAGATAGATAGATAGATAGATAGATAGACAGACAGATAGATACAGATAGATAGATAGACAGATAGATAGATACAGATAGATAGATAGATAGAGATAGATAGATAGATAGATAGAGACAGATAGATAGATAGATACAGATAGATAGATAGATAGATAGATAGATAGACAGATAGACAGATAGATAGATAGATAGACAGATAGACAGATAGACAGATAGATAGATAGATAGATACAGATAGATAGATAGATAGATAGATAGATAGATAGATACATGGGCGTCAGTTTGGTTTGAAATGTGCTGGGGACAGAGACGTATTCGATAGATAGATAGATAGATAGACAGATAGACAGATAGACAGATAGATAGATAGATAGATACAGATAGATAGATAGATAGATAGATAGATAGATAGATACATGGGCGTCAGTTTGGTTTGAAATGTGCTGGGGACAGAGACGTATTCGGAAGTGCATTTTCAAAAGTGCTGGGTACAATGAATGACATTATTTTTTTCTCTCTCTTTCGCGCAGATCATGTTTTGAAAGACGATGTAACGTTACTGTCGCTTAATGTAAATAAATAAAAATGTATACAAACATGTGATGATGTCTGACTCGTTTTATGTTGAACTTGAAAGCCTTAGGTTTTTAAAAAGCATTAGACATACGAGTAGCCTATGACCCACTATTCTGCTTCATAAGATAAGTAACATTGACAATATGACATGACGTGGTTTAATGTAAACAATGATTACCAAATTTCTCTCTCATATTGCTCCTCATAACAACTGAAAACTGTCCAAAAAAAATCGCCAATTGACAACACAACTTCTGCGTTCTGCACTACAATTTTGCCAAGATTGAAAAAGCAAAAATATGTGTCGCACAGATGAACGATGATCACACCATGATCTGACACTGCATCCATCCAATCGTATCACCATTTTGACCAAAACTTGAAAGCACCCCGCCTCCATCATCATCCTCATCACAACTATTCCAGAATTCAGCAATAGATTCAAGCAATAATTAAACAAGATACTGACTACTCCACGATCATCTCCGACTCCACCAATGCTTGCTGTACGAACGCAAACCGTAACTAAGTTAGCTGAGTAAGTTGGTGGCTAAGGCAAGGCTAACATGATGTATTGCAAGAGAAGAGTTAAAACAGCTGATCCGTTGTGTACAAATGCACAAGACTATAGCCACAATACCAGCAAAACTTAAGTAATAAACATTGTTTTAACTTTCCACTGTTTATAGAAAAATGCAAGTAATCGCGTCGGCGCCTCCATGTCCACACTCCGCACAAACACTTGGATATGCGCCTAACAACAGTGAACATATATATCTAGGTTTACGTTAGAGAGCGAGCGTTTAGACGGATAAGTCCTTTTCACGTTTAACAAATCAAATCATGCATTGTAATTTGTCTACATACCTGCGAGTAAGCGCTGCTCCAGTTTGAAAAAGGCGAGACGGTAAAAGCATGACGTTAGCCAGCGATCGCGTAGCGAGAGAGGGGGGTCTGGGATGCAGAGATATTTGCTGCGTCTTTATATTAACATTCCTGATTGTTTGAATGATCAGCCCTCGGGAGCCCCCTTAAAATGCGGAACCTTGGCCGGAAATTCTCTGCCTCGGCTCATCCCAGCAGACTATGTAGTTCCCGCTCGTTCACTGTCCATGCTAAGCTGTCAGTGTCAGCTCATTTAAAAAATAAAGGAGTTTAAACAACAAAACACATCCACTTGCATATATTTGACAATCGGAATATCAGATATGTCATGCTATAGCAAACAAATTTGTGAATATTTTGAATAAAAAGGGAAAATGACAAAAGCAGATCATTCATTATTCAGTGCTGTTGTGGCTGCGGTGTCTCACGTGACAAGCGATGACACGTCACCATGGAAACCAGAGTGCAACATTTCTAAATAACGGTCGCCTAGAAATATTCACACTGGGTGGTCAGCCAGAATATTTTAAACTTGTGTGAAAGCCAAGGGTTAAATAAAGAAGCGCGATAGTCAGCGAGAATAAAACCAGCATCCAGCATCATGCCAAAAAAAAGTGGTGGGTACAAAATGACTCATCACGAAATCTGGTGGGTAGGCTACGCGTCCCCACCGTCCCCACCGAAATCGACGCCCCTGGATAGATAGATAGATAGATAGATAGATAGATAGATAGATAGATAGATAGATAGATAGATAGATAGATAGATAGATAGATAGATAGATAGATAGATTAAAATAACAATAATTAAAAAAGCCTCATTAGGGGAATTCACTGTCATTTACAGTCCTCTGAGTGTGATGCCTCATGCCAGTGACCTCATCAGTTAAAGGTGAACTAAGTAACTTTTTTACCTTAACCGAACAGCTTTGGAGTCATTGTAATGTTTATATTACTGATTTCGTGTTGAATGGTGGTCGTCTCGCACCCCCCTGGTGCCTGTGAGCCGCAAAACCAGCCTTGCAACTTTGGGCCGGCGGGCCGCCGGTATCTGTGTTAGGAAGTATCGTGTGATATCAGGTCTCGCGAGGTAACGAATTGCTTTACGGCAAAAAACAGATCTGATAAAATTCAGATAAAATGAGCATCAAACAGAAATAACCCGGCGCCGTATACATGTGGTGTTGGGCAGCTGCGCAGCTCTTAAAGGGGCCATACCTTATTTCCACTCGTTACAGCGTCCATCCTACTGAACAGGTACCGGTGTACAGGGGGAGGGGATCCGGCTGTGAGTGCGAGCCTTCTCTGCTTGAGTGCTATTCACGACAGTACAAGTACTCCACAGCGACTCTAGGGGTCGCCGTTTGACAAAAACGGAATTCCTACTGAGTGCTGCTTTAAAGAATGACCTGTCCTGGTGTGACAGGAACGCCGGCCGACTGCATGACAGGTAGAGGAAGAGCGGCCATGTTCACATTTCAACAGCAGAACTCCGTGCTTGTGTCCTGAGGGGTTTGAGACGGTTACATCTGCAGGGGTTGAACTATCACAGACCATGGGAATCTTCACACATCTTTCACATTCTGTGAAGATATAGATCTGCTGCTGTTTGTCTGGTGGAAGGCGTGAAAAAATGAGCTCAGCTAGCTATGAATGTGTGAAGTGTGACGTTTCTGACGGCAAGCACATCCACACATAAACATACTCAGATTCAATTAGAAACGATGGGTTTGTCAAGACACACTTTGAATGTTGGCTTGAAAATAAAACAAACAAACCTTCACGTTAGAAGGTTATATGCAAGAAAAGCTTGACAGTTAAGTATGAGTATTTCTTCAGCTATGTTTATAATAATTTTAGTCGTTTAGCAGATTTAGCAGGTTTCATACATTGTGCATGATTTATAAAACAGATTTTTCTAGGGCACTTACACTTAGTGTTGTCAAAAAACTCGGTACTTCGGTACCAAGTCGGTACTAAAAAAATTAAACGGTTACGGTCCCAGCTTTTCTAGGTACCGAGTACCGGGTTAATCCGGTTCTTGATGCGCTGTCGGAAAGATGCAGAGGTGCGTACTCTTCATAAAAACACTCTGAGACACGCGACCGGCGCTGCTAATGCGGTGGCTCTGAATCCACTTGTTAACAAGAAAGGAGGAAAGAGCCACATATGGAAATATTTTGAATTAGGCTAATGTCACGTTGCCATAAAGGGCCGTTCACACGTTTATATAGCGCGTTTTTTTGCGCGTGCAAATTTCAAATGTAGGCGCGCGGCGAGTGCGAGCTCGTCTTTCCAGGCTCGCCGCTGTTCATGGTTGCATAGCGGAGACACGGGAAAGCAAGCGCTTGTGGAAAGGAGAAAGCGGTGCGATGCGCTCTCCATGATGACGAGGAAGTATCAGAATTAATTGATTTCTAGCCCTTGCATTAGAAATCAGCTACAGGGTTCTCAAGCTTTGAACACAGGCAAGAGTGACATTTTTGGATTAAATAAAAGTACAGTTGAGTCAAATAAAACATGTTTTATCTCCTGTATAGTTTGGTAACACTACAATAAGACACCATTCATTAATATTACTTAATGCAACATCAACACATTGAGTGAACAATATATTTTTACATTAATTAATGTTTTTGAATGTTATTTAATACAAACACTTGATTGTTCATGTTTGTTCACTTCATTCATTGTGCATTAAATAATGTTAACAGATAAAACTTTTGATTTAAAAAATATATTAGTAGGCTACATTTTTAAGTTAACCCCATGGAGAATAATTGCTACAGTATATAAATGTTGTTTATTGTTAGGTAATTTTATCTAATGTTATCTAACAAATAGAATCTTATTGTAAATTGTTTTTAATACTACAGTTTCCATCTTTGTAACCGTGATATACACTTTAATATGTGTAAATTTAATCTAAATTAAGCTTTGGTACCGAAATTGGTACCGAGAACCGTGGATTTTCACTGGTATTGGTACCGAATACTGATATTTTGGTACCGTGACAACACTACTTACACTGGTCAAAAGTTTGCGGTCAGTTTTATTCAGTAGCTTTTATTCTGAAAGGATGCATTCACTTGATCAAAGGTGACAGTATACATTTATAATGTTATAAAAGATTTCTGTCAAATAAATACTTGAATTAATTACATTCAAATAGAAAACAGGTATTTTAAATTGTAATAATATTTCACAATATTACTGTTTTTACTGTATTTAAAGCTGCAGTCGGCAAGTCTGGCAAATTTTAGTGAACGCTCTAGGTAGAGTTAGAAGCTCGGGTTTTTTTTCTAAAACCACTTTATTGATGTTGTTCTGTCGGATTATAGTGTCGATTTCACTGAATATGATAAAAAATGTTCCCGACGGCAGCTTTAAATGCAGCAATAATGAGGATATGTGACTTCTTGACTATACCATTAAAAACTTTTACCTACCCAACACTTTTGAATGTAAATGTATAAGTCAAATTATATTTATTTATTTATTATTTGAGTATTATGAGCAGGTTATGTGAGGGTACATCAGTTTAAACAATTGTCAAAGTCAGAAGCAGTTTCATTTTCTTTAAGTTTAAAGGGTTAGTTCACCCAAAAATGAAAATTAAGTCATTAATTACTCACCCCCATGCTGTACCAACCCCGTAAGGCCTTCGTTCGTCTTCGGAACACAAATGAAGATATTTATGATTAAATCTGAGAGGTTCATGACTGCTACATAGGCTGCCTAAGGGAATGAAACTTGACGGCCCAGAAAGTCATTAAAGAAAATGTTTAAATAGAGACTTTAAGAGATTTCCACGACGCATGCGCGATAATTGCGATCTCTTTCAACTACTTCAGTTAAGTTCTCGCGCATGCGTCGTGGAAATCTCTTGAAGTCTCGTTTCAGGCCTACAAGGAAGAAAAGGAATAGTCGAATAAAGTCGTTATTTTTTTGCACAAAAAGTATTCTCGTCGCTTGATAAACTTATAGTTGAGCCACTGTTGTGACATGGAATATTTAAACATTTTCTTTAATGACTTTCTGGGCCGTCAGGATTCATTCCCTTAGGCAGCCTATGTAGCAGTCATGAACCTCTCAGATTTAATCATAAATATCTTCATTTGTGTTCCGAAGACGAACGAAGGCCTTACGGGGTTGGTACAACATGGGGGTGATTAATTAATGACTTAATTTTCATTTTTGGGTGAACTAACCCTTTAAAGCTGTTTTTAATTTACTCAAATATGTTAAACCTTTAAACTTAAAGGTGCAGTGTGTAGATTTTAGCGACATCTAGCGTTTCGGTTGTGAATTGCACTAAGGGCTCAGCCCACTGCTCACCCCTCCCTTTCGAAGAAGCCACGGTGGCTAAAACGGGACAAACATATCGGTCGTCTGAGACAGCAGAGAATAGCCAGAGCAAGCCAAGAGTGTGTAACATTGTCACTGTTTCTGTACCGCAGTCCATTATAAACCACATCATGGATAAAGTTTACAAAGCCATGTGAGGATCAAGGGTCTTAATATATAATATAATAATAGTAATCAGCTGATTGTCTCACGAACGTAACCAGAACATTTCTCCCCACTTAGCAAACCCATAATACAGCGAGGGAGAAGAACCACATGGAACTATGCAACTATATATTTTTTCTAGGGTAGTACAAGTTTAGCTGGCTAAATAAGCTGTTACTGTGGCTGAGCTGATTAAAGCGTAAAGCCTTGTTTAAACTCGACGCGTCCGCATGATATGAGCCCAAAGGTGCGCGCGGTAAAAATGACATGATTGTAACAGCGCGCGCGCCTCCGCGTCCCCTAGACACCATTTACTACACACAATAGGCTTTTTTCTCTGATTTTGAAAACTCTTCGCGATCGACTTAAAATCCTTCCAAGATCGACTTGCCGACCGCGATCGACGGGTTGGTGATTCCTGTAACGTTTTACGGTCAATGACAAGAGTAGCTACTAATCAGCTGTCTCACGAACGTAACCAGCACATTTATCCCCACATAGCAAAGCCATAACACAGCAAGGGAGAAGAACTAAGTTACATGAAACAATCCAACTACATATTTTACTCCACTGACAGGGGAAAAGTCACTACTCACGGTGTCTATGGCTAGCTTCTAGCTTTCTGCGGCTTCTCTTTCGAGGTAGTGACGGAACGCGCTCTGTAGCGCTGTTTGTTCGCTGTCGGCTACGGTAGAAAATAACGTCACAATTATGTCAACCTTCATAGAAGGGGGTGCCCGCGGTTATGTTGATATACATGTCTCATTCTAAGGTAATAAAAACATTACGGTTTATTAAGTAATTTCTTTATACACCACTGAAAACATAGTTATGGATGTCATATTGCATTTCTGCTAATAGATTTTGACACATTGCACCTTTAAAGTGGTACCGCTGGCAAAACTGACTTTCAATAAAACTTGTCGTGTTATACAGTAGAAAGGCGATTTAAAAAAAAAAAACCCTGATGCTACCCGATTAATGAAAACAGAGAAAAGGGCTGCTGTCTTCCCTTTTGCCAAAAAGTTAGGAAAACTTCAACACCCATAATGCACTGTAGGCTACATGTTGCCATCTGAGTCCACTTCCACCAGTCTGCTTATACGCTTACCAGAGTTATATATCGCCTTGCTTTAGTACGGTAGTTGTTTTCAAACTTTTAGTCATTATGATATTGACTTTGTTGTAAAAGTTTAGTGTAAAGGCAGCAGCTAAAGGCTGCAAAGAACTGTAAACTGATTCAACCTGGATGATATCGAACAGACGAACACAGTGTTTTAGGCCAAACGATGAAAAAAAATAAAAAAATAAATAAAATTGTCCGTTTTCACAAACGCTCTGGATCTGGCAAAAGTTTTGCTGACAAATAAACTTCTCGGTCCAGGAAACATGGAGAAAGATAGCCTCTGTTCAGTGACGACGTAACAATACAAAGCGGGTTGAAAATTGGCGAAGTTATTTTATTAAGTGATCTCAATAAAATTACACTAAATGTGGAAATATTGAAGAAACTTTTTTTTTTTTTTTTTTTTTTTTTACTGCATTGTAAAATCAATGGCTGAATTACAAAAAACATTAATGACAAGTAAATGAAATCACAAGCAAATTCTGATCTTTTTTTTAATTAAAATGCATAAAAAACTACATCATTAGCACACAATGAATGAACAAAAAGAGCATATTTCAGAACCAAAATTACAAACGTACAATGAGTGAAAAAGACAGTTTGTTCTACAAGAGTGTGTTGTGATTTTTAGCTCTTTCAGCATGATTATAATCTGTGCACATTACAAACATCACAGACTCGTGGCCTTCAGTGATATTCACTTCACCGGCAACATTTGGGATTTGTTCCAAAACATATTGAGCTTCGCTGCATCCCACATAGACATCTGCTTTTAAATAACTACCTAAATGATTTGGAACGCTTTACACAGGCATAAATAAGCTGCGCACGTTTTGTTACAGCCGTGAAGGAAGCTCACTAGGCTTTGGAACAGAGCCTTGGCGTCAACAGACTGATCAATGCAACACACGATAAAAATCAGTATTGATAGTGGAAATAAATAGATGCATTTTTGGTCTTATTTTGGGCCAGCAAATATTAATTTAGCCTGATTTGGATTATCCAGCTCAATCATAATCAACAATCAAAACAAACTCACATACGATGAGACGACAGGATTTGATATCCACAGACATTAATAGATACAGACTGAGGCACTGAGAGAATTATGAAACGCTACTAAACGCAAATGCTTCCCGTAGCACGGGTTTCTATTACCCAGAAGTCCTTGCAGGAGGGAATAGACTCCCTCCTGTAACTAGACCAGCTCACATTTTGAATCCATCTTTCCTGTAGACTGCAGCTTGAGGCGATAATCAAGGGGAGGCACAATGGGAAGGAAAATAACCGCCGCCATAAAGGCATCAAAGCGGCCGTGAATCAAGCTGAACACGGGCACTTCTGCTTGGATAACAAGGCCTGAAGGATGACCAATGATTGTGAAAGGAGATATGGCTCTCTTCATCCATCTTTCTACTTGTTTCCTTTGCTCTTTTGGGGCTCTTCGCCTTCAGGTGAAGGCAGCAGGTGTGAGCATGGGAAAAACCTCTGGGTTATGGGCTGAAATATTCACTTACACCTGTTACGCGAATGTGTGTGTGTGTGTGTCATGGCCACTTTACCCTCCTTGTATGAGCATGTGCACGGTTTTGTTATTCAAATAATCAAGACTGATCTCCTTTCAAACGTGCCCAATTATTGTCTCCGATTTCAGTCATTCCAAGAACAAGGTAGGAAAAATAGACACATAATGTAAGTGCTTAGAGCAACATATTTTTCACACTTTAGAGACATAGATGACAACAGGTGATTGTTGGACTCTTTGGCTTGTGAGGACTGAAGGCTTTCAGGCAGTATGACTAAATATCATGTGGAACTCAATCTGGTTAGAATGTCTCCATTATGTGGTTTACAAGGACATATAACATCTTAAATAAATGTTTTAGTGCATTAAAGCTGCATTGGAAAAACATAGACATTACATTAAAATTTGTTTTGTATAATTTAGAAAGAATATATTACAGTAGCACAACTTCCAATTTTATATTAAAACAAAGATTAAAAATTCAATTGAAAAAAAAAGAAAAACGAAATGCTTGTGACCCGGAAACGACCCGGGATAGGAACGAGTCCACTTTGGCTCAAATAAATTAAATAAAAAAAATAAAAAAATACACAAACCATAAAACTGAGCGCAAACAGATCAGAATCGTTTTAAGAAACTGCAAAGTCATAAAAAGCGATCAACACTGAGAAAGAAACAATTACTCTTAAAACTATTCCAAAAAAGACAAGTCTCCACAAGTTTAAAGACAAATAAATTGTTTGTGATTTTGGTGAAAAGCAAGACACCAAAAAAAAAATAAAAATAAAATCAAACACCTGTCTGTCTCTGGATTAAAGACAGTGTTTTACGTTTCTACAAATCAAGAACCCACAGCTAAAGGGTGAATCTCACAAAAACACATCCAGATCACATTTCACCCCAAAATCGAAACAAAAATAAGTTTTTGCATAGAGAAAAAATGTTTTTGTAAATTTCAATGATTTTGCATAATACATCATTATGTTTTGTATTACAATAAGAATCTGAGGGTCAAATGTGCTTCATTTTGATTCAAATAATGTCAGAATGCAAAAAATAAAATCAAAATATGAATGACAAATTTTCATTTTCAGCAAAATATGATCAATAAATCATATTTTCTCATATATATATATATTCTCAATAAATATGACCTGGATATGTTCCTGACAGGTTTTGTGATTCACCCTAAAATCCTTTTTCTTTTTTAATTAAAAACCCATTGTCATAACATCTCACAAAGCTCACATTGACCCACATTTGTATTATATGATCACATCTCACCATTTCAAGACTATTTCAGCAATTTTGGAAAGTACCTGAAAGTTCGCGGGCGACATTTTTGGTATATTTACACATTAAAAGTCCCACGGTCCTGCAGCTCCGTGAAGCTCTTTCATACTGTCTGCATGACAAACGCTTTCATCTCTGCAGCGTTTCGTGGTTGCAAAGCACTCTGGGAATTACAGCTTTCAGGCAGTTTGGTTTGTAAGGCTGGATAAATTGTCTTTTTTCAGTTACAGGCGCATCAGAATATGTCCATGAGGAACCTGCTTATCTTTGGTTTGTTCAGCTTTTTCAGTAACAAAAAACTCGCTGATATATTACTATGGGATGCCTTTTCTTCCTTTTTTTGTGATAATTGTTCTATATACACCTTAATTTCCTGCGAGACTTGTGTCCTCCTTCAGTTTTGGTCCATTTCTGTGCCGTATGGAGCGTCCGGAGCAAAAGGTCACCAGTCTGTCAAACTAACTTCTGGTCATTTGATCACGATCAGCGGTTGACGTCATAGAAGGACAAAGGGGCATAAAACGATCAAACATGCAAGACTTTCACCTTTCCTCTTAACTTTGTCCTCTTCTCTCAGTCTCTCTCAGTAAGGCCTCCAGACGGACTCGTCTATGCGTGTCGACGCACTCATCGCTGTGGGCGAGTTGCTGTGGCTCCCGTCGGCATCCACACCGTCGCTCTGGTTCCCGAGGCTGGCGTTCAGCAGGCTGTTGTTTCCTCCAGCGGTGACGCCGACTCCACCCGCCGCGGTGCAGGACGTCAGCATGCGGGTGGGTGACCTGTCGCCTCCTGATCCGGTGCCGCCGGTCGGAACCATGGAGAACTGGTAGGAGCCGGACCCGGTGCCGTAGTACAGGTGGTACGGCGAGGAGTTGGTCTGGAAGTGTGAGTTCTGGTTCTGGTTGCCAGGATAGGGAGGAGGCAGGTAGGTGTGGTAGCGGCTGGAGGTGGGCATACCGGCTACACTGAGACCACCGATTCCAGTGCTGGACGGGTTGGCAGAGTAGCTGAAAGGACCCGGGTAATGCATGTGTGAATCAGAGAAACGAGGAGCCGTTAATGGAGACAGAGACGAGAAAGATGTCCTCTGCTGGAACAGCTCCGAACCTGAAGAGAAAGAAAGTGACAGTTTAACATCTAAACAATTTCATGAAGATATATATAAAAAATAAATGACGGATTAAATCATTTTAAATGAAATAAAAAAATGCAAAATGTTTGTGACCCAGAAATGATCCAAAGTAAGAATGCATTTACTTTTTTGCTCAAATAAAAGTCAAAAATTAAAATAAATCACTCAAGTCTAAAGAAACTGAAACTGCAACGTCATAAAAAGGAATAGAACATTTCACCCCAAAATCAAAACAAAAATATTATTTTGCAAAAAGATAATGATGCTTGTTTTTGTAAATGTAAATGATTTGATGTTTTTTTTTGTTGCATTATAGTAATAAGAATTTGAAACAACAATAAGAAAAACAGAATGCAAGCAATGTACACAATATTCCACAATTTTGGGGCGAAGAATTCCCATGCTTTCCATGATGTTTACATTTTTACTAATTTCAATAATAATAATAATAAAAGAAAATTCAAGTTAAAAAAGTTAACTAATAAAATGTTTATTTAAAAATATAAAATAGCATTAAATAATAAGTTAATAATTAAAAACATTTTCACGACTTTACCATTTAAGTGATTATATTATATTACACTAATATATTAATATGTATTCTATTAAAATGATCTGTCAAATTCATCAGATGAACAATTGCCACAGAACCCTATTGAGAGACTGATCTAGCGTAACTAATGTCATTTGTGAACGCCTGATCAATTGCAAAAAGAGAGGAGAGGAAGAAGATGATGAAGACTGGTATGTTCTGGGGTTTTTCTTCATTTAGTGTTCATGTCCTGTGTGAACAGGTGTAAGGGAAACATCTGTGCACACAAACACAAAATGCTGCCTGTTTCTGCCAGTTTGTTCTGTTTTCTGGCTTGATTTTTCTGCTTATTGCCCACATATGAGCAAGGGCTGCTGGGATACTGGTGCAGGCTTTGGCATGCAGGCGCCTGAGGGAGGAGAATGCCGTCTGTGCGTGCCACTGACTCGTTTAAAAGTCTCTCCCCGTTTGTCTGGGGCACTGGGTCCATTTACAAACAGAAACCGAGAAAGAGAGAGAAAAGCACAGTTCCATTTCAATATCCTCAACTTCTGTCCCCCCCCTCTCTCTCTTTCTCTCAGAGGGGTGTTGACTTTCTCTTTTACACTTTTAGGGGGCCAGGATCTGATTCGAACCGAGGAGAATTCAAGATTTCAGCTGCTGTTGATTCAACTGAAATGGCCACAAATTCCAGCCAGACTCACACACACACGTTCGGTTTTCATGTTTTATGGCGACTTTCCATTGACGTAATGATTTTTATACCGTTCAAAATGTGTATTCTATCCCCTAAACCTACCATCACAGAAAACTTTCTACATTTTTTTCAAAAAACATCTTTGTGGGGATATTCTGTCCCCATAACATAGGGTTTACCAGGACCACACACACACCATACGAGATTAATTACTAAAAGCGGAAATCTCACAAATGAGTTGAGAAACAGCTGCAAACCAGATATAACACCCAACCGTAGACATTGTTTACCCTCATTACCCTCACAGACACACACAGATTCAGACTCAGTGTCTCCCTCTAGTGCCTCACAGG
Organism: Tiaroga cobitis; assembly: GCA_030578255.1. Taxonomy (NCBI): domain Eukaryota; kingdom Metazoa; phylum Chordata; class Actinopteri; order Cypriniformes; family Leuciscidae; genus Tiaroga; species Tiaroga cobitis. Next base: position 41,039,774 of record CM060603.1, read on the forward strand.
ATACTAACTGTGAAACATATTGGTATTGTTGTTATAAAAATTGAGTTTAATTTTATGCCTGGCCAATGAAAATTTTTTTTGACATACTTTATGATGTTTGTACCACAAAAATCATAAAAAAATACATTATTGACCCCCTTTCGAAGACCACTGCTCTAGAGAATTACTAGTTTGCGGCGTTTCCATGATGTTTCACATGATCTACATTAGTATCAATGGAAAAACTCCCCTCCTAATTTTCCCCTTTAATAATATTCATATTAGTGATGAAAATATCATTATAAAGATTATGGGGAAAATAACTTAAAGAAAAAATATTACTATTAATGAACATTAATACATTAATATTAATTTAAACGGTTAAGGGAAAAAACACATTTCTTTACAGAAACAATATTAATATTGAATATTAATATATATATATATATATATTAATATTAATCATATTGGTTTGGGTTTTCCCTTTTTTGTCCACACGATTCAAACTAAAATGAATAAAACAGTTAACAGGATTTTTTAGCAGAAGCAATATTAATATAAGTAAAAAATATATAATATTTTATAATATAATGTAAAAAATATTAACATTATTATAAGTCTGATTTGTTGATGACTAGTCAGAATAGTAGAGGGGGAATTGTTCTTCCATGGCAATTTAGAACTTCTTTAAAATAATACATTTAATGGCCAAACTGTCACAGTTTCCTGAGAATTCCCATTTCAGTTTGAGAATATGGTTCTTCTAGAGTGGACGCTGTTATCCTTCCCCCATCACAGTGAGCAGTTCAGTTCGCCGTGTTCCACTAGCCCACAGTCAAGCGTGTAACCCGGCTCACTACAGAGGTTTGCCTCATTTGACTGCTGAGTTTGTTTGTTAACAGAAGAGCAAGCAGTAGCTAGTCAGCAGGAATTGTGCATGTTTGTGTGAGGATCGGGGTTCTGGTGAGGATGCAAATCTCGGCCCTCACCTGTAAAATGACCATGCAAAAACAGACGGATTACACCTGGACCAGGCAAATCATGTGGCCACGAGAGAGAAAGACATAAAGACTGAAATATATACTTGTTACTCTGTATATAATCTAATCAAATCCTGTATATTTGCGTCAGAATGCAGGATATCGAAAATACCACATATCCAACAATCATACAATAATGTGGATCCCAGACTTGCTTACTTGTTCATGGTTTGAGTTTCTACTATGTGGTTTTATGCTCAACTGGTGAAACAAACCCACAGGAAGCAACCAATTGCTACAACTTGTCAAATATACAGTGGCCCCAATCTATTACTTTTAACCAACTGATGTTGCACACTATGGACATGTTCCACTAACGTTTGACAACCACAAGATCTTCATTTTCATTTACTGTGCATACACAGTATGTAATATTAAAACTTATAAGTGTGTATATCTATTATAAGTGTGACTTTAGTGTCCAGATGGTTTTTGGGGTCACTGTAAATGCAGGCCTCGTTTTCCAAGTAGGTAAAAGACTGAAGTAGCTCAATGTTTGCACTGGATGTTGATTCATGATAACTGAAGGTAATGGCATATCACTCTGACAGGCAGAGAACCTGAGACGAAGGCAAACATGTAGATCTTGCGTGTTTATGTTAGAGCTGTAGTCCATAAGACAACACAGCATGTCGCATGCAAACTAGCTCCTCTCCGACATGTGCCGCGCTGTGATCTCATACATCAGGATGGGTCAGGTTACCATTCACAAACATCTGATGCATTCTGGAGATTTACAAATCAGGTCATTGATTTAAGACCTGGATCACAATGAGACACGTTTGTGAATAGATCAGGAATGCTTCTTTTTTTTTTCCTCCAGTGAGGAATTTTGACCTTGTTGACTCTAAAATCCATTTGTTGAAATGACTGTATTATTATCGATCCAAAAATCCCAATTATTAAGCAGCTTTTGCTTTTCTGGGACATTGAAAGGAATCAATATTCAGTTCTTTCGGAAGCAATTATTATGAAATATAAGAACGGTTGGATCTCATTATTCCTGTAGGCGTTTTTGATCGCCGCAGTTCAGAGCGGTGAGTCAACATTACACCCGCGCAAGTCTGCAGCAGAGAACACATGCTATCTGAACCGACAGGACAGAGAAAGCACTACTTCATATCACAATCGTTTCTCAGAAGGAAACTCTGCAACTCCTCAGACGTTTCCCATATAAGAAAAAGTAGTCTCCCCAGTAGTCTCTTGTAAAGTTTCAGACGCAATCTCAAACACGTCTCATGCTGAGCTCCGGTAAGCCTGCAATCAAAGTCACACATCTCAATATGAACTCAGACATTTCTCATCAAGCTCTTCCAAGACCAAATGATCTGAGCTATTCACGTTCTTTTTACTGTATGTCAACAAATAATACATTTTTGCTTATTTTAAAGATTTAGAAGAGAAGAGAAACATCTGATACAAAATTGATACTTAAATGAGACATATTTACAAAGCTCATTAAATTGCTTCTAAGCAATAAAATGATTTTCTGGTAAACTTTGCAATAATATGATCTGATTGAATCGAATCATGATTCCATATTTGGGGGTTCGAGAGCAAATATCTAAATTCTAAAATCGAAATTTGTCTTCCAAATAAGACTGAAAAATCTGTCTGAATGAAGTTTTAAAACTCTCTTTGGCCACGTAAACACTGCAAAGAACGACAACCACAGATAAATGTAGGAGTGAATATCAGGAATTCTCTTGTAATGATCGACAAGCAAAGTTTTTGTGCTATTTTTTGATACATGAAAATATGCAGAAGAAAATCATTACCATAAATACCTACAGACTGAAATGAAACACTCAGTAGAGGAGTGACAATCAAGGCTCTACAGTGCGACCATTTTGCTCGCATACGCCCCTAAAAATCGATACGTGCGAACCGGAAAAATGATTTACGAGCACAATGTGCGAGCAACTACAACCTACCATAATCGAAAACGAGACGATAACTAAATAAAAACTAGTTTTGAATGACAAAAACTATGATGAAAATCTATTGACATTTTTGGCAACGAATAAAAACAAGACAAAAATGTTAGATAGTGACGATTTGGGAAGCCATGCAGACACATATAAAGCGCGCAAGGACTGAATTAAGCTCTCTTTCGTGTCTGAATGGATAGATACACAACATTATGTTGAAATGTCCGTTTTGGAGAGCATTCAGGTAAACTATGTTGGTTATGTCTTAAACAGGTTTGAGTGTATCGGATGTGCATCAGTGCAATATTGATCCGCATGTCATTGGACAGGATCCGATGTCTTAAAGTGACCGTGGGTAATAAACCTAATGCTGTCTGTGTCATCAAGCAACAAAAGAAAAAGAGAATAGCATTCACTGCTCGTTAATAGCTTTAATAAGGATTCATTATATGTAATTCATACAAATAAATATGTCTGCTTCTTGAAAGAATAAAGAATGATGTATGCAAGTAGTTATACTTTAGGAAAAGTGTTTTATTTAATTTTAAGATATTTTTTAAGTCACAGTAGTTAAATCTGTATCTATATTGCATGTTCAAACTTTAAAATGATTCATATTAACAGGTTAATAGATGTTTTCTCCGGGAGTATATGGCTTTGGAAATTTTAGAGAAATTCTAAATTAATGCATTACAATTGAACTAAAACCATTATATTTTAGTCATCTGACTTGTTTTAGTTTTAGTCGACAAAATACAATAAGATTTTAGTCAACTAAATCTACAGTAGATACTAATACTCGTAAATACTAATACACTAATTTAAACTAGTTTGTCCTCCATGTTGTGGAAAGAGCCTCTGTAGTGGAAAGATGCAGATGTCCACTGCACAGGAGTGCCAATGTGCTCCTAGCCTCCTCCTGAGATCAACACATTCCCCTTGTTCTGTTTTATAAAGTGATTGTAAAGTGTGGTTTATACTTCTGCATCAAATCGACGGTTTCACACCATAGTTGAACACAAAGAGAAGGAGCACACATAGGGTGACCAGATGAGATTGGCTGAAATTCGGGAGGGGGGACAGGGGACGGGGGGGGGGGGGGGTTGGTTTTGGTTTAATATGTCAGGTTTTGTTCAAAATATGTTTTGGTTCAAACCTGAACCAAACATATATTTTTATTCAAAGATCAACAGTTATCAACATATATTTGTATTCAAAGATCAACAGTCTGTCATTAGTCTTTAGTCTGGCACAAAAAAAAATAAAATAAAAAACTTTAAAATCATGAACTCAAATGTCATTGTGGAAAAAAAAAAATGTGTTACTGTTGTAACAGTACACAGGCTAAATCAGACCTTTCAGGCTATAGCCTAACGCTAATAAGCCTTATGCCAAAATTATTATTACAACTAAATTGTCGGTCATTAAATAGGAAAACTAAATAATTGTGTAGATGATTTGCCTCAAGTGTAACCCGACATCAAACATTAAGGCCCGGCCGAAGTATTTTTTTGCACACAGTGACGCGACTAATCAATCAATCACTTCTTTAATGCTGCGTTCACACCAGACGCGAACAGCGCGTCAAATTGCGGCTGCGGCTGCTGCAACTTGCGGGGGCTGGCTGCAGGACGACTCAACTTCCACGGACAGTTTTTAATGTTTTATCAAAATTTTGCTTTAATATAATTTTCGGGACAATTAAGGCCGGTTTCGGGATTCGGGACAACAGCTTAGATTTCGGGACTGTCCCGAATTTTTCGGGACGTCTGGTCACCCTAAGCACACACGTAGTGTGTATATATATATATATATATATATATATATATATATATATATATATATATATAATAAATAGTTTGTTAAACTCTGTTACTTGAAAAATTTTCACTGCGCTACAAAATTTCTTTGTGTGCTCCTAAATTTTTTCATTTAGGAGCACATGTGCTCCTTGTGAAAAACCTTAGCATAGAACCCTGACAATATATTTGGCTGCAGTGTGCATGTGGCCTTTAATAAACGTCAAATATTTCCTCCCTTTACAGAGCAGGGATTATGATGAAACTGCCACCTGGTGTTTTGAAAACTGCCACCTGACAAACTGCAAGTCTATTAGGAACAATAAATCAGTCAAAGTGCAATTAAAGAAAGCTATAACTTAAATGTCACACGGGCTGGTGGGTGTTTGTGTGCGGTGGAGGTAAAAATGACTCAGCTGGATTGGATGTTTGGGGTTTGCGGGAACAGGAAGGGCAGGAATTCTGCGTCGCCGCGGGGAAGGAAAACCATGCCAGCACCAGGTATGTGGCCGTGTGTCCATGGCAGCGAGAGTTTGTGTTTTCGAGAGAGAGTGTTTATATGTGTGTGTGTGTGCCAAAGCAGGTGGGTGTGTGTGTGTATTTCACACACAGAGAATGTTTATTGTTGTTTCTGGGTCCATGCATGCATGTGTGTGCGTGTGAAAGCGAAAGTATATCATTTTTTTTACATTCTGTTTGTTTCAGCCCCTCCACAAAAATGCTGCATTTTGATTGGATCATTAATATTATGATTCACCCATTAGGACTGCAAGACACCCACACACATCTGTATATCAAAGAAGTAATTTGAGGACAACAGTGTGTGTGTGGTTTTTGATGATCTATATTATTTCTTTTATTCAACTACTAATAACATAAAAGAGCACCAATGAACATTTATGCAAAAAGATGTGTGGGTATGGAATAGATCGCCACGAAAAGGAAATAAAGAAAGTCAAAAGGGTTTGGAACGACATCTTTGTGTGAATTATTCTATTTGGACATAATGTGTACCGGTGTGTGTTTGTAAAGTCTCTTACCTGACCAGCGTAAGTCGTCTTCCACTTTGCATGTCTTCAGTGCAGGAGGGTCCATCTGATCTGGCCATAATCCTGCACCAAAAACATATACATATTTAATCACTTGTCAACTGGTAATCTATGAGATACATACAACACACACATACTTAAAATATGAATACAAAAATAAATAAATAATAAAGCGATATGTGATATTGCTAAAAAATCGTAATATTTTAAATCCCTTTGACATTATTTAAGATACCTATTAATTTACTCTTAATTTGTATTTGATCTTAACAATTGGTGTAAATGAACACAAATAATAATACAATAAAATGTAATTCATATGCAGTGATATAACAAGTAATGATAAAATATAAAAAACCAACATAAATATGAATGCAATAAATAATAAAGCGCTGTTAAAAGACAGTCAAAAGTATATGCAGTTAAAAGAAAATTCTATATACTTTTTTGACAAAATTTAAGATATCTGTATATTGATATTTATGTATTTACTATTTATTTACATACTTTTAAAAAAAAATTACACAAATAATAAAAAAATATTCTTTCACTTATATGCAGCAATATATGATAATAAACAGCATTTTTTTATCAACACATATTTTCCTTGAACATTTTATTAATTGTAAACATTTTTGAATTTTAGAAAAATGAAACATTGATTGTTGAATCGGTTTTGAATCAGTTCACCGAACGAAACAGACAGTTGATTATTGGAAGTCATATGAACTCACCAACATCATTTTTGTTATTGAAGCTTAAGCCGGAGATGCTGTTGCTTAATTTTAATTTAAATTTTGGCAGCAAAATCCTCATGAATAAACAGTGAATATTATAACCGCCCAGCCCTATCTGTGTGTGTTTGTAGGATTGCGACAGAGTGAATTTGTCCACACACGCTCAGTGTGAAAGAGCTGCTAGTGTTTTCATCAAAGGTGTTGAGAAAAACAAACATGAAATCTTATACTGGTTTCATGTTACACACACACACACACACACACACACACACACGTTAGAGCTCCATCTGTCAAAATGCATGTGTATGAGTAGATAACTTTGAAATCTTTCTGTTTTGCTGATAAGCCAAGAAAAGTATCAGCGTGTCACGAGGAATGATATTTTGGGTGTCTGTTGAAGGTGTGTGTGATTATCACATATCTTATCTTTAGCGCGTGATGCCTGTGTGTGTGTATGATCTGAGCTTTTAAATCACTCCATCAGCATTAACACGCAGCTGTCTCTCACACACAAACACAACAGTCGCTGCACGAGTCTAAAATAAGATACTTTGGGAAATATAAAGTATGTTTGTGTGTGTGTGTGTGTGTGTCAGCGCACTGAACTGCCAATTTGACATGCAAATGAATCCTGTTTGCTCTCAGTCCGAGATGAGATAGTTGTTACAAGCTAATCGTTGCAACACACACATACACGTATGAGATATGAGACGTATGCAACTACATTTTTACATTTTCTGAGAAAAATATGAGTGGTGCTTGTCCATGCAAAACTTGCCAGCATGATGCTAGTCGCTGGTTTCTAGAGTGTTCTGGAGGGATGATTGTTACCCAAGTCATATTCTGGTCTCTAGACGGCCCGAGTCCCTCCTTCACTACAAGCCTACTCAATTTGCCCATTTTATTTTTAAAGTCATAAATCAGATCAGATCCAAAAATACAAGCAAATATGTCCTCAACAAGCATTATGGGACATGTTACACACCAGAGTTTAATAGGGTAAGGACTAAGGAGTTTGAATAAATCCCTAAATCCATAAGTATGTGCAATAGTAATAATGATGCTTGGCTTAGCAAACACCACTAATGGCACACTGTTCTCAGGTCCCTCTCTCTCTGGTTTTCTCTGCACAATGATACATTCTTCAGTATAAATGCTCTTATTCAGGCCACAGCTGGTGCTTCTGCTGAAAATAAACATCTCACTCAAATATTTTGATTGGCCATTGCACAACGTCAATAACAGACAGATCTCTACTGCTATTAAAGCAGTGTCACACAAACTGTGAGCAGTACAATATGTGTGGAACTGAGAGCTTTGTGCATCTCTGACAGGACTCGTATGACAGTAACTCATCTATTTTTGGCTATAATGCCAACAAACAGCAGTGTAGATTGACTGAACTACTGAATCAGTTTGTTCTAGTGAATCAGTTCAGTGAATCAATTTACTGATTCATTTAAATACCCTGTTGTGAAGTACTAAGGATAGATGGTGTGTTTTTTCTATCTATATGAAATACGACAGAGAGAGAGAGAGAGAGAGAGAGAGAGAGAGAGAGAGAGAGAGAGAGAGAGAGAGAGAGAAGCTGTATAACACTGAGTGGAAATGCAGGCTTTCCTCAGTACCAGCAAAAACAAACACAGCCACCATGAAGTCTGGTTATATGTCAGATCTTTCACCACACCTCCTTAAAACTCTCAAACGCTCTCTGCACACACACACACACACACACACACACACACACACACACACACACACACACGTAGTCTGAGACTTAAATGGACTGTGCGTCACTGACTGTCTTATACTGCTTGCCATTATTTTGTGACAATTAAGAACATTTCCTTCCAGCTCTCATGTCATATAAACCATATTAAATAGTATATATAATGAATATGATAATTTACAAATGTATTATTTAATAAATATATGACAACATATAATGAATAGAAATAAAAAATGAAAATATAAATTTCACAGATATATTTGATGTGTGTGTCAGTAACGCAGCATGTGGGATGTGTGTGAGCGCATGAGTACACACCACACAGCTCTGCCCGCATCTCTGTGCGCTTGTACCTTTATTCTCTTCAATGAACTCCCTCTCCGTTTTCGTTTGTTTATTCCTTGTTCGTTTTATTTTCATCTGAAGCAAGTTGCTGCTTGTTAACTAATGCCAGCTTTAATTCGCCTCCCTGCTCCTCTGGCATGACAATATGTGTGTGTACGTGTGTTTGTGGGACGGCGCTGTGTGCTTTTACAAATCTGTTTAACTATGAACCATGTCTGTGTTTGTGCTGTGAATTTTGTAACTTAATATCTGTTTACAGTCATCAACAATCTGCTAACCTCAAGACTCCGGGATGATGCAATCAACACCACACACACACACACACACACACACACACACACAGTTTGCATCACTCAGGTGGAATGAGAGTCCATCTAATTACTGTGTGATGAAGGTAATAAATCTGATTAAACATGTCTATCTTACACATGTCTGTCTGCAAACCTCATACCACACAGAGCTGTCTGACAGAATGTGTGTGTGTGTGTGTGTTAAGATTTAGATATAAAGATGAAGTGGGGACGATACGAGAGACAGACAGAGAGACAGTGTTAATATCAGACATAACAGTAAGGTTTTGATGTATCACACACACAGGCCTACAGCAGTGACAGACACGCAGTCTCCCGACAGCTAAAGCTCTGTTAATGTGTTATGTCTGCTAGAAATGTGTGTGTCGGCAGTCTTGGCCTCTGACAGCTCCATGAAGACATAATTCCTGTCCTAATCCACCTGCAGATATGGATACTAGAGGTACTTTACCCGCTCAAGCACACTCCTGACGCGGTAAGTGTAAATCTCCCATTCTTCTCGCGCTGAGTTACAGCTTTGGTTTTGCAGGAATGCTTGTGTAAGAGTCCACCCTTCAGAAATCAGGTCAATCTGATGGAGGAATTTACCAAAAACCCCAAACAAAAACACCACTGAAAAATCCAGCGCCTCTACTTCAACAGCTTATGATGGATAAACTACTCATAAATAATGAAGGCTAAGAAAGAAACCACACTTTTATGGGTTCCGGTTGACCATTACATCATGTCCTAACCAAACACAAGTTATTGTTTGTCTAAATGCCTTGAAATAGAACAAAATTATATATATATTAGATAAAATCAGATACTTTTATATAAATAAAAAACAACAAAATGATATATCTGATGTTATATATATATATAGTCTATATATAATGTATGCATAAATATTTAAATGTTTAACTAATCATATTTTATACTAATATATATATATATATATATATATATATATATATATATATATATCATTTTCTTAATATAATTATTACATATTTTTATAATAATTCTCATCATATATTATAAATTATTTGACTTCAATTGCGAATAGTCAAAAGAATAAAAGAAAGATGAAAGAACTGCAGGCCGTGATATGCCCCTCGGGAGCATTTGGTCTTTCTCGCTTTTTGATGGATCGTAGAGAGATGTGAGTCACGACTGCTTAGATAATCGTAAACACACGACAACTCTGTTTGAGTTTTTACTAAGTATGAGCGATTCTGCCAACACAACAGATGCAGTGAGCAAACACAAACAAATAAAAAAGGCGAAATTGTTTAACGAAATGACAAAATCAAAGCCAATCAAAACATATCTGATGTTTGACATACAAGATTTCGCTGTGTATCCAGCTTACAAACACTATCCAACTTACAAATCGAGAGTGGTAAGGAATAAACTCATAAGTTTACGACCCTAACGGTTGAAAGAACTAAACGAAATGCTCATAAACGCTTGATCTTTCTTAGCTAATGACTGTGCTGAGCAGAGATGAGGAACTATGAGAGTTTGATTGAAATGCGAGTCAAGACTGCTCAGATGGCCATAAAAACACACCAGTTTGAGTTCTTTAGAAATGTGAGTGATTCAGTCTACACTGCAGAAACAGTGAGCAAACAAGAATGAATAAAAGAAGCACATTTCAGCAACACACACACATTGCCGCGTATGAGAACAGGTGGATGAGTGAAGGGCGGGGTGCGAAAAGTGCCTGGGTGTGTATGTTTATTTGAGCGAGAGGGACAGAAAATAGAAAGATAGACTGTAAGCGAAGTGCATACGTGCCTTGGAGAGTGTGAGAGTTTTGCTGTTTTGCTAGCAGACATCATGCTCAAAGGTCTTTACATGCGTCTGAGAACGTATCCTCGCCCACTATGACACACGCTGACGTGGGAGCCGAGATCGAGAGGGGTTGCTAGATTCCAGACGTCGAGGTGCGAGTTGTTGTGACGAGCTAACGTCTGACTCTAACAAACACATACACAGGATCTGTAGGGCATCCAGGGACAAAACACACCTGGTATCTGTGTGGTGCTGGAGGGACTGTAATGGGATTGGTGGGGGCGGGCGGTCCCGTTGCCAGGGTTCATCCTCAGACTGGCCCTCTGGAAACGCTCGATGTCACTCAGGCGATCGGAAAACTGCTTGTGAGGGTCGTCCGGCTTCACACGGTGACCTGCAGAGACAAATGCAATGCGTGATTAGAATGAGAATGAACCGGAACATACATTTGACTCATCCCCTCAGTTTTTGTAAAGACACTTATTTGAAATAAATGAAGCCAGAAATGTGAAACTTGTTAAAGCACTTCAATGACTAATTTAGTTGTCTTGTTTATGCAAATAAACTATATGGTTATGGATTACATATATAACATTCCCTCTCTGGTATCATGCACACATACAACATGAAAGTTACCAAGTCAGTAAGAAATGTTGTCACACTAGTCTCATACATACATAATATAATTTCCATCATATTCATGTACAGAACACACCCTTTCTCTTTATAAAAAGGAAATATTTTCATATAGCAATTCAAAATACACAGGAACTCACACAGGAACAAGCACACTCACAAATGATTCCAATACAGTTTGAGATTAGCATTACACAAAACTAACAACATCATGTTCTAATAAGCAAAAAATACACAAATATTGTGTAAAATGGTCTGGAAAAGAGCTTATGGCTTTCAGACAGAGCTGTGTACTCAGTCGTGACTCATGTAATGCTTGATGATCCACAGAGGAAATCACCAAGAAAAACCTCGCTATGAGTGTGTGTGTGTGTTTATCACTGACAATAATTTGCCATCCCACTTCAATAGCCATTACACACACACACACACACTATCATCATCCTCATCATCATATGTGTAGTCTGGTCAGCTCTAATGGATGAGTTTAATGTGACTATCAGTGGCTTGTGTGAAGAACATGTGAACATTTTGTGGTTTTTAATGTGGAGTAATGGCTGTATTTGAATGTTTTATTCAGATATAGAGAGATAACAGACGCTGTGATATGGATTTTGTGTGTTCTTGCCCTCTCTTTCACCCAAGGGCAATGCATCACTCCACGTTTTTCTTTACCCCTGGGGTAATATTTCTGTTAGTTTATCGCTCCCTCCATTTGTTGCCATGCATTGTCTCCCTCTCTCATTCGATCTAAATGATAAATAGTCTTTTTTTTGGTACTTTTTGGTTTGTTTATAAAGTGCGAGATAAACAAACACATAATCCCAGAGGAAAGAAAAAAATATTTCTCAGTTGTTTCTCCTAGACTGCAATGAGATTAAATAGAAAACAATTAAAGACTCGTTTCCCCCTACTTTTCAGATGTTTCACGGGAAAAAGAAGAATTCTCACAAGTGTTTGAGAAAAGATCTCAACAATGTCTCCAAAATATGTAATCAACATCAATCAAATGTATCATCAAATGATATGAGCTGCTATCCACATTCATTTTCTAGTTCTACACTTACTGTATGACTCATTTGTGTCTATTTTTATTTCTCTCAATACATTTCAGGAGAAAAACCTGAGACAAAGTTAATACTTAAATGCAAAACAACTGAGATCTCCTTTACAGCTCCTATCACACAAAAGAGCAGTCGGATGCAATGCATAGTCATAAATATGACTTTTTTTTAGCCTCAGGCACTAACTTTTAGTAAGCATTTGTTTTAAAGCTGTGCTCTTAAGTCACTTTATTGTGGCATACTGTATATCTTCTTAATGCAGTTGTATGGTCATACAGTTAAACCCTTTCTGTTCAGGCACTAGTGTGTCTCTCCTGTTTGGCTGCGGGGTCAAACCCTACATCTGCCCTGGCTACATTCACCCTGTCTGAATTATTATGGATGAATGAATATTTCATAGGTAAGGGGGCACTTAGACAGGAATGTTGACTTTTTGTGAGAATGATATCATAACCACAGGACACACACAGACACACTAATTAGAGTGGATCCCTCTCATGCACACATACACGCACAACATGTCATGGGGAAATGGACTGGGATGAACACAACTGCAACAGACACTGTATGATGGAGATATAGATGTACACCACAACCTCTTAATAAAGATGTTCAAATCAAATGCTCACCTTCACATGCATTTGAATGTTTTACCATGGGTTAGGGTGTGTGTTATTTTTCATGCCGGATAGATTCATTTGTGCTGAAATGTAATTTGTCAAGTCACAAAAGAAGAAGCATCATAAGAATGTCAGGTTATATTATATCAGATTATATACAAATTAAATAAACAATATATTTACAATTATCGATATAATTCTCGATTATCAATGATTTAATGACTCAAAGACACTTGAATTGGGTTTTGAATGAATCAATGTTTCAAATGAATCGGTTGAGTAAATGATTCAATGAATCATTCATTAAGATATCACTTAATTTCTTTCTGAATAAAAAATTAGTCATTTGTCACGTGACAGATGCAATGAACTAAATGTTCATAATATGACCCCTGACTAATTTACACCAACAATGCGCAGATTGACATGCAAACACAGACAATAACTATTTTTCACCAGAAATTCAGTGTAAAAAGAACAACCACAACCGACCAAACTGGTTAACGTTATGTCTTCCTCATCTTGACTAACTGTTTTAGCATTACTTAAAGTTTCATCGTTGCTCTTAGAGTAAAACCATCCTGCCCACTAACAGTTCTGGGATATAAGTATAGCCATCGTCATCATTCATTCGATCTCGTACTTTCTGCACATGGAGTGTGTGTACACAGAGGCCCTCTCTGCACACTTTCAGCTTTCATACTTACACTGATCAACTGACTGATACGCCCAGCTTCCTTCCTTCTCTCTCTCTCTCTCTTCATTCTCTCTCTTTAACGATGAAAAGAAAGAAACATATGTTCCCCTTTTGGACAGACAGAACACAGGCTCTTTTAGCGCCGGGCTGGCGGAGTGTGTATGCATTTGGGCAGGACTGAAACTCAACATTTGCTGTGGAGGGCCAGACATGTTACGGCGGGCACACTGTTAATATTTATACGGGTGTCTATAAATAGGCCTGATAGGCACTTAATAACATTGTGAAATTGATCTGCACAGACTGAGGGTAACGCGTGCTTTAGCTCGACCGACTGAAGAAAGTTTGGAGCTGTAAAAAATAAGCAGGCTCAAATGGATTTTGCTGGATTTTCAGAAATGAGGGACGTTTACAAACAATTATTTTCATCAATTATTTTTCATGTGCTGTGTGTCATTACAATTATACATTTTTTAGAGGAATTCTGCAGAAATCGTAGACATACGTTTGACTTTCGGCATAAAACGACCAACCACAGTTAAAAAAAATGTTACGTGCCATTTACAGACAGTACGCCAATAAAAAAAGACATGGAAAAATTTTACTTGGTAATTCAATGATTAGTAAAAAAATGCTCATTGCATATCAACTCAGAATCTTGTAAACACAACTTTTCCAAAATGCAAACATGCGATTCCTATTTTTATGCGCAGTATGCTTCGGATGGAGTGTGTCAGACTTTGGACTGCCCGTCTGAGGGTGAGAGTAGTCTGAATTGGTTCAATAGGGTTACCATCTCTGAAAATGCTTTGTAAAGCAGATCTAAATGACTTGAAATGTCTCGATATGTTAAATGAATGTAGAGCTCCACCTGTTTTATCCTCCACCGTTGTAGTTGACAGTTGGTGGGAGTAAGTTTGTGCGTACGTCAGGTGTGGTTACCGAGGCCTCAGATGAAAGTGTGCTTCCGTAGTAACGAACGCTGGAGACGTTTCTACATCTGCTAAGATCACTGCACCTGTCTTCTTTTTCGAACCACTCACACACTCACTCTCTGTCCATCTGAGAGCTGTCGTGATGTCAGAGCAGTGCATGACCAATACCATCAGCCCATGACAGGAAATGGGTTTGTGCCAGTGAAGTGTGTTGGGCAGTAAACTAAAATCCCAAAACAGAGCCTCTATTCAACCTCAAACTGCACACGGCACTCTGTTTCTGAGATTTTTCTGCCCCTCAAATTTTAATATTAATAATATCAAAAAATACCCTGGGAGTAAGATAATACTTAAATAAAAAAAGTAATTTTATTGGACCTTTTTTTGGTTCTTTCATACTGATACAGCTACGTTACCTTCAAATATATGCATGCAAATAAAGAAGAAATGATTGTAACTACATGAAAAATTGAAGCTGCATTTACCTAACTGAAATGAAATTAAAACATATTCATGTGTAGTGGTTAAGCCATAAGCCATCATTATTGTGGCCTTGAGCATGTCCCTGTAATAAGTTGTACAGTGTTTTTCTCAAACACTTCTCGTCATGTGGAAATCCGAGGGAATAAAAAGAGTCTCTTTTATTATTATCTCTGGTCCTTAATTCATTCTCTAGGGCAAGTAGGAGCAGGTGAGATAAAGACCCTTCAATACTTCATTAGACAATACACGAGCCAGAGGCAGTCACCCACCGCTTTGTGTTTTCAATGTCAGTGTTTGTTACGCCCTCTTTGCTTTTCCTGTTCAGGTCTTATGCAGAAAAGCATTAAAAACAAAAAGGGCGTAACAGCGCACATGTGTTTGCGGGTTTTTGTGACTTCACTGAGAAATGACATATGTGTTTTTGGATGTGTGCTACAAATAATCCTTAACCAAAAATATTATATATTTTGAAATATATTTTATAATATTTTAATATTGAACAATACATATATAACATTCCTTTAATTTTTTTTTTCAAAAATAATCTTTTATGAAAGAAAAAAATCAGTTCACTTGTTTCACAATTATTAGTCAAAAATATTTCACAACATAGTTCTCATACTCTTTTCTTAAAGCTACACTGTGTGATTTTTACCCCCATCTAGCGGTGAAAAGGTATATGACCATCCTGTGAATATTAGTTTCTGTTCCTCTCAATTCCGATTTCGTTTTAACTCCTACGGTGGCCAATGGAGTCCAAGATTAACATGGCTTCCAGTTCGACCTCGTCCATGAGTGTTCCTTCAAGTGATGAGGTTATTTTAGAAAACTATTATAATTTGCAGTAATTTAATTAGTCAGGTAACATATAGGTTATGACATCTATGTAAAAAGAATAATAGTTTTATGTTTTCGTAATTTTTTTACCATTTCATTGCTAACGTCAGTTATCAGGTTCCCAGACGAATGCAAGCTAATCTTAGTAAAGTAACTTTTATTTTTAACTTTTAACTCTTTTTCGCTTCCTTGGCGACTCTGATACGTATCCTCGAGAATAAGAGTGATCCTCCATCAGCAACAGACTTCCCAAAAAGGCTTTCAGGTTTTTAAATATCAGTCTCAAGCAATCCCCCTCTTCACATTCGACACGGTGCCATCGAGTGTTAAAACGCGAAAGACGAAGCTTGAATTAACGGGTATGTCCCTCTTTGGCTAATGTACTTTCAAGATGGAGGGGCAACATGGCGGCCGACATTAGAACCCCTTACCCGTATGTATTTTCAATGGCATATTATACACTCACGAGAATACTTTATTACTTGAACGAAGTAAACATACATTAATGAGCACAAATATTTTTGAAAGAACTATGTGTTTTTAGCTAAGAATAAACTAAAAAAGTTACACAGTGTAGCTTTAAATGTGTAAAATAGTCATTCTAAACAACGAGTAGTTGAGTCCAAACCTTTGACTGGCAGTGTGCATGTCAGTGCTATTGTGTTTATATGTGCATGCACCTGCATATGAGTGGTTTGGTGTTTGGTTGGCCTAGTTGTAACTCAAACCAAGAAACCATTCTGACCCAGATGATACGACATGCATTTGACTCTTGTAAGCACACTGTGTTATCAAGCATACATGCATCTAACGGAGGTGTTCTGCTCTCTGCTGGCTGTATGCAGCTGGAATGTTCTGAAATATAACGCCTGGGTTTAATAGGACAAAAGAACGAGCACACTTTGTGTTAAGAGTGTGATTTAGGAGCGCATTCCTTTGCCAAGCTAATGAAATTCAAACGCAACTGAGTTTTCGCGTGAGGAATTTCACTAGGCTCTTTAAACGTGCAGCTCTCAGAGGAGACTGACTCTCTGAAGACTTTATTTGAGATTATTCTGGAAGATGGAGTGGAAATTAGGGAGGAGATGACAGAGGAAGGAGGTGATCTGATGAGAACTGCAAGAGGTGTTAAAGGGCAGGAAGAGACCCTTGATTTCAAAATGCAAGCGCCCACGCGTGTGTGTGCCTGTGACAGGATTTGACGCAATTGCAGCTTGCAGGAGTGTGAGAACTGATACAGAGATGTATCTATCACACAGAATAGGTTTCAGTCTTATTGTTCACACAATTAATTGTTTACTTAGCTATCTAAATGAGGACAAACCATAGAATATATATATATATATATAATATATAATCTTATCTTCAGATCTTCTCATATTTGTTAATAACAGAATTTTGAATTTATTCTACTTACTCTTTGTTATCTTACCATCATTGGGTGGGCCAAGTTTGTGAACTTTAAACAGGCCTCATTAATGTATGGCGGTCATGGTCAAATGTATCCGTCTGACGTCAGAAAGTTGTGGAAGTGCGGAACGAGACATGTTAGCAGAAAGTTTTGAGCTTGAAAAATTATAGTTTCCATGGCCCAATGAAGTCTTTTATCTCAAAAGATCAAGGATAAATTGATTCCTCATGATACGAACCTAAAATATTGAAACACTACGCTTTGACAGGGAGAAATTCTCCTTTTCCCAACAAGCTCAGCGTGTGTGTGTGTGTGTTACTGGAAGTCTGGGCACATCTCGCTTCTTCAATTAGGCTATTTGGAGAATTTTCCTCACTGTTAAAAATGGCCGAAAAATAAACAGATGATTCACTATAATGTTCCCGTAACACTCCTCCCTCTCCTTTCTGTCTCTGTCTCTCTCTCCTACCCAATGCCTCTCAGACGTTTATCATGGACTGTGAGGTGCTTTATTATGCTACTTTATTAAATTAGTCTTTAAAGCAGCTAATGGTGTCTGCTGGGTCAAAGAATAAACACGGAAGTTCACAAACACAGGTTGAGCTTGGAAGATGAGGGATGGAGATATTGAGTGTGTGTTTGTGACTTGTGCATGGGTGTGTATAATGCCTCTCTTGTCAGACTTTGTCGAGTTTATCCCTCGAATAAAAGAAAATATGACTGGGAGGTGAATATAACTAGGACAGAATCATCCTTTATATCCTCGAAGACACTTTTTTTGTCAAACGCTGAGCTCTAGGATCAGCAAGGATTCATTGCATGCATGCTAAAGTAGCCGCACACATTCAGTGGCTAAATCTGCACTGCATGCTTGACCATTTGTTTTCACTGCAATGAAACGTCTGTTCATTTTTCAAACGCATTCCATTCATTTGCCATCCGATATTGGCTCCATTCATATTTAGCGTCAGTGGTGACGAAAGCTGCGATTCGCCGTTAGCGATGTCCACCAGCGTTGCTTTGAAGAAACATTCTTATGATGCATAGATAGCAGAACCGATGTTAATAGCATTAGTGTGATGATACCACCGTTAAAAATTACAGAACACTCACACAAACGCAAGATTTTTATCCTCCCAAAGGAAAGATAAATCTCAAATGAGATCTCAACATCTCAAATGAAGAAAACGACAGCAGATATGATCCCTTTAAAGCATGCAATCAGACTTTCCCAAAGAGCCAGTAGGAGTTGTATCTATACTTTTATCTTTATTTTTTAATTATTATATTATCATCTGCAATATGCATAACTAAGTGTTTATATATATATATATATATATATATGGGTGTGGCATGCATTATTTAATGGATGACACACCTTGCAGGTGTTTTACGCACACACATACATGTATGTACACTCCTTTATTTACAGAAACACAGAATGATATCTGTGGAAAAATAACACGAAAATGATATTGTTGAGAGATTTACATGCCCTCTGAGAGATGTGTGCCAAAATGCAAATACAGTCGAACTCGAAACCCGTGACTATAATCTTCTCTTCTCTTCTCTTCTCTTCTCTTCTCTTCTCTTCTCTTCTCTTCTCTTCTCTTCTCTTCTCTTCTCTTCTCTTCTCTTCTCTTCTCTTCTCATACAATATCAATTCACCTAGCATCTGTGCTCAAATGCTGCATAAGCTTTTCATAGAAAAACTTCACTTTTCTGGGGTATTTTTGCAATGACTTGTGATATTTTGCTTAACGAGAGGGCATGCATCTTTCTTAAAAAGTAATGCTGCTGGTTTGATAGGTTGTTAGGTAATAACGTTTACACACACTGAACAAATTTGGTGTAGGATTTGGTGAACAATTTTCACTCAGAGATGGGTAGTAAATTTCACAAAGAATTACAAAGAAATGGGAAGTAACTTGTTGAATTAAACAAAATTTTTTTTACAGTGCATTTTACGTGCAAATAAAGTGTCTAAATATTTCTGGGGCCAATTTATCTATGCTAAGTATGGAGAGCGTTCATCATTTCAAGATGCCTGTGCTTCGGTTGTTTGTGTGTGGGGGGTCCCGTCTATCAGGTTTATCAACTCCGCAGGTAAACATTAAAGAGGTATTATTCTATTGGCAGCACAATCAAAGTAGACACACAGCCTCAGTCAGCCCGCGCCTGGGGGACGAGAGGGTGTGGTTTTTCTCATGAAAGATGCCATCAACGCAACATATCTGACAAAAGTAGAATACACAAAAAACACACACACACACACTTCAATCTACGATTGTGGCGAACATGCACATTAGTTTTCAGCATTATGGGACGGTCACTTAGCCGAAATCCAATTATTTTGCTCACATGTGACCACAAACCACATGGAATCAGATCTTTCAATTCTGATTTGGGCCACTTCCATAAGTGGCCCTAAATCTGACACAGGTCAGATGTTTTGCAATGCAACATCAGTGTGAACAGTCATATCGGAATGCATGCGACGTTTACGTCCCTCTAGAGCAACAATTCTGCCTCATGGGAGTCGCTTCAAAGATTTAACATACCTGAAATTATCAAGACTATTGTGAAAGGTAGTCAGTGAAGGACGGTCTCAGAACTCATAAGTATAACAGTGACAGCTCTATATACAAGCAAAACATGAGGCTCGTTTCATAAATGTTTAAAAACTATGCACTCCTTTTTTGCATCCTCGTCTTAGTTTTTTTATATTGCCTGCGCATAAATTCGCTGGCTTCCATGGCAGATCACACTATAAATAAATGCGTATTCTCTTACTTTAATGCCCTATGACAGCCCTATTCCATATGACAGCATGCTTTTTATCATTCTTTTGCGCATGCGGGTCACTCCAGGACCATGATATGTTCGCACTGGAATCTGATATTCGCCACATTTAAAACAACAATGTGAATAGCTGTACAAAAAAATCAGATCTGACTGAGCAACAAATCAGAATTGAGCACTAAGGCTTGCAGTGTAATTCCAATCACTTCCATACACTTGCAGACATGGGCAGGTATTTTTGCTGGGTTTCATTTTGCATGACGGAAAAAGATTTTTGATAGGGGATCAAAACATCACAGATTATAATTATTGATCATTTATTGCTAATAAAACAGTCCTCATGTCCTGTCTCATATTCATTGCGGAGTCTGAAGTAATTTCGCATACTCCAAGTCTAATGTAACCGCACCATCACCACTCACACAATTTCCCACTGCATTGTGTCTGAAGCACCTGTTCATTAGTGATAGTTGAGTAAGCGCAGGCTACAGATCAGGCACGCTGTGGCAATGTGACCCGCTCTACAGGAAACGGCTCTAAAGAATCATTACAAGCCAAATCTCAGTGAGCCAACATGATAAATATGACATGCATGAGTAAATCTAGCATTACACACGTAACAAAAAGATAAACAAAGCGCCGGATTGAACCAAAAGCGATTTTTGCATGTACTTTGCATTATTACATGCCATTGCATTTTACAAAATATAAAACTCAAGTGATGCTAGAGCTTTCCACAGACCTAACTGGGCACCACGATTTTTTACCACATTTCAAACATTCAAGTGAAAGAAAAAAAATGTATGAAGAAAATGAAGCCAATTTTTAGGGCCATAATAAGTTACACTATAAAGCAAATTTTCTCTCAAAATAAGTTCTCATTGCTGTAATACAGTAAAAAAAAAAAGTATAAATATATACAATTGTACAAATGTATTATAATAAAATATTATATATTTTTATTTATTTTTATTAATTATTAGGAAAAATATCTTTTTTTGAATTGGCAGGAGGATGTGCTTAATTGTCAAAAAATAATTTTGAAATGCAAACAAATAAATAAAATATTCATCCTAACATTAGGGTTTCTCTTTGAATAAAAATCTCCTTCATGAGATTCACCCAACATCACTTTTTTGGATGTATGAAGTCAGTTCACCTCAAATTCACCCAGGTGTCCTGAGTAACCATAGGTGTAGTTCATCACATTAACTATGGACATGTTCCACTAGTATTTGCCCACCACAAAGTTTTAAAAAGTTTCCAAAAACTGTGGTTTTGCTTAAAACATGTACTATAAATGCCACTTGGTTTGATATTTAGTGCAATTAAACAAATTCATTAGTGTCCAAATTATTTTTTGGGGGCAAGTGTACGAACAAATATGACAAAATGTAAACAGCAGCACTGACTTCCCTTTATCTCCCGCTCTCTCTGGTTGTGGTCGCGGCTGCATTAGTGTTATGGATCTGTACCCCTAGCAGGCGTTCAGTGCTGTGTTAATTCAGCGGCTCTAATGCGGTCAGGCCCTGCTGACCCCGTTGGTCAGAGAGAGTGGCCACTCTCATTGAACCCTCTTTGTTTGCGGCTCAGAGACGCACCCTCACTCTCTGTGCCCGAAAGGCTTAATAACACACCACAACTGACATCTGAGGTTGGCAACCATCTAGACCACGAAGGACTGTTCGCTGTTTAATATTAACACATGCTGCTGTGCAGGTATGTATAAACCCAAACACGAGAATACAGGGAGACATCGAAACCAACACCTACTCACAGAAATACACTGCACGGTACATTTTGGGAACACACACACACACACACACACACACATACAGTTGCTCTATTCCCTGGTATCATCTGCGGATGACTCATAGGTCTTTTAAAGCCGTCGGTGTTCTGAAAATAGTTCAAATACTCGTCGCCCCTTCTGAATACTCCACCTAACATAGTATAATATCAACACTATAACGTATCTTCACCCATTTAGCTACAAAAGGCAACGTAGTGTGCAATAATAAACCTACCAGCTATAATACAGAAAGAAAAACTCCAGGCACAAACAGATTATCTAATCTGTTTTACTTGGCACATGTTCTAAAGACTGCTCAGGTTGGTTTTTACTTCAGTAAATAACACGGAATAAAGCAGACACAAAAGAAGAGACTATCTCATCTCATATCACTTCCTTAAATACTTTCCCTCGCTATGAAACAGTGCTTCCTTCACCGCGAAAGAAATGCAATTTCAACAGTTGTGATTTGCAGTCTAGCATGAAATTATATGCAGACAATACATCAATAAAGCAGACAACACATCTTTCTTTGCATACTGCACTGGTTTCATGCACAAAGAAACACACAGCATGACCGGTGAAAGTCCAGATCACATTGGTTCTTTAACCGTTAACGTATCAGTTCAAATGACTCATTGAATAATTCTAATACTTTACAAAACACGCCATTCGAGTTCAAGCAGAAAATTGTCATGCAAAAAGGTGGTTACCAAACCAAGATAATGTTGTCATTGTTAGCGCTTCTGGCAACAATCATACACCTCGGTTAACACTCTTTTTGATAGTCGCTCAGGGGAATTGTACTCACGTCTTGGCTCTCGAGGTCCATCCACGGTGACTTTAATAGCGCGGTGGTATGTGGCGACCTGGGGTGGGCCAGTGAACACTGTGATGGTCAATGTAAAGCTCTTTCCTGAGGATGACAGGAAGACACAGAGATACAATGTCATTTGTCGGTTTTAAAAGGTATAGGCATGATCACATCAAAAGTATGAGACCACAGAAATAAATTCATAGAAATAAGCATAAACATTCTCGAATCAAGCTTGTTAACATGATCAAGTTGTGCTAATGTAGCTTGCTGTTGTCGGAACAAACTAAATTCGGCATTCTAAATTAATTACAACTTTCCTCTGAAAATATTATGCATATAATAAAATGTGTTTAAAAAAAAATGAGAAAACAGAGCAAATAAGAAGCAAGTGGTCACAGATTTTTCAACCCCACTGTTGGTATGTTGAGTCAGATTGAGTGTAGCAGAGAGAAACATGGAAAGTATTTGTGGTTTACAATACCAAATATTGTGCAGTCAGTATTTTAGCAATGTGCCGATGACTAAATAATGTTCAAATGACATTTGCACACTTTTTCTTAGTTTAATCTGGAAAGTGGCGTACAGGACTATCTATGTATGAGTTTTTTCGATTGTAAAAAATGACTACGTAAAGGGATATCCTAGCTAAGGTATAACTAAAGTTGCATATACCGGAAAAGAAACTCCCATAGGCTGGATGAAATAAAAGATTCATGCACAATCCCAGTGAGGTGGGTCACATACAGCTGGGAGAAATGAATGAGTTTCCTCTGAAAAGAGACAGCACTACAGCTTTGATGCGCTTTCAAATGCGTTTATGATGTGGATTAGTCAGACAATGTGTTCCAGATTGTTCCCGGGACTCCGCTGTGTCTGTGTGCATGTGTGTGTGTGTGTGCGTGTGTGATCTCTAAATGCAATGAAGCTGCGCTTTGAGGGGGAGAAAGCCGTGGCTTGTATGAGGGCTATGAGGGTGGGGTAATTGACTGCAGAAATGAAAGGTACTTTTAATTCGCACACTGCAGCGCTTTCCACTCATCCGTCTGCAACTATTTAAAGTGAAACATTTACAGGAAAAATGTGAGTGCGAGGAGCGGGGCCAAGAGGAAAAGACGAGAAGGAAAAGCTTGTGAAAGAATGTGAGCTATGTAAGAGGTAGGGTGTTTTTAGGTGTGTAAACAAGATGGTTTGTAAAGCTCAAATCGTTTAAGAAAATTCTGCAGTGGGGAAATTATTTCTCTGGGACAAGTAACTGAAGGATGCCGTTTTAGCCTTTGCTCCACAACTCCTTAGCCTATTTGTTGACTAAATCTTCATTTCAAGTTTAAATGCATGGCAGTTTATGCATTTCAGGAGTTCAAGTTGTGTCCTGTCTTTGTATGAATTAAGAAAAATTAGCTGCTATTCTTTAAATTAATTTCTTTTTTTTTATCACAATGTTTTTGGATTTTAGCAACACGCATGCATCAGATCACAGACAGGCAGATAAACAGATGGTTAGATGTGGCACCTCTCCCGCTCCTTCCCACGAAGCGCAGGTCGTTGAATCGCGCCACCTGGTTCTTCATGACGGCAGACGCGTTTCTCAGCTCCGCCGAAAAATTCTCATCATTTCCCGCCATCACCGTAACCAGAGTCCCGTCAGGAACATCACCAAGTGCCACCACCTGATAATAAACACACAGAGAAACCCAACAAACCCAATCAGCAACACAAATAAACCCAATCAACCCCAAACCCCAAACCAAACAAATCCGGGTTGGAAGTTGCAAAATAATTATTACAACATAATCTTGCTCATATATAGGCGTAGCCTGAAATGCATTTAATATTTAGATTTTTGATTAGCTCTGCGAGAACATCGCTTCCTTCAGATATAATCTGTAAGAAGCTATTTTATTTAAATTACCTTTGACAATTTCACGGTTGTGTTTGGCAAATAAAATTAATAGAATATGAATATCAATTGCATAGCCTAATAATAATAGATTATTTTCGCAAACAAAACATTATAACCTAAATGTCGTTGTTGCGATAATTATTCAAAATATTGCATTATTTCCAATTTAAAAAAAAAAAAATGCCATGCAGAGAAAAGAGAAACATGTGCCGAATTGTCTCGTGATTTGTTCAAATTCTGTTCATATTATCAGACAAGCAGGATATGTCACCACGCTGTCAAAATAAATAAATGAAAAAATTAGATATAGGTCAAATAAATAGATAAAATCTGCAAGCAGTGTTTGAAATATTCAGTGACGTTCAGTTAAGTTTACTTTTTAAAGGATTTTTTTATCAGTAGCCAAACTGGTAAACTTGGCTCCCGCAAAATAATTGTATTTTGGCGCCCCTATAGTTAACCACACGTCAACTATCTTACAGATATAAAAAAAAACGCATTTTGTTACCAGATAATGATATATATAGATGTAAAAAATGTATTATAAAAAATAGTACTTGATTTGTTGATGTTCCTATCCTATGATTCTAACGGAAAACGCTCGCGCAGTCTGCTGTTGCTATGGTTATATCTTCAGGAGAGCGCGAGTAGGAGCTATTTGGCGCTTGACTGACTGACTTTTTAATCTAGCCGTGAAATAATATTACAGAAAATAATTTACCTTAAAAGCCACAGGCAGAGTTTTGTTGCACCTCCAGTGTGACGGCAGGACCGAGCAGAGAAAGTTTGGGCTGTCCGTGCGCACCAGCTCTCCGGCGTGATCGGCCAGCACGTCCACCACGGAGCGGGTCTCCACGGGCCGCCCGGACCGCAGCGGACCCGGTGCGTTCATACCCGGGTTCTCGGTCATTTTAGGGCACGGGAACGAGGCGGAGGGCGGCGTGAACCGTCTGCTCGTGGTCGGGTCTACGGGAATATGCATTACAACAGATCACAAGTGAGACTCCGCGAAGAGCTCAGGCACCCAAAGTGAAGTAAGTACAGAAAGTCCGTGGCAGTGGACACGGAAAACTCCTCAGTGACCGTTTACTTTGCGTTTCAGTGCCGCACAAAGGATGCAGAAGCGTTAAAGTGCGCTCGAGTTTCCCACTGACTTCAGCAGAAAACAAAAACCGCAAGCACACATACACACATACGCGCGCACACACTCTCGTGTTGCACGATAGAAGAGATATTGAACTGTTTTAACTATGCCTCTCAAAGCATATGGAACTATTATTTAAAATGCACGTATCCAGAGTGTTTGTGTACGGCAGGTCTGTGCCGCTCCTGGATGTCAGTTTTACTTTCAGAGCGACACTTTCCGTCCTATCAGTCCAGAGTCTCCGAAAATAAAGTCCACACAAATGAATCCCAGTTTCAGTAGAGTTTCTGCAATAAAGTCCCCTTTAGTTGTCAAATGTTCTGCTTCCAAATGAATGTTCAAGCGTAAAAAGTTAGTAAAATCGAGAAAAACGTTTCTGGTAGTCAGACGTGCCTGTATGCAAAACGCGGCGCTCTGCGCTATGCAGACAAGAGATATTTACTCATCTCATTATAGCCTGGAGTGCGCTGAGCGCTCCACCAATCAGCGATCAGGGCTGGGTCTAACCGACCAATCAGCGACCAGGGCTGGATTTGATGCACTCATCAAACATGCCGAAGCAAAACTGAAAGCTCCTCTATTCGTATTAGCGATGTACTTGATGAACAATCAATAAATATTTGAATCCTCCCCTCACATGTTATGGCAGATAATGGATAGTCTGGCAGGTGTAACCTTTAAAAACCACAGACAAAAATTTAAATATTTTCTGATGAAGTTATTTAGCCTGTTATTGAAGCTATGTCTGTGTGCCAGTTTATCTTTATTGTTTTGTATAGAAAAAAGAAAAGAAAAAAAATCCAAGAATAAAAATAGTTAATTAACCTTAATTTTTGCTTCAACAAATATATTTTTTTTTAAAAAGAGGCTAAAACAGCAGTAATAACAATAATTAAACACATTCAGTAGCAACGTAAAATTTTTTGATAACATTCAAACAAATATATTTGCCCATAAAAAAATAATAATGTTGAGAAATTTCTATATCTTCCATGTATCTTGTGCTAAATTAATTGAATTAATGAATTAATGGGTTAGCCCCATTATAACAGAACAACAATACTTATGATAATGTATTTTATAAGTCTCATATGGTATTTAATTATAATCTAATGAGTTCTTGTGTGGTTGACACACCCTGCGCTCACGCTGTCACCACTAGTAGGCGCATTTGTCGTTTAAAAACCTTCAGTGGCTCCTCAAAAAGTGATATAAAGCAACATTAAACTGACACTGAACGGGAGGGGAAAAGACAGAGAGAGAAAGACAGAAAATAGACTGACAGAAATAAAGCGATTGTCGCAGTTACCGTTGGTCAGCTGATATTGCCTAATGCATCTTTTTCATAGAGTTAAGAGTTTTTCCGTGTCTTTTGAATGTTATTCGTGATGATACAGACAATTCTGTCTAAAACTGACGCTAAAATCGCGACAATACAAATTTATTCACTGGCTGATTAACAGGTCATGCACGCATCAGGTGAGAGTGCGGAAAAACAGATGTCTTCTCACTCCACAAATGACCCGACAGCTAATATATATATGCTATATATTTCTTTTTTAATTTGGTCGTCAATGATTCGCAACACAAATTGAATAATTATTATTAAATGTTTCATATTCATATATACACACACACATTTTTCTTTATCACAATTTAAAAATGATTTATTGACTACACATAAAGCCAACAGAAATGTCTTTAGTAGTCATTTAGAATTTTAACAGTAGATTAATTCGTAATGGTCATTAATATTATTCTGATTATTTATTTGCTCGTTCTGCGCCGGACACCGAGAGTGTGTTTCAGCGTTGAGCTGTTATGTGCAGTGGGCTTGAGGTTTGACTCGTGCTGGCAGGATTCGAGCCAGAATTCTGCGGGTTTACATGCTAAAGATGAGCTCAGTTTGAAACCAGCGTTTGGTTATGAGAGAACATCCACTCACTTAAAACACAACGACAACAAACAAACAAAAACAAATACACGTGTGTGTGTGTGTGTGTGCTTAATAATTAGAATTAAATGCAATAAAAAAACAACAGCTGTGTAAATATAATAATAATAATAACTTTATTATTATTATTATTATTATTATTATTATTATTATTATTATCTGACTGTTATTTTTTCTGTTATAGTATTAATGCTGTTAAACCGCTGATGTTTATCTTGATCTCGAGGTAAGGAAATTATGTGAATACAGAACAAGAGTCAAAGTCTCACCACTAATGGTCTAAGTGAGCAAAAAATATGCACATCATCCTACAGCTCAAGATCATTAGCATGTTTCATCAACATCTGCTCGGAGGATTTACATGTATCTTCCTCTTTTCAACGCCTTCACATTTCCACCCGCTCATTGCATCGCGCTGCACTGAGTAATATTGTGCACATTTTTACGTGTTGCACACAGACTAAACACTTTAAATAAAGCAGAATACTTTGATTAATCACAGAAATGCCCGAGTCACACTTTGCATCACAGTGTTTCTGTTAAATTACTAGAAAAATAATAATTTCTAATGAACAATAAGCATGCATTTCAAATAGGCCTGTGAAGGGAATTGCGGGATTATATTGTTGCGCGCTTGTTCTTCTCAATAATTAATTAGTAATATTAATATTATAGCAATGTAGCCTATATAGCCTACAATAATATGTATAGCCTAACATATGCTATTGTATAGAAATATATCCGTAGACAAATTTTAAACGTCTGCTAAATGATTACATTTATAAATATTTTTTTTGGAGCGCAATCTGACAATATGATTAGTCTCGCGCCGCTTAAATGAGCTATGCTTTGGCGCCAGTTTTCTAAACGTCAGTCATCTATAAAAAAAAAAAAAAAAACTGTTGAAACCTATATATAGGTAAAAAAAAAAGCAAGCTATACTTTTACAAGGGCACTGCAACATAAATTGTTATTCTGAACACGATAGTGCCAAGAAACCTCCCCAAACACAAGCTGGTCAGGGGTGGTTGTGGAATGTGGATGCATATTTCGGTGATTTTTCAGCATCTGTTTATTATTAATATGTGACCGCACGCGCTCAGACTGACTCCGCGCGCCTGTCATATTCAGACTCCGCGCGCAGTTTCTACGGTTACAGTCGCGCAGCAACGTGCCCTCTTCAATGACGCGCGCCCCTCTGATATGCGATCTGAGTGAGGCGCGTGCAGCTTACAGCCCGCGTCAAATACACATCGAGTAATCAAGCGCTGAGGAATGATGTGAGTTCATACAAAGAGGCACGAGCCCTCAAAAACAGCCTCAAGTTCAAACTCAGAGACTCAGAGAGCACCCACATGCCATCATTCTTTACAAGGGTACAATGGGGTTAAATGCCTCCAGGAGTAAAAGATCCTTTTGATTTTATTTTCTCCCAAAAACACGAAACAACATCTAAATCCAACACAGCTCTTTCCTAAACCTGTTTGTCACTATGCATTACTTAAACATCCTGATTCGTGACACTGCATGTAATGTCGTAAGGTTTTCTTTTTTAAGAAATTTCCCCTTGCTTTCACTTGCAAAAATGCAGACTAGGCTATTATAAAATAAACTATTCATTTTAAAAAGTAAATGGTATGAAAGATTAAATGATCTGATGATTAAAGTAAAACCCCATATACTTTATTTGAGGTAATTATGATGTAGCCTTATAAACAAAGAAATGATTCTAATTGTTCTGCAAAAGGCAAAAGGCAAAAAAAAAAAAAAAAAACGTCGTTTTTCGCACAGGATCGATACAGTATGACTGAACATCAACAAACTGCTTTCCATAATTGGGAGGGAATAGATTTATTGCAAAGGATGTGCAAATATGGCTCACACTGTCTGCTCCAATCATAGGACATTAATTTGTAATATACGCTTATACTAACACTGCAGCTCCAAGACATACACCCCACTAAAAGAAAAACAATACTCGTATAAAATACTTGAGGGCCAAAAGTGGTTAAATAAACAGAACATTGTTTAACCATTGCTGATGTGATAATTTTGGAGCATTTACTTAAATGTTATTCCAAAAATATCATGCATTTGTTGCAAATCACGTTTGACCATATCTACTCAATAAACAGAGGCCTTCCGCTCCCTTCTGCCATCATCGAAACTTACATCGAAACAAATAATTTTGACACAAATTATGTTGCTCAATGGTCATATACTCTGAGACCTCAAAACAAAACACATTTTCCTTTTCACCCCATTGAACCCTGTAACAAAGACGTTCACATGCCAACCTCTTTATCCAATAGCAAGTCAAAAATAACTTTGTATGTCTCAAAAGTTAATGATGAAAGCATGCGCACACACACACACTAATGAACCCACTTAGATTTCTTGCAAAAGCAGCACGACAGTCTGAAGAATACTGATTCAGAAGAAACCACAGATATTTGCCCAAAATGCTCTGGTAAAACATTACTTTATTAGTCATCACCCCTCGAACACACACACACACACACACACACAGGCCTCCATACCCACAGATAAAATCAAAACGGGGCATAAAATGCTGACATAAGTCTGTGTATTTGCTATCTTCCCCCCTCTGTGGGCGGCAGCACATTTCTGTACATTTACAAATTACAGAGGGAGCAAGTCTGGAAGCCACAGAGAGCATTCCTTCCGTACAGTGTCTCCTTGTGTTTCAACTGTGGGTTTGTCTGCCTGAGAAAGCAGCACGGATGACCTGCAGTCAACTCTAAATCTCCCGTTTACATGCTTGAATTTCAGCCCCACCTCATATCAGGTGTCCCTATGACATCATCACAGTGTCCTATCTAGAGTGCAATGCATCTTTGTGATGTCATCTTTTCATTTTCATTGCATGCAGCTAATACATTGTAAATAAATGTACATTCAAATGAGGAAAAAACATAAATGCACGCTCATATTAATAGGATGTATAAACGCTCTCGGTGCTGTCGACTGTACTGAAGCTTAGTTTACCGTCTTTTGTCAAATACAGTGAAGCTTGTGGTGAATGATTCACTCTAAGCCATGATTTGTTTTATATTTGAAGTAAAGCATGTCAGATCAAAGCATATTTTGCCGATGGATGAATCTGAATTGTTATTGCACACAAATATTACAGATGACGGCATTCAAAGCGTATATGGATCTTTTCAGCGAATGTAAAACAAACAATTATTTTGTATTTCTGTCCAGAAGCGCTCACTCCGTCACAGAGCACAGAATTAAAGCCATATTTCCTCTCAGGAACTGTCTAGGATGAATAAACTTTAAAAGTCTCCAAAAAAACTCCTTACTCAATGAAATATCTGATGGGTTCAGATGACAGTGTCTGTCCATGACACCATCCTTCTCAGTGTCTCATTCATTATTAAAGTGATAAGATACAAATACTAATTTGTGCTTTTTTTTTTTTTTTTTTTTGCACAGGTGAATGCACTAGAAGTATCTATTTTACAAGAAATGTTTACGAACTAAGAATGCTCAGAGAAGTGTCATGTGACATAACACTGAAAATGCATAATGGAACGTGTCATCAAAACAGTATATGTTTTTCATGGAGCATGCAGGAAGTGTTTTACAAAGAGATCCGAGTTAATGTGTGCGGTGGAAAAGTACTAAGATTTATTACGCTGTTAGGAATATTGAGACTCCGCAGCAAGGACTGTCTGAGAAAAATGTCTCCCTTGAGAAATAAATCAAATGCTGTTTTATGTAATGTCATTTCCTCTTTCAGTTGGATTTGGACTAACTTCATGGTGGTACAGTCGCCCTCCTGGCCCCTAGAGGAGGCTACGGCCTGTGCATCAGCTGAAGCGAGGCTTCTGAAACATCACTGGCTGGAGACACAGGAAACATCAAAGTAAGTTCTGATTTGCAAAAATCACATATGCTAGTGTATGCACGGTCTCCCCGGCTCTTTCTGCTTGTTTAAATGTGCATAAAAAGTCCTCATAAACATCAACATCAATTCAGTTTAGAGTTTCATTGTATTTTGATTCATCAGGTTGAATCACTTACATTTGCTCATGATCTGTCAAGACACAAACACCTGCAAGCCCATTTGCACTCACATGCACATGCACACACACATTCGTGAGATGACTGTCTCTCACTACGTGTTTGATGCGGTGATACTGAATCTGTGATCTACAGTAATTACGTGTTTCAGAAAAGTGTTTGGCAGTTAAAATCTACAAAAGACAGAAAATTCTAAAAGAAAACCCCAGCAAAAAGATTCTGCAGAGGTTCAGCACAGTGCTTTATCTCATTTAAAATGTGCAGAGGAAGTTTACATACTATAAGAGTCTAAAAGGCACAGCAGGAAAATAATACATTTAATTCTATGTGCCAGAGAAAGGGTGTACAATGTGCATATAAAACTAAATTATGCCTTTTTTGGTGCAAATTATGGGTTATGGGTTAAAATCCTTTTAAAAAACCACACCGGTCTTAAGGTTCTAAACAGACACTACTGCATAAAACGACTACAACACATTTCACTGTAGTAACGAACAGCAGGCTGATTCCCCCCCCCCCCCCCCCCCCCCCCCCCCCAAAATGTATCTCATTTAAAACATTTGTGTTTCTCAAGCCAAAAAGTCACTTTCTCAGACTCTTTAAGTCTGCTCTTTCAAAATGGTCTCTCATATGTGGTCAGACAATGTACAGCGTTTCATTAATTATACCGTTGACCAAGCACTTTTTGCGTCTGTGACTGTGGTTGACCAGTGGTTCACAACACATGAGAATAACCATGACTCTGTCGTACGTTTGTGATGTCATTCATACAGAGGATCACCATTATCTCACACACACATCCTTATGCGTGGGAATTTGGGTGTTGAGGGTTTCTTCAAAGACCACTTCTTATGGTTGATTCGAATGCCCATGTTGGGCGGTCTGAAAGATGATCAATCATGGTGATTTCTGTGGTCGTGGCTCCTAAACGGTGGTCCCTCGTCATACAGTGATGAAGGTTCAAAGACGGTCGTTGTCACAGTCTTGCGACCAAAGATAGCCTGTGATAATTTTCTGACAGTGTCAGAAATTTAGCAATGATCATCTCACAGTGTTTGCTGCTACGACCTACGTCTACTGACTACCAATAAAAATGCAACATGAAATGGCGTATTGATCAACGTGACATGACACTAAAACTTAAAACTACTACTTACCTCAAGCTTAATTTACAAGACTGGCATGCCAAGTTGGCCTCTTTTCCCTAGCCATGACCACGTCCATAATCTCCTCTTTCACTTCCACCTTTTTTTCCAGCGCGCATAATAACCACAATTGCCAAAGTGCGATTCATCTTGCTCTATTTGTTTAGAGCGCATGCTGATGACGTTTTAATCATCATAATCGAATACTAACTTCAGTCGTAGCCTACGAATCAATAGGTGTCATCATCGTAGTCTATTGATCCATGTCGATCCATGTCGTACACTACAGTGTGATTTGAAATGATCTTATAGGATTGCCGAAATCTGTAGCAGGCATTAAATCAAAAGCATTCCTTTTAATTTTCTTTGGTGTAAGCCTTGAGTTATAAGGTATTAGGCACTATTACAAAGTTTAAAAGGATAAGATGTATCCTTTAAAGGTGAAGTGTGTAATTTCCGTGCCTATAGCACCACCAAATAAAAACACAAAATAATGATTGTTCTCAAACTGGTTTCTTGAGCACCAACTGCAGTTGGTCAGCAAATAGATTGTCCTGCCCCCAAACACACATAATTGGTTCATTCAGTGTAGCTGGGTTTGGCTGGTTGTGATGCTTCAACACACAGAACAATGTTTTAAACATAGTGCCTCAATGTTTGCAAATGGCTTTTTATAGTTTCTCCACATTAAGCATGGATAAAGAATAAAGTATTTAAAAGATTACACACACCACATTTAAAACTACCCCCCCCCCCCCCCCCCCTTAAAATCTTCTTTGGGGACTAAAACAACTTCCTTAATTGAAAGATATCCCATTTCTATATAATACATCTTTATAATCTATCTATATAATAATTCATTTGGCATACATTTCTATTATTCAGCTCTATTTTTACAGCAGAACCACAGTAATCCACCACCACCGCTGGGAAATCTGACCCTCTAGGAAAACTTCAAAGCCCCTGGAAAAGACCCCTGAGCCACTGCACTGAGATGTATTTGCAGACTTGATGGAACCATTTTGATGGAGTAAGTGAGAGATGAGTTTCAGTGGGCACACGGTGGTCCCACCCTGACAATAGATGGATGTACGAGTGTCTTAATGAGGGAGAGAGAAAGAAAGAGATGGAGTGACCTTGCGGTGGGGCCTAAATTCACACTCCACCCCACTGGCTCCCAAAATAAGCCATGTCCCGCTTTCATAAATGCCCCTCGCCACAGCCGCCATTACTCAGGGCTTTCCCAAAACAAGAGCTCATGTGCCGGCAGCTTTAGGAAGTGTGTCTGCCTGCCAGCAACCGCTAGGGCCGTCCACCAGCTTCTGCTTACCACATTTTACCCAGAATACAATGCCCCTTTGTTTTTGCGTGCGGTGGGGCCTCTCTCAGCCGGAACACACAGACAGAGAGAGAGAGACAGAGAGAAGGGCGAAAAAGATAGATTGATGGATTGATAGATTGATAGATGTGAAATAGCCAGTTCAAACCATGAGAGGAAAACAAATGCTGAGCAAAAAAGAAAATTGAAAGCATGATAAAGTTGTAGAAAAGAAAGAGGAGAAATGGTGTGAGATATGGCAGGTCTTTCATGTGGTTTCATGCGGAATGCTGTTGTTCATTTATGCCTGCAACAAAAGCCACATGTTTATCTTTTTTTTTTTCGTTCAGACGAAGCGCTCCATCTCGTAAGCGCCTGAGAGGGAGGAGGTATGCTGTATATGAAAGGAATGATGGAATTTAAAAAGTAGGTCGACATAAAACAGAGGAATTCATCAAAACAGCACGCTTGTCAGAGCATGAACGCACGCTGTGAACACGCATTATTATGTTGATGCAGATTTTCTGACTGCAACGCACAAGGTGCAGATGCACAACATAACACGCCAAGATCATAGGTTCGAATCACAGGGAATGAATTCATTGCTAAAAAGTAGACCTTCAAATGCAATGTAAGTCGCTTGGGGGAAAAGCATTTGCTAAGTGCATAAAAACTTTTCCACATTTGTAATATGCTGCAAACTTTGAAAGTCTCTGAATTTCAAATATGGCCATGAACAAAATTTCTGCCTATACCGGTTTTTACCTATTCTGCCTCTATACAACTTTCCTTTATGACTGACGTCAACAAGCCCTATTCTGGTGTGTTTGTAAACTCGACACAGAAGCTGTTGTTCTGTTAACGTTAATTGAGCTAATCAATTTGAGTGCATGTAAAGTCTTTACCATTGAGTTTTAAAATGAGCTTGTTAACAGACTTGCTGCATGTTTAATCACTCATAATGGGCTTGCCAAGTTTGACTTCCTATCAGTGGCCGGTAAAAGTGTTTACACTGCTGAGCTAATTTTTGCTTGCAACATATTTTTCCTAAGAAGTAAATGTAAAAATAATAAAGATTTAAAACATTACATGTGCTGCTCTTCTGAAGTACCAACCCGTAAATGATTTAATAAATAAAAAATTACTTGCCAGTTGGCCTGTGAAATTCAATATAATAAATTCGGTAAAGTACAAATTAAAGTAACCGTATACTAAAGAAAACATCTGTTGTGAACTCTGTTGAGGCAAATATGGAATATTCCATGCATTAAGCCAACAATATGAAAAAGAGGTGAATAACTGCCATTAGGAAATAATTCACAAAAGTGTATTTATTAGAATATTTATAATATAATTATTAGTAGTATTATATAATAATATAATTGTTTTATAAAATAATGAAAATTATATATATTAATAACAATAAATATTTTATATTATACTGTATTATATATTATAATTTTATGAATGAATTTATAAAAAACAAAAGTATTTATCATATAATATTACTAATTTATATAGGCTTATATCAATTATATAATATATATTCAAATTGAATTATTTTTAATTTTGAAATTTATATATATATATATATATATATATATATATACACTGTATATATATATATACATATATATATATAATAAAAAAAATAAACATTGCAAAAAATATATATTTTATTATGTAAATATATATATATATATAAACATTGCAAAATTAAAAATAATTCTATTTGAATATATTATATAATTTATATAATTATATATATAAATTAGTAATATGATATGATAAATACTTTTGTTTTTATATATTAATTCGTAAAATTATAATATTTAATACAGTATAATAAATATTTATTGTTATTAATATATATATATATGTTTATTATTTTATAAAACAATATATATATATATATATATATATATATATATATATATATATATATATTATTTTATAAAACAATATATATATATATATATATATATATATATATATATATATATATATATATATATATATATATATATATATATAAACTAAAATTAAAAATCAACATAGCAAAATTTAAAATAATACAATTTGAATATCCATTAAGAAATATATCTTGCTGGTAAATTTTCAGTTGCTCAGTTCATGTCGAAAAAAGCAGTTAAAACCTGCATTATTGGGACTGTTCCTGTAAAACGTTGACTCTAAATTGACTTCCTACATTTGGCTTTTGCACTTAAAGAGACGACAGACAAATGAAGCATGGAATGTCCGACAGGAAGTGACAGTGTAAAAATTTGTCATGAAGTTTTCTAGATGTAACGAAATCACAAAGTCATCACTGTGACATAACGAGTCAGCAGCATGATGTCTGTCATCTGTCTGCAAGAATGAAAGAAAGTGTGAGAGATTTTGCAACTTCTGTGGGAATGCCGTGAGAGCGATTCAGACAGCCTGACCAAAGTCCAGACACGGAAGGGCAGATGAATGGGAAGAGAGAAAGCGTGTGTGTGTGTGTGTGTCTGTGTCTGTGAAAGAGAGATAGAGAGAGAGAGAGAGAGAGAGAGAGAGAGAGAGAAAGGGGAATCCCTGTCTGTTTGTCTGGGGCTTTTCCTCAAAAAAGGAACTGCAGCAGCTCCATAAACACACAAACACACTTGTTGTGTTACCTCAGGTCAAGCACATGCGCAATTGAAGAATAAATTATGCCAGACATTAAATTAAATCTAAAGTTCACTCGTGAATTAAAATGACTAACTCATCAGATGAATAAAAAGGCAACCTCCTCAAGTTCCCTATAGTTTATGAACTGTTCAAAGATACTAGATTACTGTAGTTTAAGGGCTGCCCATCTAAAATGCACACTTCATAAAATT
Organism: Tiaroga cobitis; assembly: GCA_030578255.1. Taxonomy (NCBI): domain Eukaryota; kingdom Metazoa; phylum Chordata; class Actinopteri; order Cypriniformes; family Leuciscidae; genus Tiaroga; species Tiaroga cobitis. The sequence goes on from CM060603.1 coordinate 41,076,945, forward strand.
GGATGTTTGTGCTTTTGTCTATTTAGCTTGCGACTTCAAAGTCCAACATGAAATCAAAACAGAGGCTATATATTTCCACAACGTACGTTACTGGTCTTATTATGGATGATTCATCCATGCATGTTATTCCAAATCAAAAAGATTGTAATTTATCTTTCTATACATGTAATAATTTGCTCCACCAATTTCAAACAATTTTCCTTTGCCGTTGATGTCACCAAGCCCTCTTAATTTTCAACCTCTTCCTTCAAACCACCTGCCATATAGAGACACTTTTTTACAATCCAATCAATAACTTATAAAGTCCCACCCAATAATCTTCTTGTTTGATATATACTTTCACTGTAAGAAAAAGAGCAGCATAGACATTCTGAATAACATCTCCTTTTGTGATTCATGGAGGAAAAAAGGACTATTCCTTCTTTAAAAAAAAAAAAAAAAAAAAAAATTCTTCTATATGGCGTTCTAACTGGAGTGAACCACAGATGCATTGAAATAATCATCTGAAATATTTATTCACTTAAAGAACTCTAAGCTGTATCCTTTCACAAACATCAACCTGAAAATCTCCCATCATCCAACACAAGTCAATAAACCGCTTGTAAACAACTTCAGCTTTTTCTGGGAAGGGCGCCTTGGATTTAGCAAGCAAAAAAACAAAAAGGAACGGAGAGAATCAAGAACTCATAACCTCAGGGCGACCATCATCTTATATCCTATCATTATCCTCATATTTTCAATGCCATAATTAACTTGTTTTATTGCACTCTGGCAAATAAGGGAGAGAGGAAGGGAGAGGTTTTGAAGACGATTAAGGATTTTTGTCTGTGTGTGAGAGTTCTCATGGTAGAAGAGTCTCCGTCGCGTATCAGTCTTGCACGCTTTCAGACGGATAATTGAGACAATGATGACGCACCGGTCTGAGGTTTTAACGACAAATAAAACGATTGTGCGCGGACGCTCCAGGGCACGTTTTTAACGAGGCAATTCAATCATTGCGATTTCTAATTTTCCATCTATTCCATTTATTCTTGACCAAACTTACGTTTCTTAAACCCTCAGAGAGTATGGCATGCTGAGAGATTTAAATTGTAAACATTATATAATATTTCATGAAGTTATTTACTGTTTTATGTCACCTATAATTAGTGAAAGAAGACATGACTGAATTGCTTTTAAGAAGCGTTGCAATTTTCTGACAGTGGATCTCTGAGGGTCCTAATGTGGAAATGTTCAAGTTACGCTGTGAAAACACAGTGTGAACCAGAGCTAAAAATGTGGCACTAATGTTCTTAGTGGTTTTGCATCTTGGTGGGGCCGTAGCAATAACAGTTATAGGGTGTGTTTGGGAGGATCTGTGTGTGTTTGCTTGAAATGGCGAATGTTTGTTAGTTTCTCTACACTTTCAATCAGGTGTTTGGTGAGGTCTGAAAGTGATACTAATGGGAAACAAGCTTATCAGCATTTAAGAGCAGGTGTCGAGCTGTGTGGTGAAAATACATAATTAGTTTACAAAACAAAAAAACAACAGCAAGATCTAGGACTGACGAAAACACATCAGTGAGTTACATATTCATCTAGAACAATTTCAGAATGACATTTTAATGACACCGGAAAAGCTGAACAGCTTTTCCTTGGTCCGTCTGATAACATTCCTGTGGTCTGTGGCTCTGCACAACTTAGCTTCAGATTTTGTATTGCTTGTTCTTATTACAGTCAAAATGACTATAATAGTCCAATCTGTAAACACATTAAAGCAGGACTTTATTGATATTCCTCAAATATTCTTGTTCTAAACCTCTAACACTAAATAATAAACCTCTGCAGTTCATTCAGACTGCATTTTGCAGTTGTATTTGTGTTATCTATCCTGAAAGTCTTTCAATTGGTCTTCTTTCTTACATCTTGAATTTCGATATTGTTAAGTCTTACTTGTATATTTAAAGCCAAAACGTGGCACCAAAAGAAATCATAATAAATAACATTTAATTAACATAAAATGTACATTAAACAACTACCCCGACCTCGTATCCTTATATTAAACATATAATCTTCCCCAAACTTACTTGGATACCAGTCAAAACATTGGACACACTTTTCTAAAATGAGGGTTTTCATGATTTTAAAAACATTTTGATGTAAAGGCTTCTGCTTACATGCCTCATATTTGTTTGGTAAAGAAATCTACATGTATCTTCTACTTATGAATTTCTTTGCAACCCCTATATTATTTATATATGTTTAATGGATGAATAGTCATTGGACCTGAATAGTGAAGCCAACAAGTGTCCGGCTG